>JAWWES010000169.1:32813321-32825717 GCA_035583135.1 Lophotriccus pileatus
GATGGGGCAGCCACAGCTTCTCTGGGCAACCTGTGCCAGGGCCTCCCCACCCTCACAGGGAAGGATTTCTTCCCAATGTCTCATCTAACCCTGCCCTCTGGCAGTTTGAATCTATTTCCCCCTTGTCCTGTCACTCCAGGCCCTTGTCCAAAAGTCCCTGAAGCAACATAAAACTCATGAAAAGTGATAAAAATTGACCATGAAGCTCAGAATGACCCATCTAAAGTACAGCACTGCCTCAATGAGATGTTCCTTCCTCCAGCCTCACATGGATCCTGCCCCCATGGATTTCTTCCTGCCATCTAAGTTAATTTTCTTAACCTTCACAATTCACTGTCTGTGGGGAGACACCAAAGCTCATAAAGGGAATTTTTTTGGTGGATTTGTGAAAGATAAGGACTTTCAGAGTGGCCAGCCGCCACATGGTAGTGGTGGGGAGTTCTGGGAAATTAGGAAAAGTGGGAGAGCAGCACAGAAAAGCTTCTTCCCTCCCATGTTGGTCTCTGAAAGGCGGCTCAAGGAAAGAGCCTGGCAGAATTTTTCAGGCCAAGCTGGAGCATGTGAGACCCATGCTCGAACCATAAATCAAATTCCAAGTACTAAAGCAAATGGAAGTGGCATTCTGTAAGATTTAAAGCTCCAATTCAGGAGTGGGTATGAAAAATTATTGTGGGTGTTTCAAGGGATGGTTGCAGAAATTGTTATGGGAAAATCTTGCGTGTGGTTGGAATTACCCAAGGAATGGATTTCTACTTAAAAAATAAATTTAATCATGGGTGTGGTGGAAACAAAAGCTTTGCTACAATAACTGTGACCAAGATTCAGAATTCGCTGCCCTTTCACAACTGCAGTTGCGTGAAGTTGCCACAAAACCTCTTTTCCTTCTTTTAGGGAGGTTATGAGCGAAGAGCAGGCTTGACCTTTCCCAGCAGCTTCCACGGAAGGTGGCACTGGGGAAGGTTATGGAGGGTTTATTCTTCGATTACAGTGGCTCTGTGCTGCACCAGCACTGCGGTGGAGTTATTCAGAGCTACACTTGTAACACAATCACACCCATTTAGAGGGGCTAAATGCTCGTTTTGAAGTTATTTTAGGTAACAAGAAACAGGCTGGACTGCCTGAAATAACTCCCGGCCTGTAATTATGAGCTTATAGCTGCTGCATACAATGTAAAGAAAACCTCGGGATGACAGGAATGGAAAATATGCCTTTTAACCAAGGCACAGACACTCACACATTCCTTGGAGCGTGTGCCCTCTCAGGCACAGCCCTTGCATGCCATGTATGCATTTGCACTGCTGCTCCAGCACGGGATAATGTGCTCCCTGCCCGACTTTGGGATGACCTAATTGCAGCCTTCCAGAACCTGAAGGGAGCCCACAAGAAAGATGGAGAGAGATTGTTTACAAGGGAATGTAGTGACAGGACAAGGGGAAACGGATTCAAACTGACAGAGTAGGTATAGGTTGGATATTGGGAAGAGATTCTTCCCTGTGAGGGTGGGGAGGCCCTGGCACAGGTTGCCCAGAGAAGCTGTGGCTGCCCCAGCCCTGGAAGTGTCCAAGGCCAGGTTGGACAGAGCTTGGAGCAACCTGGGCTAGTGGAAGGTGTCCCTGCCCATGGCAGGGGGGCAACAAGATGGTCTTTCATGTCTCTTCCATCCCAGGCCATTCTGTGGTTCTATGATCCAAGAAAGCCCAAGCAAAAAAGCAGTAAGGAGTGATCTAGATTAGATTCAACAGAACAACATGACAGGGTGTTCAGAAAAATGGGGATTTCAACCTTTCATTTGCTCACTCACAAGACTACCTGAAGAACCAGAGAACAGTTATAAATACAACAATCAAAAAAAAAAAAAGAGTAGAAAAATGCAATAATTTAGGAGAAAAACTGTTTGAGGGACTAGTTGCAAATGGCATTTGATGGCTTCTGTTATACAAATTGTGCTTCAGGGATAAAAATGGGACATGAAACTTCAGGTAGGTAATCAAGGACAGCATCTGTTGTTGAAGCAGCTGCTATAGTGAATTCACGATAACAGCCTGATTCTCTTCCTCCTGAAATCCCAGGCCAGGCCTAGGACTCAATAATGGTTTATTATTTATTGCTTTATGTTTCATGAACCGAAATGGTCTGAACATTGCACAGGGCTGGCAAACACACCAGGCACTGCAAGACAGAAAAACTAATATCAGTTTCTGATTCTGCCACTGAGCTGGTAATGGATTTTGCATAAATAATTTAAACTTTCTGGCTTGTTTCTCTATATTAAAAGTATTTTTTTCATAAAATGTTTTGATATCTAATAGTAAACACACTATACAAAAAGTAAATAGTTTATTATTGTATTGTCATATCAGGTAGACTGTCCCATTTACATGCTACAAATGTTATCCAGGGAAGTAATGACAAGCCATTTAAAACTCTGAAAAGTTGATCCACAAGCACTATGAGACACCTGAGCACTGAAACAACAAATTTCCCTGCAATAGCACAGCTTTGTGCCCGTAGAGGTCAAAAAAAAACAAAAACAAAAAATTAAGCTTTAAATCTTATGAAATGGTAATTGTGCATGAAGAACAAATCAGGCGTTGCACAGTGCATGGCCGTGGCTTTAGCACTTAGCCATGACTGGATGTGGAACATGTGTGTTTTCCATTACTGGCTGATGTATCGTCGAACACGAGCAGACCCGAACGCACACATCACATCTGGGCAGGGGAAGCCTTCCCACAGCAAGCACCCCTTCCCAAATCCCCAGTAATGACTGTTCTAAAGAGCACTGGCTTGGAGCACTCCTCCTGTGTTCTATGGAACATGCATTAAAATCTGGGATTGAAATGCTGCTGGTTTTTTACTTGTGATTACAAAACTCAGAGCATTAGCAGGTACAGCCGGGCAGATCCCAGGGCACTGCAGTCCCAGAACTCACTTGATGTAAATTAGGCATCCCTGAGGGGAAAAATGCTTGTCCTGACTGGTCAAAAAAAGGATGAATTGATTTTAAATGGTACAACAGTAAATTAGCAGGGCTAATAAGGGTTTCCATGTGGGATATCCCTAAGCCTAGGAAAGCATTACATGGGGTGGAGATTAAAAAAGGACAGTGGAGCTCTGCAAACTCAGGACACTGTAAACATCCATGGTGGGATATAAAGCACAGTTCAAGAGCTACTGCCACATTCAAGAGTAGGGAACTAAGGCAGAGAAAGAAGTTTTATTCTTTCCCTTGAATATTTAGATTTTGCTGCTGTTAATGTTTATGGTCAACCCAGTTGGTGCTGTCCAGAGAGGTGGTAGATGCCCCATCCTTAGAGGTGTTCAAGGCCAGGTTGGGTGGGTCTCTGAACAACCTGTTCCAGTGGAAGGTGTCCCTGCCCATAGCAGGAGTTGGAACTGGATAATCTTCAAGGTCCCTTCCAACCCAAACCAGTCTATAATTCTATGTTTGGCTCTTTCAAGGTCAGGCCAGACTTGGAATGCAAGTGTAACTTGAGCCACCAGAACATCTGCTCTGGGGTATTTTCAGACCATCCTGGAACGAGAAAGATCCAAATTATGAAGGAAAACTGATTCTCACAAAATCTTCAGGCAAAAACTGCAAATAAGCTTAGATAAGCATGATAGCTAGAGCTCAGATTAGAGAGCCAGGTCCTCACTGCATCACCTGGCATCATTCCACTGAAGTAAATGGAGCTCTGCTGATCTGGCTCTGTGTCTGGGAAGGGTTGCCAACAGCCAAGCTGATGTGACATACCAGGATGTGGGGAAAAAAATCTGTTAGATAGTATAAAAACTGTGGGTTTGGGAACTCTCAGCCTTGTAAAATGCATGAGGTAATTCAAAGGGAATCACTGCCCATGTGCCTGTGACAAAGGGGAGGTAAGTGACCTCCCAGGTCCTCTCCTGTCCAAAGTCCTCAGCCAGGATATCTCACCTGGATGGGCTGCAGGCATCCTCCTGCTCTCCCAGCTCACCCTGCCTTGTAACCCCTCTCAACCTCCAAAAACTCGAGTGCAAGCCAGAGCTTGCACAGGGGCACGAGGCAACGAGCATCCTTCCTCATTTATAGAACTATTGCAGCAGAGTGAAATAAATGGCACGGGAAAACTTGCAAAGAACTGAGGGGTTACCAAAGGACCCCTCACACTTCAAAGTCTCATCATCTGTTACTATGGGCACCGGGAGATAAAAGGTAGGAAAAAAAAAAAACAAACCAAACCAACAAAACCAAACCAAACCAAACCAACAAAACTAAACCAAACAAACAAAAAACCCAATCTTAAATTCTAATGTCCTGAAATTTCCCCACGTGCCTCCAGTGTTTTCTGCTGAGTTTAGATTTCAAATGGGGATGAGCCACAGGTAACATTGAGGTAAAGGGATTCGAGCCCATCTGTACCTGGGCATCAGGGCTCACTCCTGACAGGAGCTCATAGAATCATGGAATAGTTTGGGTTGGAAAGCACCTTGAAAACCATCTTATTCTCCCCATTGCCATTTACAGGGACACCTTCCACTATCCCAGGTTGCTCCAAGCCCCATCCAACCTGGCCTTGAACTCTTCCAGGGATGGAGCAGCCAGAACTCTTTGTAGACACTTGGTGAGTCCTCCACAGATCTGGAGTCCCAGGCCTGTACATCACCAGCCAAGAAATTTTTGGAAGAATGTTGCCATCAGAATTTTTGGTAAATGCAGTGGAGATTCAGCCTGGTTTGAGACTGAGGAGTTTGATACTGTCCTTGCAAATGAGACCAAAAACTTTTAATTTTGGGATGCAGCACCTTCTCCAGCATAGGCTTTGCTGGTGAAAGGGCAGATTTCTTATGTAAAATACTTGGTTATGTAATTTTTCCCTAAATCCTTATTGTTATGAAGCCAGAAGCAGTTATTCTGATGGCTTTCAAGTTGGCCTTTCTTCTGAGCTTGAAACACATTGCTGTCTGAAAATCACAGCTGGGTTTGGGGAGAAGGAACTAAAAAAATGTCTGTGTTTGTCAAAAATCCTTCCCGTCATTTCACTTTAATCCCAGACAGTTTATCATGTTTCACCAGTTCTTTGTATTTGATAGCAAATCTCTTCCCAGATGTCTGTGTCCACATTGCTTTTAGATCTACACCTCATCCCTTTGACATGATTACTGTTTCTGGTAGTCTGAGTCTGCAGCAAATCAGGGCTGGTCCTGAGCAGCTCATGCTGTTAGCTGATGAAATCAAGAAAAAATGTAGCTCTTGTTTACTGAGGAAACAAAGCTGCTTCCATAAATAAGCAAAAGGCACAAAAGAGAAGCAAAGATGAAATAGCGCTCTGAGGGAGGCATTTCAATCATTTTAGAAGGATTTCGGTGCAAAAAGGCAACAGGAGAAGAGATTCCTTCTCTAGAACGGCAAATCTTATATTTTTAGTGCTCACAAAAAACTTCAAATCCCACTGGAGGAAGGAATAATAGAGGCAACCTCAGCTTTTAACTATGGTAAGGAGCCAGCCTCCTTTCTGTGGGTATGGAATTGTTCCCAAAGGGGAAAAAGGACAGGCAAATTTCTGGGGCAAAAACTCATTTCAGAAATTGCTCCCAGCTCCCTGTTGCTGCACAACTCTAATGGTCAGCCATCCCTGAGTGACACAGAGACACAAGCCCGTGGTGACTCTCGTTGCCAGGTGACATCAGGTTCTCCAGCTGAGATCAGGAGTAAGGAGGGATTGGGACAATCAGCTGCCATCTGGGGTGGAAGGTTCCTCTGCCCCCTCTGCACCACAGGCTGCACCTGCTCTGCTGCCACTACTCTTACAGAGCTTTCAGGGAACATTCAAGTGACTTGTCAGACCTCTCTGTTTTTCCTCTGGGGATGATCAAATTGAAAAAAAAAAAAAATCTCACAAAAAAACCCAAATGCTAAAAATACCCCAAAATGGTTCTCAGGAGTTCTGAACTTGGCTGCTGCCTCTGACTTCTGCCTCCTACACAATCCTGGGAGGTCTCTCAGCCTACACATCCCTCTTTCCTTTGCTTTGATTAGCCAAGGTACAATTTCCCTAATTCTGTGATGAGCTCTTTGCAAGAGTGATGGGGGAAAATAAACTGGCACGTGATGGTGGAGGTGCAAGTAACCTTCTCCTGTTTTATCTGTGGCTCTCTTTTTTTCTCCCCTTCTCATCAGCACCTTGCACACCTTTCCATCAGAAGCCTCATCCTGACAAGAGCCAGACCACAGCCACCCATTCCACTCACAGCCTCGCTGCAGTTTGATCAGTGAACCCCAGGAATGCTTTCATGTTTGTCCCAGCTGACTGGCGCTAAAAAAAATAATAAAATGAAGGGCTGGATTTTCAGTACCAAGAGCAAAGTGTCCAGAGACATTTACAAGCAAAATCACACCAAGAGAGCAGTACAGAAGAAAATTCTCAGTTAGTGTGACTAGAGCCCATAGGAATAGCCATGTTGGTGCATGCCAGGGGTGGATCTTCTACCCAGCTTACAGAAATCAGCTTCTAGGCACCCAGTGGATTTCTGTGACGAAATGCATCACAGCTCCTTAGTTAGAAAAGATTAAATTTCATTGAGAGTGTTGTTACAGGTCTCACTTTAATATCATTTGCAAATGTTCCAGTGAATTCTTTGGCCTTTTGGCAAATCTTGCTCATAATCCCATATCATTGATTAGTTTAAGCAAGCTCCAAATGGCAGGCTGTCCAACTCCCTTGTTAATGCAGGCTTCTCCTCTCATCTGCTGTCTCTTTGGAATAACAATGAATGCAGCATCCTTAGGCTTGCCAAATGCACTTTAAGCTTATGAGATACTAGCTTTATGATAAAATTTGCTTTCTGGAGAAGCAGAACTCCGTAGTCTGACAAAAACAGAAGAGAATTGCAGCCCATCAAGAAAAATCGCAGCTTAGCCCCAAAATTTGGATCTAACTTCCCTTTTTTTAAGGTTTTGGAATGAGAATTTTTGTTGAGGCACGGTATAGCAAGAGAACTGATTGTGAACTTCGGGCACTGGATAAAAAACCTCAATCAGTTGTGAATCAGGGGCTCAAAACACCCACACTCAGTGCTGTCATTTCCCATCCTCCATGGAGAAAGGCTCCTCAGTGACTGCCGAGGTCTAGGCAAGGGGCCTGGGCTGTGTATGCAGTTGGTCCCCATTTCCTATAGGTTTCCATCATCCCTACAGATACCAGAAACAGCCCCAAGGGCACAGAGAAGTGAAGGGAATGGCAAGTCCTCTGGCAGACGCTGAGGAAGGCCACAAACCCATTTACTGCCATTATCCAGATGCGTCAGGGCTGAGCCCATCCCTGCCTGGCTCCCAAGTGACAGGGGGTTTATTGCTCTTCCAGGCTCCATCCACGACCATTATGGCAACGAAATAAAATGTAATCACATTTACACAGGGTTTTCAACCATCAGTAAGAAACCCTTCAGTCTTCACTCACAGACATCAGCTCCCTCCCAGCCTCCCATCCCATCCTCCAGCCCACAGCTGACTGGCACATCCTGCCCTTTGTCTACAGCCATTCACAGGAAAAAAACTTCAAAGAAATCCTTCTTGAAAGCATCCTCCTGACCATCCTGCCCTGCTGCTCTCCCAGGGGGGTGGGGGGCACAGGATAACAGCAATTGAAGGTTTGCTTCCTTTGTGCTGCGTTGCTGATCACCTCGGCATCATTAATCACCAGCTTAGGTACCACGAGGCACTGGACTGGCACAGCACACACCGAGGATTTGTGGCTTCTGTCAGCGGTACAAATATTACAGCAGGAATTACAGAAGCTCCAGGGTAACCACAGGCCTTTCTTCAGACGCTGAAAGCATTTACAGGCTTCTCCCCTCGGAGCAGCACTTATGAATGGCTGAGCATAGTTAGGCTAATGGCTGGGAAAAATCCAATACCTGCTAAAGGCCTGAGTTAAGGATGGCAGAAAAGGTTCTTGTCTACAAACTCTGTGCTGCGAGGCACGACTTGAATAGCATTGCTTTCACTCCTTCCTTTCTCTCCTTGTGTACGCCTTTCTCATCGGGAGGAGCCAACCAAAGGTATTTATTTAAACCCTAAGGTTTAACAAACACTGAACTGCAGCAAATCAGATGTGAGGCACTTCACCAGCTTTAACCCTTTTTTTTTTTTTTATGGCCTGTGGGATAAGAAATGCTTCACCTTTACCTTTCCTTTACCTGTGCCCCCTCTCCAGCTCCCTGCAAGGTGCTGCAGTGGGTGATCACTGTCTGTTCTGTCCCCATCACAGAGGCTGAGGTTGCACATGGAGGCAGCTCTGCCTCATGGTTTGTTTTCTCAAGTGCTGAATGTTCTCTTTCATAAACAGCCTTGTCGTTTCTCTGACCTTTTTATGCACTACACTAACAGATCTTGTGTTCACCAACCCCCACAGAAGACCAAGCAATAAAAATTTATTTTCTCAGGAAATGGTATCACTTGTGTATCTTAATGAAAATGCTGTGGTTTGTTGTTTTACACTGCACTGTGAGTACCCAGATCAAAGAATTAACACAAGATTCAAGATTAGATCTGGCTTTGTAAGCAAGAGATGTAGTCATTGTCTTTGATATGCAAACAAAGAATCATTAAATAAATTTGATAGCATCAAGCTAGTAAGAGGCTTCAAATACAAATTGAGCAATCACTAGATAGCTGGAGAGGAGCATTTTGGTAAAGCAACACTAAAAAGATAAATAAATCCCAACTTAAAACTTTGGAATTAATTCAGACACAGATCAGAAAATCTCAGCAGTTATGTGTGTCAGTATTTTCTCTCCAGACATGTTCCTTCAGGAAAATGAAAGTGAAGTTGATGAGATTATTTTTCATATCAGCAACGAGTTTTATAGCTGCAGAACTATCATAATTTGTGGATGGACAGTGCTCAACTCCACTGGCTTCATCTTAACAGAGGAAAAGGGTTGAGACAAGCATTTGAGGTGGCCTAGAGAGCGTGGATCAGCTCTGCTTTTTGCAACCTGTTAGTCATTTAGGAGATAACTCTAGAATACCACGAGATCTGCTGATTCAAATACTTAGAAAATAGGATTTATTGTAGGAAAAATAAAAATATGACTACTGCTCAGTAGCTGCACTGTGCAAGGAGAAAAATGTCTCTATCAGTGAGTGAATAAAACCTGCTTTGAGCTCCAAGTTATTTCTGCTTTTCCATTTTGGAATGTTACCATTGGCCATGGATGAAAGTGAGATCACTGAAGTACTCGTGCAAATAACTAATTGCAGCCTGCTGGTGCTAGAGATGCCTTCTCCTGGGTGCCTCCCACCCAAAGCACCCTCATGGCACAGCTGGAGCAGGTCAGTGACCCACAGAGCTGCTCCCCAAGTGCAAAGTCATCTTGTACCTACCAGCAGAGCTTGCACCCCAAAGGTGGGAACCCCCAGACAGCACAAGGAGCTTCTGGAAGAGCTCTGGAAACAGACACCCACCTGGGAAGCCATCAGGTCAAAAACCTTCTCCCACTCCTGATGAGTTTACCCCCCCTCCAGGCAGAGCAGCTCCCAAAACAGCTGGCAGGTCTCCAGATTTAGGACCCACTCATTCCAGAGACAGAGGTGAACTTCTCTTCAGGCTGGTACCTGCCCAAGGGATGTTGTCAGGCTGTTGTTGCATTTATTCAGCATCTCAGGGGCTTTGCCCAGGCAGCTGCAGGTACAAGGCTCAGCAAATTAAAGAGCAATAGGGGCATATCACACCCACTCAAAGAAGGATTTTTTCAGGGCAGTTACAACAAATCAGAAGAGTTTTGGATTATGTCCCAGAATAGAAGAGTGTTCAGACCACTGCAGCCACACAAGTTGGCATGCAGTCGAGGCTGTAATCTATGGGGCTTTTTTAAATTATTTTTAAAGACACAAATGAGCTTTTATTGTTTCAAAAGGGTGATATGGAGAAGAGGGGGACTGTCACCATGATGTGGTAACTCATTCTGCTCAGAGGTTTTTATACACAAAACCCACCAGAGCTCAGAGGATGATTTACAAGAAATCTGTACCTGCCTCTGTGGCCAGACCCTGCACAAAAAGGCGAGTTCATCCCAGGCCAGTGGGACAGAACGCACAGTTATTCCCCCAGTTCAAGGCAGTGAGAGGCTGGGGTGTTACAGACTTCAAGGACAAACAGCAGCAAAGTGCTGTGACAGAAAAGAAAGCCTGGTTTAACCCCCCTCCAACCCCAAGCACTGCAGGAACCATCGAGTGCTGTTTTCCCTGGGCAGACTGAGGCAGCAGTATTTCTTTTTAATACAGCCCTTTATAGCATGCAGTACTTAGGAACCTCAATTGCTCCTTCTGCCCAGCTGGAGAAAAAATCCCACTCTCTGGCTCAGGGATACGTGTTGTGAGTGGCCCATGAGCAGCAGTCAAAACCCTGGGCTTTGCCACCACTTTGTGTTTAATGAGCTTTAGAAAAGTATCAGTGGCAGAGCCGAGGCAGATAATTCATCAAACTCAGCTGCAGCCAGATATACATTCACACACTCAGTGCAATACATTATGGGCAAGGCTACACACTCCTTCTAATGTCCATATCATCACCAGTCCAGAATTAATGTCCATGCCAACAGCATTAATTACCCTCACTTTGATTTCTCGCAGGGATATGGCTCCAGCAGCGCTGAAGCCCTGCAGTCCTTCCTCACAGCACGCTTTCCTTGAGCCCAGGAAAAACTGTGATAATCAATATTGATTGATCGCCGCGCTCAGTCCCACTGCAGCTTCTACATCAGCAAAAGCACTTCATCAGATAATGCATCTGTTTAAATTTACCAAAGAATAGGCAGTTACACATTGGCTTCGGGGTCTAGACACGCAAGAGCGCACCGACGACTCCTGGAATAGATGGGAATAATTAAATGCCTAAAAACACAACGCAGACAGGAGTGCTGACACAGGTCTGACATTGCTGGCTGAACAAAAAGCTGAGGAGCACGGATTAAACTCCTGTCAAACTGCTGGACTCCTGCCTGCCCTGCCACCCATGGCCATGGGCCAGCTCCCAGGTGTGGCTGCAGCAGCAGGGTTGGGCTTCTGGAAGAAGAGGCAGCATATTAATGATCACGGGGGTGATGTGGGTTTTAAGCCCTTTTCTACTTGAGGCAGGGCACAAAACCCTCATTTCCCACCTCCCACGAAAGGTCCCTGAACAAAAAAAGCCACAGGGATGCTCTAAGCCCACGTGCCTGGATAAACATCTCAGGTGGAGCAAGTGGGAGCACAGCAGGTCTCTCATCCCACCGGGGTTTCAGCCACCCCAATATCTGTTCATCAGCTCTACAGCTTAGCAATGGAAACTTGGGTACAAAGCAGAGTTTCATCACAGAAATTAAGGCAGCCACAGGTGAGGGGGACAGGAATTCAGGGTAGCAGGTCCCATGGGCATTTCCTTGTGGGCACTGACCTCAGGTGTCAATGACACCTCAAAAAATAAAAGCCTAAGTTCCCCAATCATGTACAAACCTGTACATGCATTGCATTTAGACTGAAATATTTATTTCTATTGATTTCCCTTGAAAACCAGGGCCAGAAACCTATCCAACTTTTGAAAATTGGGGGAAAACTCGTTCTCTGCAGACATAAAGACCTTCAGGCTGTGTTGCCAGGCTATTTTGAGAAAAAAGCAATTTTCCAGCCACACTATCCCAAATTCTGCCATTATGTATAATCAGGGTGGTGGTCAAATGTGCTGAGAAGAGGAGTTCAAATTTATAGCAGCCGTGTGCAACAGGGGCTCATGAAGAAGTACTAAATCATTTCTCAGAAAAAAATAAATAAGAGTTCCTAAGAGCCACACAAGGCCATGCTTAAACTGTATTTTATTAGTAAAAATCTAAAATGGGCTAAAAAATAATTAAAAAAAAAAAAAAAGCCTGCCTATTTTCCCTTGGCAGTTGCCTCTATATTTGATTACAGCTTGGGAAAGATAAATAGCACTTACTTCATCAGAGAACATCATTTTCTCTGGTAGCCAGGGAAGCTGCCTATTCTCAGCTGGTCTGCATCCATATATCTTCAGTGAAATCTGTGGAGCCCACCAGCCCCCAGTCCTGGGATCTGCACTTTCAAGGGCATAAACTTGACACCATATAAATATTATAAGCTTTTCTTACACTTTGTAGCTCAGAATTGATTCATTCTAGAGTGCGGTTTCAGGGCTGAATGTAACATAACTCATCTCCAACTGGCATTTTCTCTGTGAATAACACACCAAACCATCCCTACACCCACTGATGAAGCCTCTCAAAAAATTATAACAAGTCTTTTTCTTGCTTGTGCCATCACATATCCTACTTGTGATTTACTCTCAGACTTTGTCCATTCCAACAAAATAGCTTTACCTATTCTTTGCCCTCTTCTCTCTCCACTGACTTAGTTTTATT
>JAWWES010000169.1:32825817-32854778 GCA_035583135.1 Lophotriccus pileatus
TAAACTTGACACCATATAAATATTATAAGCTTTTCTTACACTTTGTAGCTCAGAATTGATTCATTCTAGAGTGCGGTATCAGGGCTGAATGTAACATAACTCATCTCCAACTGGCATTTTCTCCGTGAATAACACACCAAACCATCCCTACACCCACTGATGAAGCCTCTCAAAAAATTATAACAGGTCTTTTTCTTGCTTGTGCCATCACATATCCTACTTGTGATTTACCCTCAGACTTTGTCCATTCCAACAAAATAGCTTTACCTATTCTTTGCCCTCTTCTCTCTCCACTGACTTAGTTTTATTTCACCAGCTATTGCTTGAACCAAAAGTTGGTGCAGTCTGAAGCATATTATTACCTATCTGGGCATAAAAATCAGCACCAGTAAGTCTATGCATAATCTGAGCTTGGCTGAAAGTCCAGACTTGACAAGAATATAGTTTTGGATCCTCCAAAACAAAGGTCACCTGCTACAAGTCTCTAAAAGAACAGGTAAATCCTCTGATATTTCTAAATAACTGGTTCTATAGTTAAAATGTGAAACTTGAAATTTATTGTTTGTCAGCAGATCAGGCTTGTTGGCTTAAAACAGATAATAAACCACCATTTACAACATAAAGCAGAATTCAGCTTACCCTACAGAAAGGCAAGTTCCATAAACACCAGCAAGATATCAGTGGGATGGCACAACACTGCCAGGGAATTTGAGCTTTTCCTGTAATAATTATCAGATCACATTAATGAATTCCAATAGCCTTCTTCAACTTACCCCTACACAGAGAGTTTGCAACATCCACATTTGCCAGCACTTAACTGACATTAAAGTTAAGCTTCTCCCTATTTCACACTAAACCAGACTTTAATAACTCTTGTTTTTTAACATACTGAGTTATTTCCAAGTGATGTTCATCAAAACACTTTAGGTTTCCCTCGTTCACCATATTCCTAAAGGATCATTCTGTGTGGATACAACCCCGGGGTGTTTTCTTCCAATTCTTGTCTAATTTTTGCAGCTGATTTCTTCCAAATCCCCATGAATCCCTTACTCCAATGTTGTCTAGCATATATTGCCATATGGATTTAGTGCAAGTCTTCTTTACCTGCCATTCACAGAATATTTTACTGCACTGAGTAGTTCATCTCACTGTGACAGAGCTTCTTTCACAGAGGAGTAGGAACCACTGGACACCAAAGCAGAATCTGTTCTAACAGCTTCTTAGAAATGTTACAGTCATCTTTTGCATCACTTTTGACATGAGCAAAAGTTCTTCCACAGGGGATTCTGGCCCTGAGTGTTCTCCAAGAGGCAGTGGAATAACTCTGATCCCTCCACCCAGACCTCACAAGAGGACAACTAAGAAGTTGTTTGCATCTTCTCTTGCCATTCCTTTTCAATCCTACCCGTCCCCTTTTCTCTGAAATAGCTTCCTTTTATCTCAGAATTTCTCCCTGATCTTTCAGAGGCTGTTTCTGGCACCTCCTCTTGTCATCTGGGTCTACATGGAAGGAAACCCTCCATCCAAGGGGAGTCCTTGGCCCACAGGAGACACCTCCCTTCATGTTCCTCATGGGCTGGAGACAACCCAAGAGAGGACCCAGTGGCACCAAACACCACAAGGCACTCATCCCACAATTTGCCCTTTCACGTATCTTTTCCTTGTCTTTATCAAGGAAGGACAGAGAGAGTGACAGCTAAACCTCCTGCTGAAATGGGAGTTCCTCCTCCATCTCCGGGGATGATGGAAACTCTAAACACACTGTCAAACAGCAAAGGCCAGCCTGCTTTTAAAAATGTAATTTTTAATGCCTTAAATGAGGTGTGAATTGTAGAAGTTCATCTACAGATGCACGTCCAAGTCTCTATTCTATAGCTGTGTACATTATAAAGGTCACAGCCTGCAGGATATTTTTTTTTCCAGAATTTGGCTTTGCTTCCTCCTAAGGGATCAATAAAGTAACTCAGATTTCCTTTCTATTTTAACTGTGTTGTTGAGAGTATCTTATCCCAGGCAATGAACTGCTGGCACTACCTATTTTTATTGCCTATAACCTTTAAAAAGAACAGATAATTCATGTACCACCTAGAGAACCAGTGGTAATAAAATGCAACACCAGAAGAACAGCACAAAATAAAACTTCCAGCGGAGTCTCCTTTTACAAGAGTCTTCATGAACTTTCTTTTTCTCCCTCCACACCAGTCAAGTTCAGAATGAGAACACACTAGCTCAGATCATGACTGGCTTTGGGATCACCACCACAGGAATTCAGTGACACCAGCTCAGTGCACAGAACCAGGGAGAGTTTGGGGAAGTCAAAGCAGCCTCTTTGAGGGTGACTGGTTTGATGACAGAGCAGCCTTGCAGTGCAGGTCTCACCCCCCTGATTGCAACAGAGAGGCTGCTGCAGGAACACCTTGATGGCATTAGTTTTCTTCCCTTCCTAGCTTGATTTTGAGCACAGACATCAGGCAGCCAGAAGAAAAAAAAGAAGGGAGAAAGGAGTGTCACAAAGTAAACCTCCTACTGAAGCAGAAATTCACTTTAATCCCATTCCCAAAGATGACTCATGTTCTTCAGCGGAACTTGAAAGTCAAGGTTCTACCCTTTAAAGCCTTCATCTTCTCACAGCATTAGTCTCAGTGATTTTCCATGTAAACAGGGAAGTTTTAATTATATAATGGGTGCTTCTGCTGTTTTCACAAGAATCCCTTTATTCAGATTAAAGGAAGCTGTTCTTATTCAAAGGTCAGATTACTGAATGAGGTGAGTTATTGTTCAGAACAAGTGAAGAAACACGGCAGTGGGTGTTAATTTAGTGTCATAATCCACAGCTCCAGGTAATGCTTGAAATACTCCCTTAACCCCGGCTAGTTTTAGAAAACATGAGCAAGGTTGGGGCTTGATTTATAGATACCTGTGCAAACCTGCAGCAGAAGCTCTGCTATGACTGCTCTGAGACACTGACATCCCATCAGCACCAAAAGCCACACTTCTAACCTTCCCACTGCTAGAAAAAGTGAAAAAACATATCCCCCCAGGGCTGGTTTGATGCCTTATGCAGAGCTGAGGATAAATCATGGTGGGAATTGTGGTGGAGACTTCCCTGGCAAAGCTCTCACCATGTGTCCATGCTCTGTGAAGAGCCTGGTGAGTTACGTTAGGGCTTTAAGATGTAGGGGCTTTTTCCTTTCCTTCACCCTTTTTCTTAATTCTGGAGGTTTTTTTTTGCTAGAATGGATGGAAATAAAACAGCTTATATTCAAATATAAACATCTGCAATTTTCTGAGCAGCTCTGTTTTGTTGTTCCTTACTGGGGCTATTGCAGTACAAGAGGTAGAGAAAGTTCTAAATAGTCTGTAGCTATTTGTTTCTTTTAGATTTTTATTTTGTTTCTCCCATGCCTGTTTTTTTTTCTTCAAAAAATGAAAGAACTATTGTATGTTTTTCTCAGGCTGTTTACCTGTATTAAATAATAATCAAATTCATGTTCTAACCTTGATCAGATACAAACTTTCCAGAACTATTTATCCCATAATGCTTATCTCAGGGAAAGAAATCCCGTGGGATTTCTGCTGGACCACCTCCTGCAGCTGCATTTTAGTTTAAGCTAATTAATATTTGCTCATATCTGTTATTTTGCTTCTTTAGGCATCAGCTGAGATGGCACCAGGTGGTGCTTATTGGGGTCTTTAAAAAGCCATTGATAAACCCCCCTTATGAAAAGGTTTTACAAATTAAAGCAGGCACAAGGTGTAAGTTAATGGGCTGTGATGGCCTAAAGAGTAACAGAATAAGAAATGCATCTTCTCCTGATGGCTGGTGGAGCTGCTTCAGTCTGTTGAGGTGATATTTGGACACTCTGAGTCATCCCAAGAGGGAAATGGCACTAAGTAAGGTAGGATACCTCTAAAGAAAATCAGAGGAGCAAGTAGACAATAAAAAAACCACCTGAAATTTATTGCAGAATTCAAGGTAACCTTCCTTATTACACAAATATTTAGTGCATGTTATTGGCTCTTCTGCTGTACCAAAAAAAAACAAATGCATGTTGGCATTGCTGTAGGCAGCTTAATGAAACTCCTCAGGGCCTGGCAGCATTAATAACAGAGAGAAGAGGGTGTTATACCTTAAAATGAAACCTAATCTAGCCTGACATGGTGGATTGTTTACCTCTGACCACCCCCCCTCACAGCCAAAATCCCTTTAAAGACATGAAGAGGCTTTGGCTCATTAAGATGAGCAGCAGCAGACCAGCTTAAGCCGTTTTGCTTGAGAAAGTTGATAAATGACTGTTGTCATGAAAGGTGGAGAAGAGAGAATTTGGGCAGCAGTGCTGGGTTACTGGGGAAGGTGAGTCTTACTTTTCAAAAAAAGGGGGGTCTGCCTTGTTTTACACTCAAAGTGAGCTGAGGTTACATCTGGCTGTTCTTGTCAGGTGTTAAGTCCCTCTTTCTCTCTGCAGGTCTCTGGCAAAGCCCAGACCGGCTTTAGATTTCTCATTTTGGGTGCTGAGGATGGTCCCACCTGGCCTTGCACCGCAGGTGAATGGAATGGGAATGATCACACAGCCACAGTAATCCACTGGGAATGCTGGAATGGTCTCTGGTCAGTTTAGTCAAGGAAAGCTTGCGAGGAGATATATTGGTAAATATTTAAAGGCAAATAGTAAAGAGGAAGGGAATAAATGCTCATGACTAGAGGAGAAAGCAATAAACATAAAGGACACAACACAAGAGCCAAACCAAGTTGTCCAATAAAAAGTATAGTTAATCACTAGAAGGAGTTTATCCTTGAACAGCAGGTGAGTGAACATCAACTGAGATGTGAGACTGTTCTTGCTGGTGTGACCAAGGCTCATGGAATAGTTTGGGTGGGAAGGGACCCCCAGAGATCATCTAGTCTGGCACCCCAGCAATGAGCAGGGACAGTGCCTGCTGACATTAATGCAAATCCCCAGCGAGGAGGGGAATGCTCAAATTGTCACCTTGCCATCAATTGATTGTCATCATTTTTGAGGGGGCTGATGCCACCTCAAACCTTCACATTGACCTTGAAGCTCCCTCTTCATGGAGTGTCCCTGCAGAGGATGAGCTCAGCAGCCTCTCCAGGTCCCTTCTGGCTCCATTTGCTGTAGCCCCTCATCCATGATTTATCAGCTGTGTTCCCGGAGTGGCTGGCAGGGAGAGCATGTTCCCTGCTATCTGCCTGCCCCACCAGCTGCTCCTGGTGGGTGAGGGATGCCCATGGAATGTCTCACACCTCGCCTGGAGCTGCTGCTGGCACCATCCCAGGTGCAGTGAGCCTCACATGCTGGCAGGGCCAGCTTTTGGCTGGCCGAGTGAAATAACTTCTGTCATCTCTTCCACAAAAAAACCCCAGCTCTTCTCTTACATGCAGAGAAGTGGAGAATCCTGGTGAGACTGCTGGAAAGTTCACTCCTCTGTTAAAGAATGGATGTTTAATTATCCTGTGTGCAGCATAGGGTGATGCTGTGGCTTGTCCCCAATCCTCTGATGAAGAGAATCCCACCAGCTCCTTCTGGCACTGCTCACCTGTGTCGTCTGAGCAGCCCCGTGTCCCTCAATGGGGTCAAGTCCACTCCTGCAAGGAAAAAGGGCATCCAAAATAAACACAGACCACTTTGGCTTTGCTAACAGAGCCCTTCTTCCAGCCCCTTGTGGTGTGCCTGAGCAAGGACCAAGTGGAAGCTGTCCTTGCCCACGGCAGAGGGGTTGGAACTGGACGATATTTAAGATCCCCTCCAACCTAAACCATTCCAGGATTCCATGAACTTGGTTACATCTCTCAGCTGGTGCTCTGTGGTCTGCCCAGCCATGTGTGAGCCCCTCCATCCCCTGCCCAGAGTCACTGCCCCCTCAGCCAGGGGCTCCTTGCTAATTAAAACCCTTATCCTGGAAAGCTGGAGGTGCTCAGGAGGTCTGATACACCTGAATTGCAAACCTTGACTACAAAAAGGGTTGTGTTTCAGATTAACAAAGTTAAAAAAAAAGTCAGGATTTAATACTTTTCGTTGTGGGCAGCTGCTAATAACAGGGTCAGGTGTTGGGTTTTTTTCCTATCAATGCTGTGTTTAATTCATATAATTTAAAACAAGTTGTTACAGTGACAAGCATTGGACTGTTTCAGAACTAGCTGCTACCTGGGCAACCTGTAACAAAATATGAGGCACTTACTTGTTAAACTTCAGAAGAGAATGTGTTTTAACTATATTTTAGGCATTTGAGGGAAGACTCTTGATGCTCACTTCTTTTTGCCTCATGAAAAAATAAGGGCATAATACAAATTGGCCACCTTTTTTTTAGTGCAGTGGCTCGCTGTGGAAAACTTCAAAACTCTGGATTTACTCCAAACTCTTTGCTGGAATAGGTTGTGACTCGTTGTTTTAATCATAAGACAAAAATCTGAACAGTCTCCCAGGTGTAAAATTGTGTAGTCAACACTGCAGGAACTTCATGCCTTTGTAAGTGCCCTGAGTGCATCAGGATGCCAAATAATGCTGATTTGGACTGTGTGTGCAGATCATTTTACTCCCTTTGACAGTTGCCAAATACAAAATAAATAGCTGCTGGTTTCAGTGTTGTATATATTCAGAACTTCGGGAACCAAGATGAAAAAAAAATAATACATGAGATCTTTAGAAATCAGAATCACAGAAAGCACCTGCTCCAAAAACAAAACACATGCTCAAAGGAACACAGAGATGCTCCTAGATGCTTTCCACAGCACTCATGGCTCCTGTGAGTCACCTCACTGACTTCTTTATCACATTATCCCACTCTCTGCAACTAAAGTGTTTACTTATGTGTAATTAACAATACAAAGTGGTAAAGTTATATATCAGCAGAGCTGTCTTCATCTTCCTGGTGGCTGAAGACTGCTGCAGCCTGTAGGCTACGTAAATAAAACCAGTTTTTTGGTGTTGTTCATAGCTGCAGCCTGAGCCTCACTGCGGGCATGCTCAGAATATGAGACAATGTGTAAATCTTCCCTCCTCATTCCATTGCTGCACCACAGAAATCTGGTAAATATTTAACTTAAAAAGCAAGTGTCCACACACTTATATGTAACATATATTGCTTTAAAAATGAACAACCAAAAAAAAAAACCCAAACAAACAAACAAAAAAGCCATCCCAGTTTGTGTTTTGTGATATTGCTTGTTTGAGAAAATTCTCTTATTGCTTCATGAAAACTTTAGGAACATGATTCCAAGAGGGCAGCTCAAGAGATTGAGTGTGTTTTTAATGTTTTTTCTGATGGTAGTGTTTGTGCTGAATTATATGGAGCAATCTGGCCCAGGTATGATAATAGCTTTGCTAATTTAATGTAAAGCACTTATGAAGCTTTAAAAAAAAATTAGAATAATGACATAATTTAGGCCTTCATGTTGTTTTGATGGTTTGCTGCTAGACAGAACCACCTCTCTATATCACAGGTGGCTTTTGCTGCCCACAGGCTGCTGCCAGCTCTTGGGAAACCTCATTTATGGACCACCAATGGTAACATTAAGCTCCTTATTCATCCTCAGTTGTGAGATTTCCTTTATCTCACATGGCTCATAGTTAGTTAGGGTGGGTAACCAATAATTTCCATGCACAATTTCTTCTTGCCTTTTGTATCCTGTGCTGAAATTAATCATTAATTTTCATTTGCAGCTGCCTCAACAAGTTAACAACATCACACATATTATAAAGAGCAAATTTCTTTTCAGTAGGTAGGCTCTGAATACCAATTTTTCATTAGTGTAATTGACAAAACTCTACTGTACTTGGCAGCATATATCTGAAAATTATGGAGAAATGAGTGTGCTGTTCCATTAATTTGCATTCTAGTGGGAAAGTTTCAAAATGATAGATGCAGGAAATGTCTATATTTGGAGCAAATAAAAGGCTAAAAAAATAAGACAGATGAAGTGTAGTGTCCAAATCCTGTGAGGGATCTGAACTGAGTTGTGGCCATTGCAACAAGCTTTTATGTAACAGAAAATCCTTTTCCTCCTAATTTCTGGAAGATATGAATGGGTTTTTTTTTTCAACTGTGCCTCATAAAATACAAATTCACGTTGTCAGACTTGGCTACAGTTGGTTTTGACAACGATTTCCTTATGGTATGGAAACTGTACAGTTTAATCTCATCTAGACTATAGCTCTTATTTGAGGGTTTTTCAGTAAAAGAATCTAAAGCCAGCTCAGCCCACAATTATGACATTGTTCCTTTTACGACAGGGGCCCAACCAGATGTGCTCTACTACAGCACAGGGCAGCCCTCCCCAAAACCATTAGCTTCCCAAACCTTTTCCATCTGCCAACAAACTGTCTTTGCCTGTTGCCTGGCCTCCCTCTGATTATTTGTGTTATCCAAACGAACGTTTGAATGCTGCTCTCACCATTTTTTATTATTTTTTTGCATTAAAATATCAATGGGAATCCTTTTGCCTGTTTGTGGCTGATTTCCCAGCACAAGGCTCCTGGCATTCACAGTTCTGCTTCAGCCTTTTCCCCCCAAGGAGGTGTTTCTTTTCCACCAACAGCCATAAACGCCGGTAGGATGGGGAGTTCCAACTCTTTCCATTTATTACAATAAAACCTTTTAACATCGGAGTGATGGATCCGTTCCATTATCCCCAAGGATAACGGGGAATGTGAAATACAGGGGAACTAACATCAGACAATTTTGCAAAGTTTTCTCTGTAACAGGAGTTCTCTAATTCCATTCCAATTTTTCAACATATTCCAAAGGGACAATATATGATCTACCAAAACATGAAGAATAAGTGAACCTCTTATGGCACAAAACAGGAATACTTTGATCCACTGAGCTCTACAAGCATTTGCAGATGGTTAACATCCTCCTGATTTTTGGGTTTAAAGGATGGTCTCAGAATATAACCTACAAAGTGAACTTGGAGACCAGGCTGGGATCTCAAGTTGCAGAGTGAGTTAAAGAGAAAATATTCCTTAGTGGCCACAGAATTCTTAGTGTGAAAATAAAAAAAAATAAAATGAATAATTAAAAAAAAATTAAAGGAAAAAAAATTAAAAAGAGTCCTGCTCTTTTAGCTCATTTAGCTAATAATGATTTTAAGGTCTGTTTTGGAATTGGCTTGTTTTCTTGATTTTTTTTTTAACATGTTGGGTGTCTTTTTTGGGCTGGTCTTGAATTAATTCCAGGCTGAGAGCCAGAAAGCTTTGAGATGAAAGCCTTTATTCTTTTAAGAAGTAGAATTTTGGTGAAGTCTCCAAAAATGTATTCGTGAGAATAAGGACACTGAAGTGTCTTGAGAGGGTGTGATAAGTTCATGGACAAGAAGAGTTAACGGATGACTGAGAACGTACATTTTCCACATCCATCAGTGTCTGAAGGGAAGGTGTCAGAGGCTCTGCTCAGGGGTACAGAGCAATGGGACAAGAGGGAACAGGTGGGAACTGGAACATGGGAGGTTCCAGGAGAACATGAGGAAGAACTTCTTTCCTGTGAAGGTGACGGCACTGGTACAGATTGCCCAGAGAGCGTGTGGAGTCTCCCTCACTGGGGATATTCCAGAGCCATCTGGACACAATCCTATGCCGTGTGCTCCAGGATGACCCTGCTTGAGCAGGGAGGTTGGACCAGATGACCCAGCCTCACCCAGTCTGTGATTCTGTGAATGATGGGAAAAGAGAGGAAACCTGGAGTTCTACACTTGTTGCTCTGATAAGTGCACGTGTGTCTGAGCTGTTAATAAAGTCCTCATGTATCTGTTGATAATGAGTGTTTGTATCACTCTTAGATTGTACAGACCTCCTGCTTCAGAGCTCCCCTTGATTCCTCACAGGAGGGAAAATATACTTTCCCCCCACTTGACTTTCATTTTGAGGGGATGATGGAAGAGGGAGACGCTCTCCTTCCCCTGAGCTTCTGCAGAAGGGCCAGAAGAAGAGACTCAATCTGTGCTGATGCTCCTGCTGACACTGGAGTGCCCAGGTGGCTGGCTGGTGTGCTGCTGGTGGTTGAATTGCTCAGCAGGAGCTCTGTGCCCCTTCTTTGCTCCGAGCTTTGCACAGTCACTGCGTTCGGCCCCGGGGAAGCTGCTCATCCAACAGCCCTCCGAGGTTTAGTAAACGCTTGGTCTGCTTTGGGGTTAGCATTCCCTGTGCACATGTATCATCATTGTTGAGCTTGATGAGTTCTTGGCACTCTCCAGAGTGCAAAGTCTCTGTTGGTAATTCTTCAGCGAAGCATAAAAAGATCTGTTTAAAGATCTATTATAAACCAAAGCTGTGTGTTTGTCCATTTTCACTTTACTGGCCAACAGTGTGTAATAATACTTCAAGATGAAAGATGTTGACTTCACAGAAACAAACAAGTTGGAGCAATAAATGCATTAGTCAAGCACTCTGCTGAGGTGCATAAGGGGATTTTTTAATGCTAAATCTAAAGCAAAAACTACACAGAGAGGGATTCTCCACTTGAGTTGAACCTTATCAACAGGAAAATATCTCAGTGAAACTAAAACTCTTCAGCACAAGTGGTTTGCTCCTTACTGTGAGGAAGGATAAATGATCTAAAAAAAAAAAAAAAAAAGGAAATGTTTGCATTGAAACAGAGGAAATGCAATGGGATTGTCTTGAATAAAGAGATAGAAATGACATAGGGTGGAAAAGCCTGAGCTTTGGAGCTGATTTCTAGTAGGTTCAGAGACAGTGGGTGTCGTTAAATATACACCAGTAACATTAAAAAAAGAATATATGGGTGTGCAAAAAGTAATAAGGCACAATAAAGAGGTAGATGATGGGGAAGGGCTGGAATGGTTAGTGAATGCAATTAAAGGCTCTAAAGAAATTACCCAGAAAGTAATGACATAGAATTAAATAAAATTTCACCAGATGATGAGCAACAGGAAGTGCTTCCAGCATGAGAAGAGCAAAGTCAGTGAAGGAGACCACGGGCTTTTCAAGGCAAAGACAATAATTTCTAGACAATAGATTCAGCCTCTGCAAAGAGAAAAAAAAAATTAAATAAATTCCCTGCTTCAATGTTCATAAAGGATATGGAACAGATGCCAAGAGCAGATGTACAGTTTCCAAAAGGAAAAAAAAAAAAAATAAAAAGAAAAAAGAGAAACATTACAGAAAATCATTGCTATAACAGCTGATCAAGAAATAAAACAATCTCAGCAGTGGGCAAGAAAGCCAAAATTAAACAAAGATTCATCTCACTGTTCAGAAGACATCCAAAAAGGAAATATGAGCCTGGGTCACGAATGTTAAAACAGGGAAGCAGGCACAGACTAAAGGGATATTAAATAGGGATATTAAACTCAATGCCCCAGAGCCTCATCTTTCAAATCATGTATGAGAATGTAACTGCATGGAGCTTGATTTTGTGGTTTTCTTACAAAGGGCTTGAGGTGTTATGACAATACAGGCATCAGATTAAAAAGAAGAAAAAAAAGAAAAAAAAGAAAAAAATAGGAGAATATGAATATGTTTTTGTTTTATTTCCTCTGAAACATCCATTCTGTGGCTCATAACCTTCTGGATAGTGTCTTCCCTGTACAGCACCAGATGTGGATTAAATACATCATAAAATAATTGTGTTTTTTTCCATTTTGGTACGTTCCAGCCACTCAGTATTATGTTTGCGAGACGAAGAAGGCCATTTTTCCCTTGTGTTCTCATACTTCACAGGATTTATAACAAAAAATATGGGCTGGTAGCTGAGGGGAATTCTGCTTTGTAAAGTGGCTATCACGAAAGTAAAGCATCAGAAACTAAAATTAAACTTGAGGTTTGGGCTGGTTTCCAGTGGTGGGATCCTGTTACTGGCGATGAAAGGAAGGAAGCAGAGTAAATCAGAACAAAGTTATTCATGCAGCTAAAAACCAGAGCTGTGCAAAACCTTATGGATTAAGTGGGGGACAGTTTGAACATTTTGATTTGGAGCACCAGTGAGTCAAGAAGAGAACTGATGGAAAGGTTCTGGAGAAAATGCTTTCCTGTCAGAAAAAGAAACAAAAACCACTCAAACTAATAAGACTCTGCAACAGAAGTTGTGTAGATTGTTTTGAGTTTCTTTGGAGACCAGCCAGAATACTTCAAGGAGTTAAAGTAAATTCATAAACTTAGCAAGAGAAAAAGAAGGTGCATTAGGATACTTACAGGGAGGAGAAAATGTCAGCATGTAAAACTTCTCTGAAATAATTGAATGCATTAAATTTGTCTTGCACAAAAAGAAAAGTCAGAGCTGAAAACAGAACACAGAGAAAACAGTGTGCCCTTGGTGCCAGGTGAAATGGGTTACACAGGTCTGAGAATAGGTTTTGGCTGGTGGAGGATTTTGAATACATGTTTATCACTGCTCTTTTCCCCAGCTATAATGTTGCAGTCAGAAAAGCTTTGGGGCCGTACTGTCGAGCCACACGCCCTTCCTATCTGGTGTGACCAAAACTACTGACAGTTTTATTCAAAGGGGTGCATGGCACAGGTTAAAAATGTCTGTATTAATAAGATACCTGGGAAGAAAGGAGCCTCAGGAGGATTCAGGAGGTCTGGGACACTTGCACTGGCTGCTGATGTTTTGGGTCATTTTAAAGGGACAAAGAGTGGAGATGTTTTTCCAGTTTCAGAGTCTGAGAAGTAGAAACCGTTTACTGCAAAGGAGTATCCACCCAGAGAAAGAATAACATCATGGCCACTTTAGTAAACAAGTTTTGAAAGAAAGTTGAGAGGGAATAAAAATAAGATTTAAGAGGGAGGGAGAGTTCCATCAAAGCAGGTACTATGTGGGAGGAAGTCGTGTTGGTCTTTTTGCTCAAAGTGCAATAACTCCCTATCATTTCCTGCACTTTATTAATAACTGCTCTTCTGTTTAAAAATATTTTAATCCCTTTCATAGCTGGAATGACTCACCAGCTCTTTTTTTCATTGTTAAAGATGATTTCTTCCAGTCTCTCAGCCACCAGCACAGTGTCCCCAGAGAGCAACATGGTGCTAAACCAACAGCATGTCCTATTTTGTTCCCCCAGATCCAGTTTAATTATTCTCAATAAGTTTAACAGACAGCTAAATATCCACGGTTATTAAAAAAAGAGTAAGAAAGCAAAGCCATACACTGAGCTGTAAAAGACATGTGAATCTGTCAGAAGTAAGAGGATTCCTGATGCATCACATGGGGATCGGGGCTATTTTATACCCCAGGAATCACTTTTTTGCTTGTTCTTGTTCTCAGCATTCATGGATAAATAATCTTCATGCTTTTTCCAGCAGGCCAGGGAGCAGATGGTGCAGGGAATCTCATGTCTGACCTTCTGCTCCACTCTGGTGACATCCCACCTGGAGTTCTGCATCCAGCTCTGGGGTCTCCAGCCCGGGAAGGACATGGACTGGTTGGAGCAAGTCCAGAGGAGGCACCAAGATAATGAGAGGGATGGAGCAGCTCTGTTGTGAGGAAAGGCTGAGAGAATTGGGATTGTTCAGCCTGGAGAGGAGAAGCTTTGGGGTGACCTAACTGTGGCCTTTCAGGACCTGAAGGGATGACAAGAAAGGTGGAGAGAGACTATTTACAAGGGCCTGGAGTGACAGGACAAGGGGGGATGGCTCCCCACTGACAGAGATCAGGGTTAGATGGGATATTGGGAAGAAATTCTTCCCTGTGAGGGTGGTGAGGCCCTGGCACAGGTTGCCCAAAGGAGCTGTGGCTGGAAGTGTTCAGTGCCAAGCTGGAGCAAGCTGGTCCAGGGGAAGGTGCCTCTGCGATGTCAAGGGGATGGAACAAGACAATCTTTGAGGTCTCTTCCAACCCAAACCCTTTGGTGACTCTGTGACAGATGGAGCCCAGCATGTTTGGTTAGAGAAGTGCCTTGGTCACAAGGCACATTTTCACCCTCAGTTGTTGGTACACCACTCTTTGCTTCTCCCCTGAGGGGCAGAAAGGACAGGCTGCACTGCTTCATCCTCCCCCTGCCAAGGGAAAGGGAGTACTCAACCCTGCCCCAAGCCAAAAGCCTAAAGCCAGGAGGGGAAACTGGTTACAAATGGTTCTTCCCAGCAATGGAAAATGTTGCTTTCCCACGAGCTTTAATTCCTTTATTTCTATTCTCTTCGTTATCCCGTGTCCCGCTGCAGAGGGTGATGCAAAGTCGTGTTTGTCACATGCTGTTACCACAGACGATCAGACCACCAGATTTCCTCCTACTGTGAGGTCTTTCAGCCAAGCCCAGTGGAAACCAGAGATGCCATCAAGTCGAAAAGGTGGTGTAAGGACACTGTTCTGACTGCTGGGCTTCAGGCAGAGAGGCTGGTTAAGTGGAAAAGGGTCAGTTTATCATGCTACATCAGACAGGAATATTTTAATTTATAAGTACTTCTTTTTGTGTCATATTGAAGTTGTTTTCTCACTTGTTTTCTATGCCAGTGCTGCAAGTAGAGAAAATTAGGCTTAGGGGATGGTGGCTCACCGGTTTTTTTATTTGAAGTCTATGAGAGAGGAAAATGTGGTGAAGTCTCCATTTTTTGAGGTCTGTGTTTTAATACATCAAGACAATAACTCCCTGAGAGATAGGCTATACTTCAAGTGTGTTTTATGAACTGAGGACAGAATTATTGACTTGGTTTCTTTAGACTGTGTTGTGCAGGAGATCAAAGAAGGTGTTTGTAGCTGTCTTCTAGGAACCTGAGCAATGCCAGTGTCACAAATTCAGCATTAATAATCATTGTTTGCCACCCAAGAAGTGTCAAAGAGGGTAAAAAGAAGTGACACTGAGAAAAAAATTGAAACAACAGCAGGAAAAAAACTGAGAGCTTTCCAACTGCAAAATTTGTTTGAGAGTAATTATGAAGAATACTATGCAGAGTTTACTCCATGCCAGATCTCCTGGTGAGCATATAAACATGTTCATGCTGTTAATGTTTCCACTCAGAAGCAAATTGACATTGCACTACACAGAAACTTGTCAGTAGAGAGGTGGGGATGATGGGACTAAGGTCCTGCTGCAATAGAGACACAGTCCCACTACAAGCTGTGTGAGCCAAGCTCACACACAGCCCTGCAAGACGGTGTTTGAAGAAGCTGATTGCCTCAAATTACTTTCTTGATTGTGCATAGGAAGAAGAAACTGAAGCTACCTGTCTTCTACACAGAAAGAAAGCACTGGGTGAGGTTCTTCAGCATATCAAACAGTGGGGGTTTTGATTCAGAGCTAAACATTCCTTCCATTCAAATCTAAATACAATGGATTTTATCTTCGATGGGCTCACTGGGGCCCTCGAATGTCAGATCTGTAACCCTGTGGAACAGACCCTCATCACTCCCTATTGTTTCCCACCCAGAGAAGATCTTCCATAGAAGCAACATAAATAGCCCATTCATAAAAGTATAAAAACATATTGTACCAAGACAATAGCCCTGCAAGGCCAGCATCATCCCTAGTTAAGTTAATGGAGTTACACATGCAAAGAATTTCCCTCTCTTCTTCTCCAGAGCAGAATCCCAGTAACCATCTCTGCCTCACATCCATTTCCATCACCCCTTGGTAAAGACTGGGAAGTAAAGATCCAGAGCAGAGGCTTTAGCAAGCTGGAGAGCTCCTCTGTTGATGGTGTGAATGTATTATAATGATGTGCATAAAAGAGAGTCTATTATCTAGTCCTCTCTAAGAGGACCTCTTAAGAGATTTCTTTAATGTGTGAGCACTGGACAAATTATCGATTTTGCTATTCCTGATCTCATTTCATATTCTTTTCCTGAATCAGGCTGCTTTCCCTCTATACTACACAAGCCCAGATGGGAAGCAAATGGAGCCCTGGACAGTGTTGAAGGGTTAATGAATTTAAGCCAAGAGTGGTTTTCCTTGTGGCATTGCATGCATGGGAAGTAGCAGTCACGTGTGCTTAACCTTCCCCCTTCCATATGTACTACTTGTATTCTGCTTTGCTTCAAAATTGAGGAGACACTGAATTGTTCACCACAACTCCTACTTTCAGCCCGTATTTGGTCAAAGGAGGAGATTCCTTTGGGCCTGACTTGAAAAGAATTAGATTTGGATTTAGATTAAGGGGGATGTGAATCTAGTTCAATCTTATATTCACATATTTCCAGGTGCCTTGCCTCATGATGCACGTCACTGAGTGCATCGTGGCAGCCCACAGTGGTGACTCCTTAAGGTCAGCAGCAGCCTTGCCTTTACACAAAGCAGAAATGTTCCTTCTACCTGATTAGGCACCACTGTGAGAGAGCAGTGGGAGGCCAAGGAGTGTCTAGTTAAAGGGCTGATTAGCCTTAAAATAAACTTAAATTGAACCAAGGGTGAATGATCCAGAAAATAACAAAGTGCATCTAACTGGAGTGGAAGTGGAACAAACTGTGCTCTTCCTTTTTGGCTTCCTTTTATATTTTAATGAAAAGTGATAAGCACTATGTCTGATATTATTAAAGAGCTTGAGTGGATGAGCCTCTTGTCTTGGACCAGATGCTGCTGTCATTTACACCAACATAAACAAGAGTCTTCCTTGGTATGGATCCAAGGAGCAGAGGTCTGCCTTTCATTCCATCAGCCCAAGTACGAGCTTGGAAAAGCCCAGGCTTTTTTCAGTCCTTCCCGTTGCAACCAGAACATTTTGACCTCTCTGCTTAACCCTGAATTAAATTTGAGCTTGGGTTTTTCTGGGCAGGAGGGTCAACATACAAAACATTTGGAGCTGCTTGGTTCCCACCACTCTGCAGTTCAGAGAAAGTCAGCTCACAGCAGTACTAAGGCCTCAGCTTCCTACATCCCATCGTCACACGTGTGCACTGCACATCAGCTCTGCTCAGTACATTATTCACATGGGGTCTGGGATCAGCTTCTGATGCTCAAAGTACACTGAGGCTGAAGGAGAATGCATAGGAAGTTCTACAGGAGTGTCTAGGTTGAAAAGCCTCTTCTGATGACAACAGGAGGCACTGAAATGTGCTGCTGCAACAGGAATGCAATGGAAGCTGTAATATCAGCACTGGGTGCTGGTGAAATTATGCAGTTTTTTTAACATCATGCTGTAGATTTCTCTGGTGTCCTCTATCTCCATATTCTGTGTGGAATATCTTCAAGGAAATGAAGGTGCTGCACCAGAGATGCTTGTGATTAGATAAAAATAAGTCTCTCTTGCATCAATGTTTCTTAACTGTGGAATTAGGGACAATGTATTAAGTTCCAACTAAGAGAGGATAGAAAGTTCTTTCCTGTGTTTAATCCCAAAATTATTTTCCTGGAGATGCTGACTGCTGTCCTTACTGCCCTTGAGGGCTTGGTGTTTCAGTAAGAACACAGTTGACTGTATCTCTGAAGCTCACCAAGGGCTGGGCTGTCTCCTCACCAAGAACAGCTGTGTAACATCCCACACAAGGCAGGAACTAGGATCTGACTCCAATTTCAATGACTTCTTGGTCCAAACAGGAATTGCCCTGAGCCAGCTCCCTTGTCTTAATGTATCTTATGAACCTGACCAGGGGAACTCAGCCAAGGCTTTGTGCCTCCTAATCTGCCCACTCGGAGCGAGAAGTGGCAGTGCCAGCCGTGGGGTCCAGCAAAGGGCTGGGCAACCCTTTGGAAGGGGTCAGTTGTGTTCTGAAACACGCTAAGATTTTCAGAGTGGAGGTGTGGGGACAGGCCAATTATTAGTTCTCGGTTTAATCTGTTTTCCAGAGGTGACATGACCCTCTGCACAGGGAGATTTGTGGGCTCTGCAGCTGTGCAGGGCCGGGATGTCGGCACTGGCACGCATGGCTGCCAACATTGCTCCGAGGTCAAGCTCCCGAAATGATGAGAGATTCCACGAGGAGAAGGAAGAAACCCAAAGCTTGGCAGAGGGAAGGGGAAAAAAAAATAATGTCTGGAGCTTAAACATTTGTGGCAGTTCCCAAATTGTGGCGAGAGGTGCTCGTGTCTCCACAATGGAGGTCGAAGCCAAGGTTAGACCAAGAGCCAGGCTCCATTCCCAACTCCACCCTCAGCTTCAGCAAGGCCAGATCAATTCTCCCAACATTTGACAAAGCAGACCTATCTCAGGGCAGAGTTTTTCCAACGTGCTGGGAAAAAAAAATCTGGCAACGCCTCTGGACAGCTTCAGCAATCAAAATACTCCGAGGCCTCTCATTTATTGGTAAGATTTTCCTATGATTCCTTGTTTAGTATTCTTTTTATAGATTTTGTCTTGCCTTTGAAATGACAAGCCCTAAATGTGTTTGCTTTATTTCTGTCTGTTTAAGACAGTTCTCAAGGGGGGTAGGAAAGAGATGCAGAAGAATGGGAGAGGCTGTGTGGTCGTGTCAGGTATCCCATGGCATGGGCCAGCCTGAAGCTCATGTTTGGCTCAATCATTCATGGCACAGGTGAGCAATTTTTGGAGGCTGAGGGATATTGGTGTGTCTCTTTCCTGCTCCCTCCACCCCAGTCGATGCTATCCCAGCTCAGTGCCCACCTCCTGCAGGGTTAGGAGAGCATCCCAGAGTGCTGCCTGGCAATCCAGCTGCAAAAAAAATCGCGTAAAGGCTTTGAACGATTTGTGAGCGAGTGGTGTTTTTATCTACATGGAAACATTCAGACCTTGAAACACAGGCTGTATTTCTGCATTAGCTCAAAGGGAATGATCTCATACCCTCGAATTAAATCACTGCAGATGATGATGGTAAATCTGGCTTTATATTGATAGTGTCGTCTCATTGTCCCTGCTCTGTGTCTCCTTCACCACGACAGCATGGCAGTGAAACCCCAGCGCGGATGTTTCAGCATCCATGTCTTTTAATGCAACTGTCTCTGGTCTTATAGGATAGATGTCTCCGTTCTAAATAGATTAACTCCTCCTGAGAAGCCATTCAAAGGAGATTTCTTTTCCCTGGATATGCATGCAAATGCAGAGCTGCACAAAGAGGTGACTTGTGTGCACATCAAGGAGAAGATACCCCCTGAACTATCCCTCCCCACATCCAAAGACCTGCAGAGAGGAAGAGCAGGACTAACAGTGAGAAGCTGACCCCAGCCCGTGGGGATTTCATTAGGCTGAATAACATTTACCTACTTTCATTTATCTAGAGCCCAGTTCCAGGTTCGTGTGGAATAGGACACAGGTGACTCAATGGGATTTATTTGTTTCTCAGACACTACTCAACTTCTGAAAAGTTCACAAATTTAAACTCTTACTAAAGTTTCTTTTTTATATGTGCAGATTTACAACTCTTGAAGACAGGCTAGAGGCCCGTGCCTAGAATATAGAATGGTATCACGTGAATTTCTGTGTTTCAGCTCCATTTAACAACAACCTATTTTTCTAAGCCAATGGCAAAATAAATTTTTCTAAACCACTAGCAAATTTATCCTATTCTCTCCTAATAAAAAATGATATTCACTGATCAAGGGTTTGATGCGAAACTGAAAGAAACCAAGGATAATCTTTCCACTGACCTCAGTAGGTTTGGATAGAGACCCTGAAATAAAAGTTAATGTGCATCAGGAGAAACAGTGGGCTGGAAGTGAAACAAGATAGATAAATCTGTGGCCTGAAAACGCTACAGGAATAGCATTTGTCTGATGTTTCAGTATGGTTACATTTTAAAATACATTCTCTGTGTGGTGAGAGCAAGCATTTTCCCTAAATGAAAAAAAATGGAGGCAGTCAGACTTCTCTGCTTGAATGCTGATGGCATTTCTTCATTTTTAGGCCTTTCTCAAAAGCTCATCCAGAAAAACAGGAGATCTTGCCGAAGCGATAAGGGAATTTATACATTCAGAACGGATCTGCAATATTATGACTCCAACATGTAATGCTGAGGCAATAAAATTTATGACTGTCTTCTTCGGTGCCTTAATGAGGCATCGCAAGGCTCACTGTGTATTTGCAAATGTCTTAACAGATAATGATTTTAAAAATGTACTGGAGTACAGCTGCCAGCACAAATGGCCGTAACACCAATTATCTTTGCAGGATTTAGTCATTATGTGGAATCAAAGGCAAAACTGAATCATGGGCCAGTTTTCTCCTCCAGTCTGTGAGGGAAGCCGAGGGAACTCATTTCTCTGGACCCGTCTCCTGTTAGATTTCCTCCTCCGTTTCTCCATTGCTGGCATAATCCTAGCAATTAAACTGGAGCCTCCTGATGAGACTTATTATTTTTAATCCAGCTTGTTAGGGGGCAGAAGTGTTTTCACTAATCCATTTTTGGCATGCCAGCTTTTCCAAGCGCAGCCCTTCTCCTGGAAGGAGCAAGGGCAGAGTGTCTGGCAGGGGGTTCCCGATGGTTGTGTGTCTGACTGACACCCCCCTTGAGTGACCCCTAAATCCACAGTCTCTTCAGACTCCTGTGGCCATCCTGAGATGGCAAAGGTGAGTAGATTGACAAAAGATACCTAGTTCAACCCCCTGCCATGGACAGGGATGCCACCCGCTAAATTGGCTTGTTCAGGGTCCCAACCTACCTCTAGGGCCAATTATTTACCCTAAATTCTGAATCAAATAAGAGGAAGCAGCAACTTTTCTAATTCCCTTCAGAAGAAGGACATCTATGGCCCATCACACCTCTCCAACTTCCCCTTCTACTTTCCAGAGCAAAGGGAAAGCCCTTTGGGTGCAATTTTTCCCACAGAAATTCAACTGTCTGAGGGAGTGTTTGCTCCCACCAGAAGGCACCACCTTAGCACCATCCATCTCCACCCCTAAGAGGCTCTGAGAGCAGCTTTGGCAGAGGATTGGGTCAGTAGCTGATGATCAGTAGCTCCTGGTTTTCAAAGCACGGGATCCCAGGCACAGCCGGATCCTGGGGGGTCTTCATTCCATCATCTGTGTGTTTGTAGAATACCAGGGACCGGTGTTTGCTCAGCAGTGACTCAGTTCCCCACCAGAAAGGCCAGATGTTTACTCACAGGTCGATATGAAGTCATCAGATTTGAATTTCCATCGCACTGGACTGCGGTTGCAGCAGCTCCCGTGACCTCACCGTTTATCTGAGCAATTCCTCTTGGATGATACCGAGCTGAAGCCATGGAGAAACATCAGGACACTGATCTGCCCTGGCTCTGCCCTCTCCAAAGGCACCCCATAAGCAAGAGTTTGCTGACTGAGTCTGAAGGAGCAACTTTCACTTATCTTGTCTGCTCCTACACCTGACAGGCCAGATAAGGCAGAAAACTCTTTATTAATTTAGCTTCCAGGTCAGGTATGAAAGGAAAGGGTGTGATGAGCTCACTTGCTTAATGCCCTTTGCTGCATGGGCTGATTTCAGGTATGTGTTTTGGTAAGGTCCAGAGACCAATTTTGTCCTGTCTAATAAAGCAGATAAATGAAATGGAAACATTTTCCTCAAAATACTTTGTGCAAGCGCCCGTGGCTTTTCCCTTCAGAAATAGATGAGATTTTAATTTCATCTCGTTCACTTGGATGCATTTCATAGGATCATAGAATAGTTTGGGAAGGGACTTTTAAAATTCAGCTAGTCCAATCCCCTGCCATGGGCAGGGATACCTTCCACTAGCCAAGGTTGCTCCAAGCCCTGTCCAACCTGGCCTTGGACACTTCCAGGGATGTCCAGCCACAGCTTCTCTGGGCAACCTGGGCCAGTATTTTATTACCTTCATCATAAAAATCTTCTTCTTTCCTCATCTTTCCTGTAGGCCCCAAGACTTTGTCAGTTGCACCTCCTCGTGAATGCACAAGTCCCACATCCTTGAGCTGCTTGGTTATTTATCCATCAAGGGATAGAGCTGCATGTGAGGCTCTAAAGAGCTGCATGTGAGGCTCTAAACAGCAGCACTTTGCTGATCTACTTTATCTGGAAAATCCTGAAGAGAAGACAAATCGGTGATGTGGGTTACACTTCCCATTCTCATTCCCTATAGTATCTTCTTAATCTCAATATCTCATAAACACATTCACCACAGTATACGGTGCCACTGCAGGATGAAAATTGCCTTGAAATAGGTGCTGTATAAACTGTGGAAGGCAGAGAAGTTCCCCATCCAACCATTAAACACACGATGAAATGTTGACAAAGTAGCCTGGCAGCTGCCTGCCCAAGCCTGAGACCAAACAACACTTCTGGAGGGGAAGATCCCTCTGAAACACCCACTTTGGAGCCACATCCTACAGGCAGGTAGAATGTGAGCATTAATTTGTGGGTTGCAACACCCACTGAGGTCAGAGTGAAGATCCAGCTCTTTTATGCACTCACGTTGCTAAGAGCAAGTGTTGCTTTCATTTACCAGCCCACAAATCCCATGTGTGGTATTATTTCCCTGTTTTTCAGTGCTAAGAAATGTGTCTATATAAAAGCGCTCAGAAATATTGCTCTAAGGATTCTGTAATTCATTGTAACTCCCAGCCCTAATAACTACAAGGTGATTTTTCATAGATTTCTAAAATTGGCAAGCTAATATTCCTTGGATCAGTCAGAAAAGAAATACTGCTCTATCCCTTGCTTATCCTTTCCTCATCAACAAGTGCAATTACAAAAACATATTTCCCCAGCTCAGGACTTCAGGACTGCCTGTCAGAGTCATTTTCCCATCCTTCAGGAGCCAATCTGAATCCTACCACACCAGGGAAATGTCAACTGATTCATCTTCTATCCTTGATGGCCATAACCTCCATTTCTCCCTATCAAATATTTGTCACAGCTGGAATGGATGAAAGGGAAGATATTCTTACAAACCTAAAACTGAAAGACATTCATACTGAGGGGACAAAATAGTGATACAGAGGTTTCTGCTCTCCCCATGGAGGGTGGAACAGATGAACAGAGTTCCTCTGAACTCTGGGAGGGGAATAGGGCATCAGCTCCAGAAACAACCAACCTTGTTCTTATTGAGGGGTCTGTCTGGTACCATTTACTCAGCTCAGAGGTTTACCTGTGCTGGGAAACAGCCACCTGTAGAGAAGTCGTGAATGTGCTGTGGAAGAAAAATTGTATCCTTAAGCCAAAAAGAGTAAGCCCTTTCCACACAAAGGTTACAGATGCTTTTAATTCCAAAGCCCCATGTGCCAGGGCTGTGATAATTGATGCTAGAACTTGACAAGCCAGATCAATAATTAATAGGGAGTTTGCTGGTTTTGAACCAAGAGCTGCAGCAGAAGTTAAATCCATTTGTACCCTGTCATAGGACCTCTGTGCTTTTAAAAAGACGAGCAGGAATTGGCAGGATGCTTTACAGGGAGTCTGGTGGAGAGCTAGACATTCTGAATCCTTTAATAGCAGCTTAATTTTCCATAAAGCATGCAACATATGCAGGTTGCTACAAGCACAGGGTGGCTTATCTGATGAGTGGTGTGTGATGGATCTCCGGGATGTTAAACACCTTCCTTCTGAAAGTGTCAAAGACATGATTGATTGCCCTTTATCCCTGTGCCGGGGGGAGTTCAGTCACAATGCCAAGCACTTTGTCAGAATTAAAACAAAGAATCCAGGCAGGCAGGACTGAGTAAAATAGTAATGCAGGGAGTGTGTGCCATTGTTTTGGTGGGAATTAAGGGGTGGTGCAATGCTAACATTTTATAATGTTAGTAACCTTTTATAACACATATAGAGCACCACTTTGCAGGAATAGATGTCACTACCCTGGTTTTCTACTATTTCCAGTTCTGCCCTCCTAATAAAGAAGAGTTTGTTGGACCTGAAACCAATGTCAGTCTTGCAGTTAATCCCAGGTGTAAAGTAATCAAGAGTTAATCCACAAATTCTCACTCAGGGAAATTATCCTGCATCAGCAGTGTGAACGGGTCCTTTTTGTGAAAACAGGTCTGGATTTGACTAATTCATCATGATGTCTATATATTAGAGATGCAGCAGTGATAAATGTGGCAAATGCATTACTAACAGTAGGACATGATTAATACATCTTATTGTGATACTGCCAATGGCATGTTCTCCTCAAGGATGTTTTTTCGGGAGCACTTTTACCATGTGAACCCAAGGCCAGAGCAATAAGAGCACAATGCAGACACTTTACAGTCCCTGCAGGAATGTGTGCCTGTTGCTGAAATATTTTTCAACACAGTGAAAGGTTAATGTATGCACTGCCTGCATGTAATTAACACTTCTTCTCTTATAGCACTTCACCTTTTAATATTAACATCACTCTTGTCCATTTGTCACAGGAGCTGGCATTTCCCTTAAAAGTTTTTTTTTTTTTTATGTATCTTTAATTTACAGCTCTGTTTTCCTGCCCTCCACATGTATCTGCAAACCTGTGCCCAAGTCCTGTTTCTGAGGCTGAGCTGATTTCTGTGTCTCTGCCTCGGTGGCATCTGGCAGTGCCCAGTGCTGAGAGTGCTCCTGAGCCAACCTGTGGGCAGGGAAGGATGACCTGCACATATTCCCTCTTCATCCAGAGCTCCCAGGGCCTCCCTTTAACCTTCATCCCAGTCCATCCCTGCAGCACAAGGTGCAGCAGCTCCTCTCTACCAGTTCAGTGTCTTGTCAAGGGCCTGCTTCATTCTGAGGTGCTTTAACCCACCCTGTCCCTCTTTCCCAGCTTCCATCTCAACTCCCCACAAGATCCACTTCTGACATTTTGACATTTTTGGTCCAGCTGCTGAAGCTTATGATGATGATGATGATGATGATGATGATGATGATGATGATGATGATGGATGTCAATGCTCCCAAAGGATGCCAGTCAATGGCTGTGCTGCAGCCTCAGCTTCTTCTGTAATGATCAAGGCTTTATTAGACCCTGACTAGGAGCCGAATCAATTGAGGGTTTGATTGAAACATTCAGTGCATTCAATATTTTAATGCTCGGTACCAGAAGTGAAGCCATCATGGGACAGTGCCGGCTGCAAGCACCTCACTGGGCCACATTTCCTCCCAGCTCTCTTGCATCCACACACTCCATAAGAATTAAGGATAAGAACACGTTTCCTGTGTTATGTTTTTATCTTCTGACAGATTCTGGAGCACGGTTTCAGGAGTCACCATACCACATGGCAGCACAGTGTCCCTCCAACATGAGCTCCAAGAGCTGTTTGCTCACCCAGTTCTGCCCTTCCTTGGCTGTTCTTTAAAGAAATGACAAAAGCAGGCTGCTGGCAAAGGAAAACAAAAATGGGGTGTTGCTAAATACTGCCCCAAACTACCTCAGAGAAGATACCCATGGGGTGTGATTGGTAAGAGGGGTTTCTTTAATCAATCATTTCCTGATCAGTTGCCAAAGTCCTCCTTTTCCCATTCCATACTCTCTCCCTGTGATCCCAGGGCTGCTGAGGGGGGTCTGGAACAGGGAAAGCACAGCCTGTCACAGGCAGTGCTGTGTTTGCAGCCAGGAGGGTAGAGGGAAAGCAAGCAAGGGAAATACTTGGAGGCTGCATTATCCCATCCTGCTGTTTGTCCCCTGTTCCCTCTGCTCCTGCTCCTGCCACAAAAACACTCCTGGCTGAGGAGGTTTAACTGCCTTCCCATGGCTTGGTGGTGGAGGCACAGATGGAACTTGAAATTCCCTCAGGAGGAGGAGGACACCATAAACCCATTCCTGCTCATGAAATTCCCATCACTGCATTATCCTCCTGATGCATCACTCCCTTTCAAAGTCAAAATACTGGGAGAAAGAGAGAGAAAAAGGGTCTTTTTCAATTGTGTTTTCTTGAATTATTTTTCCATCATAGAAAATAAAAATACAAGGGAGGAGAAGGCTTTTAAAAGACCAAAGGAAATAAACATAAATTGAAGTTGGTTTACTCCGGTTGTCAGACTTGGAATTTTTAATAATTTTAACATATCAGAAATGCCTCTGGAAACCCAAAGGCTTGCTTGGTTTCCTTGTGTTTCATTTCAGCTTGATGAAAAATGAGCAAAAGCCCATGTTTTTGTTTTTCCAGCCTAATACAAAAGTTCTCTAAACAAGGAGGAATATCCAGGTCAACAAAGCAGGAACAGGCTGCACCATGGAAAAATAAAACATCAGCTCAGTTTCCAGAGAGGTGAAGAATCAAAGGCCTCGTCCCTGCCAGGAATTCTCGTCTCCCAGAGAAACTCAACCAATTTGAAAAGACCAGCAGAAAACTCTCTAAAATGGGGTTTTATTTTTTCTCCCCATGGGAAAAGGGGCTTTTACACCCTCTGCCTATAACAAAACCCTGCATTTTCCTAACTGAAAGCTGGATATACTTTCAGTGTGTTTTCAGTGCTTTACAAATCGTTTTGCATTACAGTCTCCCTCGTTCCCCAGCCACGGGAAGGGCTGATTTTTTGACTTATATTTTATAAGGGTTAGGTGATGATACTTTAGTCATCTTGGAAAGTTATTAGCACAAGGAGAACTGCTGGAACATAACCCCATGCAAAACTGCCTCTTTGTGAAAAGTCTTTGCAGGCTGGCTCCCATCAACAGGGTTGGGCCAAATCGTAACCAGTCATAAAATATGACCTTCTGGTCTGTTCTTTCCCTGAACTGACAATCTAAAGGTAAAAATCCTTCAGCAGGTATTTTGGCCAGGCACTAATGATATTTTATCCCATTTGATTAGTCCCACTCCCACTCCTCACAGTCCAAGTTGTCTCAAAAGCAGCCCTTTAGATTTAGTCGTGCTTAGTCCAGCCCAGCCTATTTGTTTTTGTTCTCCCCCTGAAAGCAGTCAATAAATTCAAACACATTATGGGAATTGCACCAAACCCAAAAAATAAAACAACAAAAAAAAAGTCAAAATAGTAAAGAGCATGTGGAAGGCTCAAGATTTCCTTAGAAAAATTCTTTCAAATTCATGTGCATTAAAGAAAGCACTTTTCATTCCAAGCATGACTGACAAAAAAATGTTAGGAACTAGAGCTGGGAAAAATATTTTGGGTTTAGTAAATGGTGGCAACATTTTCTTTTCTTTTCTCTTTTGTTTTTTTGGGGTTTTTTTTTTTTGGACCAGCTCAGTAAAGACCAACTTTGTAAAAATCGTTTTCATCAAATCCAGAACAACCCTGACTGAAATACAGCAACAAAAACAGGTACAACAGCACCTTCCTCGTGAATTTGCAGTGAAAATGTCAGGCTAGTTCAGCAAACACCTTTATTTATGCTCCACATATGGTTCTAAATTTTAGCACTGGCCAAGGTGAGCATATTTATTTGAGAAGCTGATTCTGCCACCCTTCCTTGGCTGGAATCTAAGAAATTGCACATAATTACTGGGGGAAAACAAAAACAAAAACAAAAACAACAAGATGGGAAGGGACCTGGAAGCTCATCTCATCCCACCCCCTGCCATGGGCAGGGACACCTTCCACTGTCCCAGGTTGCTCCAAGCCCCGTCCAACCTGGCCTTGATGCCGATCACTGGGAGGAAGTTCATGTAAACAAGTGGCTCCAAAAAACATGTGTTTTCCCCTTTTTTGCTCCACTTTGGCTGTCCATGTCCTTCAGCAGCTTTAAGTCTTGCTGCATCTCTCCCTCTCCAGGCACTGGGCACAGGGAGCAGCTGGACTGTGAGGGGTGGCCCAGCAGGAGAAGAGCCTCCCGAATGTGTCCTCTCTTGATTTCCCTCTTTTTTTGCTGGATCTTATTTTAGCTTTTTTATGACACTGGCAGCTGCAATAAAATATGCAAAGTCATGAAAGTCTCAGGGCTGCCTGAGCTCACAGAGTTTGGCACAAAGGCCAGCAAAGGGCAGAACCTCCTCCCTGATGGATGAGTGGAAACCCCTCGTTTCCAAAGCAGGGCAGCCACAAAACACTGTGGAAAATCCCACCAGGCATTACTGAGGACCAGAGGACAAGGGCAACCCCTCTATGGATTAAGGACAATTCAGAGCAACAGGATTGTTAAATGGACAGGAACATGCAGGAGGTGAGGAAGGTCCAACCTTTTTTTACATGGTCTGTAAAAATAAATTCATAAATAAAAACTTGCCTCTGTATGACATCACTAGCCATGCTTTCTGCCACAGACACTGTGAATTAGGAACAAGGAGACACTTCAGCAAATTGAAAAATGCACTGAAACAGAAAGAAGAGGGAAAACCAGCTTTAGGTGGAATATTGTTATTTTTATCTAGTGTTTACCAAAATACAAATGGGAAAATTATTTTGAAAATTCATCCATCTCTAACATCACTCAAGGCTCAGTGAGGGCAAGGAGGATGTGAAATAGCTGCTGTGTAGATATGATTTGCTCCATGTCAGAAATGGATGTAGACTGTCTGACTTCACTGGGTTAATTAACTATATGCCAGCCCCAGTCAGATTAAGCAATTATGTTTAATTGTTCAGCAGTCCTTACCAGAAGGTGGGTGCCAGCCAAGTATTTTAAAATATCCCTGCTGTTCCATTTGCTTCCAAACAGAGGGTTTAGCTTTGAATCTGAAGGCAGGGTAGCTCCTCACAAGGCAGCAAACACCAGTTTCTCGGCATGGTGATGCCTTCTGGGCTATTTGAAGCACAAGCAGGATGGAAGTTCTTTTTATCTTAGCAAAGAGGGTCACCCCTCTGAGGTAATTATAGATACACACCTCGAATGTCAGGGAGTTGCCAAAACAGATCTACACTTGAGAAATGGGGGGGTTTTATAAATAACATGACACTTGGCACTGCGGGCTGTAGTGACACTGCTTGCTCGGGAAGATCGCTGGAATTCACTGCTATTTTCATACCACTGTGAGGGGAGGAACTAACCCAAGGCACTTTGGTGAAATGCAGCTGATGCGTTGTGAAGGCTGAAACAGTATGGGCTGAGAGCAAAGGCCAAGAGCAAATTCTTTCCGAGGAAGCTGAGCGTGTGTTAATGTGCAGGGACTTTCTGAAGTAACTGCTGCAGCAAATGCCCCCTTGCACAGACCCCTCCCTTTCGAGGATTCACAAGTTTTTGAAGCTGCCTTTTGCCAACCTCACAGTTCTCCTCCCCTCTGTGTTTCAGCTGCTCCAGTCAGCAAGAAAAATTGAACTAAATCTCTTGCAGGAAAAAAAAAAAAAAAAAAAGAAAAAAGAAAAAAAAAACAACAAAAAACTGTCAGGAACTA
>JAWWES010000169.1:32854878-32867230 GCA_035583135.1 Lophotriccus pileatus
TCTGTCTTGCAGAATGGAGATGTATGTATTTCAATTCTTCACCCACCTGTAGATGACCCACAAAGTGGAGAGCTGCCATCTGAGAGGTGGAACCCTACCCAAAATGTCAGGTAACTGTGGATATGATGTGCAACAGGGACTTCAGAGGTCTATTGTCTCTACAAGTCTAAGGCCTAAGTTGGGAGAGGCTTAGAAGGGAATTTAAGGCTTTGGGGGTTTAAGGCTTGAAGTGGAAACCAGGCTTACCAAGCTGTCTGAAGGTACTGAAGGTACTCTGTGTCCTGATGCTGGGATGACAGTGTGGAACCTTCTGTCCTGTTCACAGGCTTTCATGCTCTTAAGGCAAATTATCTCAAATGTTCTTGCCGTTCCCAGTCATTGTTATCTTCTTCAGGATACCACTAATGGAAAAGTACATTTTTGAGTATTTAGGCCCAGTAGAAGCCTTTTGTTTGCCTTCCGTTGTTCATCTGTCTCCTGTCCTGCTGTGTGCTGTCTTGAGCAGTTAGCTGGGTAGTTTTCTTCCTGCCAAAAGAACAAAGGATCACTGTGTACCAATGGCATTCAAGGCCTAGCCTGTCCATGTTTTTGAAACAGCAGCTGAATTTCGTTCTCATTACAAGACAGTGTCCATAAAGAGCTGAGTAGGTGAGTGACAAGCCTCAACTCACTGCTAGGAAACAGCTTTGGGCATTTATTACATATATCAAAAAAACACTTTGAGCATTTCATTATATTCAACTTCTCATGGTGCTCCTTCTCTGATTTCTGCTCTCCCTCACCACGGCTACAGGTTTAGGTGTTTACTCTCGTGGAATGTCTTGGGCTTAAGGGTGACATTTGCAATCAAAATGTTCCTCATCTGTATCAGAACATTTAAATAAAACTCATCCTTCACTGATAGTCTGCCACCAGCATCAGCCATTGGCCTGAGTGCCAGCAGGAACACATCCTGCTGGAGTCCCATTTGGCATTGGAAGGCTCCAGAGTGTCAGAGGGAGGCAGTGGGCTGAAGGTGTGGGAGCGACTGTGCTTGTCATGAGCTGCGTGTGCAACCTGGGGCTGCTCCTCAACTGCTGCATTTCCTAAACCCTGCTGAGTTTGCCAGGGATGACCAGGATTGACGTGTTTGAGGGGGGGAAATGTCATTTTTCAACTTTGAGAGCACCTGTGCTTCCACCTCTAAGGGTGTCAAGCAGGCTCAATAATTTTGTTTAAACACGGCCAAGTATGGACTTTCCCATCACTGGAGATAGGTGAGGCAGGCATGAGTAAATATAAATACAGCAAACACCCAGCAAGATGTTAAGGAATGCAGGTGAATCTGTGTGGCAGAGAAAACTGCCTCCAGTGTGCCATGGAGCTGAGGGAGTGGTGTCAGGGCTTACAGGTGAGGCTCTTTGATAACTCTGTTTGCCCTTCTCCATCTCCCCTCTCTCCTCCCTGTCCCTGAGCTTCACGGGCCAGAACTCAGCACAGCATTTGAGAAGTTGGTACATCTGTATCTCATGCAGATAGGTGACGTACAGAGACTCCTCTGAAGACAACAGCACTGAAAACCCTTTAAAACAGTTCAGTGTTCCCCAGAATGGGGTGGGGAATGTAGGGAAGCAGAACCAGGTTTGAAATTCCTCGTCTTCACTCTGTCAGCTTGCATGCAACAACGTGCTAGAAGGTGATCCCTGGCATCATCCCAGAGCCTCAGCCCGTGTCCAGTCCATGCAGTTTGTATCTGATGCTGAGGTTTTCAGTCCCACGTGGTTGAACTTTTTTTAATGGTTTTGCCCTGTCAGACTCCCTGTGCTGGGATGCCTTTCTGTTACTGTACCTTGTTCCCCTTGCTTACCCACAGCAGCCAGGTTTGAGTTGGACAGGACTGTCCAATCTTTAGGATGTCAGCACTGATGGAGCTGATCTGATGTACTGGTTGGGAATGTGGAGCTCAGAGAGCTTCACCTCTGGTGCAGTTGCCTTGCTGTATTTAAGTAGCTTTGCAGTGACTTTGGAGTCTGGGCACTGCAGTGGAAATACTGGCTTCTCCTCACTGTTGATGGAAGTGTGGTAGAGCAGATGCTAAATCCAGACATCAATTCTCGTCCCTGGGATTCCGTTGACTTTGTTTACTCTCCAGTGAAGCTGCTGCACGATGCTGGAGCTGACATGGTGGCTTTGCAGCCTCTTTGCTGAGAATCAAAGACTTTCATATGAATTCTTGAGATGAAGTAGATGATCTCATCTGCCCATCATTCCACTCTGATCAGACAGGTTTTTTCCGGAGCTGCAGATCTCTTTTCCTACAGAGTTACATAATTTGGAAAATAAATTGTATAAGACTCTTCTGATAGCCATGCTGTCTGGTCAGGCACAAGTGTTTAGTTTCAAAACCTTTCAGGAAAATCAGCAATGAATGAGAAAAAGAAAATGAAAAAGAATGAGAAAAAGAAAGTGACCAAGCTTTTCCTGGAATTCCATCCCAGAGATATCATCTGGTAGATGCACTCAGCACGTGCTGCTCTAAGGATGCCCCTGAATCAGTGCAGATACAGCTGCGGCTCCAAGTCTCCTTTAATCGAGCTCTGCAAAGGGGCTGTTGTTTACTACTGTGTTTCAAGACTTGCTCCCTGTTCTTCCCTGCCCTTGGATGGGAAGCTGTTGCTGTCAGGAGCACTGGGACAGGTGGAGCTGTTGTGGTGTCCCGGTGTGCGGAGCTGCCTGGCGGGGCTCGCTGTTGGTGTTTGTGCTGGTTGTGTCACAGGGGCTGAGGTGCAGAGGGCTGTAGGAACTACAGGAGAAGGGTCTGAGCAAGAGGGTGGTGTTTGCCCCTGGTAAATGCCAGCAGAGCAGGGCACCTGGCAAGGTCTGGGTTGCTGCTGGAAATCCAGGAAGGCTGTCAGTCTGCCAGGGCTTACGTGACTGGCTCGTGCTGGCTTTGCTGAGCACCAGCAGCTGAATCCCTCTGGGCCTTGGCAGCTGGCCTGGGTGTTGAAAAACATCTGCACTGCCTTCCCCTTGCTGCGCTTGAGTGCTGCTGCTGCATCTTTTTCAGTGATGCACGAGCTGAGGAGAGGAGAGACCTGCCCACGGCCTCAACGTCTTACCACCCAGTGGGGCAGAGGCAAAGCAGTGCAGCTTTTTTGGATGGCCTTGGATCCTAATGGTCCTTCTCCCTGTGCAGGGCAGGCAAACAACCTGGCTTCCTGCTGGGAGCCTGCATGCCAGCAGGAACAGGCTCACTGAGCAGGTTTCCAGCCCCGCACCGTCTGTGGGTGGTGTGGACAAGCTGAATTCTGCTCCGGTTGCAGCTTTGCTGCCCTGTCACAAGCACAGACACACTGAACTGCAGTCACATGAGGTCTGTGTTGTGTCATGTTCCTCATGGATGGCCAGGGTGTGAGGTTCGTAAATACCTACTCTCACTTAAAATGTTATCCTCAGCTTAAGACTTGACTTCAAACAAGTTTTCGATGCATCACCCAGAGAAGTCGTCGGCATCCAGAACCCATGAGTGCATTAGCTCTGACTCTGCTGTTGTGGTTACCTCTTGCAGGACTATCTTACTGAGTGTAATCTCTTTGCTTAATGAGCCCAACACATTCTCCCCAGCCAACGTGGATGCATCAGTCATGTTCAGGAAATGGAGGGACAGTAAAGGAAAAGACAAGGAGTATGCCGAAATCATAAGGTAAGCTTTTCCACGTGGGATGCTGTGCTTCCAGCCTCCTGCGTTGGATCCTGTGAAGTGGGCTGCTTCCAGAATTTGCTGAAACCGGTTTCTTGCAGTAGTCTTTGTGTCTTTAAAATGGTCCTTTTTTCAGACTAATCTGTCGTGATGCTCTGCAAAACCTATTGGCTACTAGTAAATCCCAGTCAGAGTCCCTGCTTGCCTTCTGAGCCCTGCATTGCTTGGGATGTGATGGAAACTGACTGCATCCTACTAATTCCTGTGCTTAATGCACGCATGAGTCATAATCATGTCCCTCCAGTTCGAAGGAGTATCAGTGGGATTTGGCAAGGCCTCGCAAAGCTGGGTTTGATTAGCTGGAAGCACTGCTCAGTGCTGTCCTTTGAGAAGTTCATGGTTCATCGGGAGCTGCAGGGAGATGATGTGAGTGTGAGCCAGGGCTGCTGCAGAGCCTGGAGAGGGACTGCTGCCCTGAGGCCACATCTGCGCTGGCTGTGCCAGCTGGGCCAGCAGGATGTGCCCCTTTTGGAGCTGGCAGGGCAGTCTGTCTGTGCAGAGAGCCAGGCTGGGAGGTTCAATCCTCCAACTCCCTCGGCATCAGCGGAGCTGGATGTACTCCCTGCGCAGGGAATGGCAGACTGAGGAGCAGGTGGGTGGGTGAGGGGATGAGGCTGCCATCTGCTCCTCCCTGCTGGGAGGCAGCAGCCAGAGCCTGTCCTGGGGGGATGGGAAACACTTGGCTTCTGTGGGCCCCAGGCAGCGCTCGGGTTGTGGCTGTGCCTTGGGATGCAGCCGCTCGCTCCGACTGCTCCTGTCCTCTGCTGGGAGCTCAGAGCTGCCAAAGGCTTGTGGGAATTGCAGTTTTGAGCACACGGGGGTAGAGCTGTCAGGGTAGAGCCAATAAATCATTGTAGGAAATCCCTGACCATCCCTCCTGCAGCGAATGGAATTCGCTCTGAGCTCTGGCAGGTCTCTTACATGGAGTCCTGTGAAATAACAGATTTCATATGTTGCTGCAAACACCCTTGGCGCATTCCCAAGGCTGGGGCTGCAGGAACTAAATCTGTTTCCAGTGCTGTTTGTGGTGCTTTATCCAAACCTCCGATCTCCTGACTCTGAGCTGCCAGGAGGGCTGGGCTGGGGCTGGCCGGGAGGTAGGAGTGGAGCCGAGCTGCCGCTGGCACACGGCTCTGCTCACGTTCCCGCTGTGTCCTTCTCCCCGCAGGAAACAGGTTTTGGCTACCAAAGCTGAGGCAGAGAAGGATGGCGTGAAGGTCCCCACTACACTGGCAGAGTACTGCATCAAAACTAAAGTGCCTTCCAATGACAACAGTTCAGATTTGCTTTATGACGACTTGTATGATGACGACATTGACGACGAAGACGAGGAGGAGGAGGATGCCGACTGTTACGATGATGATGATTCTGGCAACGAGGAGTCGTGACCTGCTCCCTCTATGCCCCTGTACTGCCCTGCCGACTCAGGCCAGAAGGGAGCAGCGGTAACCTAGCAGCAGTCCAGCAAAAAAAAAAGTGGGGGGGGGTGTCAAAAAAAAAAAAGAAAAAAGAAAAAAAAAACAACAAAAAACTGTCAGGAACTAAGGAGATTATCAACTCAGATAGAGAGCAATCGCCTTCAAAAGTTTCTGTCTTTGATATGCATCCTCCAAGGTACATTTAGGGCAGCTCCTATTGAAATTGGTGGCAATTAGGCACTTAGATACCTCGGTGGTACCTAAGCCTTCCCACTCCCCAGCAGTCGGAACAAAAGCTTTTGAGTGCGATCCCCTGCAGGAAGAATTAGTTTGGAAAAGGGAAATGGGTTTACAAGTTGTGAACTCAGACAAGGACACTCGAACAACAAAAACCTGGCCGGCTCCTTTGTTCAGTCACAAAAGCCAACCACCATTTGGCTTGAAACCTTCGGGTTTTTTTTCCACTGCAGCTTCTTAAATGAGCTCTTGGAAGGTCAGTGTGTAAGAAGCAGATAAAACCAGCTGCCAGTAAGGAAATGCCACGGATAAGGGGCGTGCTGTGAAGTTAGTGCAGATGCTGAAGCTTAGCAGGGTCAAAAAATTGTCCCCACCATCAAGCAGGAGCTGAGGCCATGAAGATCCTGCAGCAAGTCTTGTGTAGGGAAACCTGCCCCACCAAGAAACTCCTTTCCAACACCAGAGGCTCTTATTAAAGAAATAGCACAGCCCACTTCTTGCTTTTTGCTGCCTTCTGCTTCTCTCCCTTTCCCCCAAAAGGACACACTGTTTGTACTCTCTTTTTGCAGCACAGCTTCTCTCCCAGACTTTCCTCCTCCCCCAAAAATCCTGCTGGAGACAGGAGGAGACAGGACTTGCAGAAGAAGAGGCTTTTGAAGAAAGTTTAAAGGAAACTTCTGAATAACCTGGCTGGGTAAATGCTGAGGGGAATGTGAATATCTGTCTGCCTGTGGCTGAAAATAGAAAGGATGGAAAGGAATTATTCAAGGTGTTTTGAGAGGTTATAAGTAAAAATAATGAGACGAGATTTCAGAGGGGAATGTTAAAGCTGAATATCAAGGGGAATTTCCTGGCAGTGTGTGCTTTCAGTGGTTCCTAGTGGTTTCTTAAGGAAAAATGATGGAAAACTTATTACTGGAGGCACAAGGTGGAGAAGGCACTAGGAAATGCACGTCAGGCAACACTGCACTGGGCAGAGTTGGGCTGAATAAGTTCCACTCCATCTGCCCTAAGTCCTGCTTATGAACAGTAACATTATCCTAAAGCAGGTCCCCAAGCAGACAGAGCAATGTGACCCCCAAATTTCTGTCACAGAAGTGCAGAGGCTTGTGGAAGTTTCACTGAACTGTGTTATCCACGTTCGGTAAGATTTCTGCTAAATTCAGCTTGCTTTACAGATTTCATTGATATCAGCATTTTTAGCCTCCCAGTTAGAAAGTCCCACGATACTCAAAAACCACGGATTTTGCACAGGTCCAGCAATAAAATCACAGGCCAGTTTAAAACCCGTCCAGAGGTGGGGCAGCCACAGCTTCTCTGAGCAACCCGTGCCAGGGCCTCACCATCCTCACAGGGAAGAATTTCTCCATAATATCAAACCTAAACCTATCCTCTATTTTAATATTCTCAATCAGAATTGGTTTTAAATGTAGCCCATGGTAGGAGGAAGACCAGGAAGATTAAAGTTTCTACACTTGCCACACGCTTTACACACCAGATTTGTAAACCACACCATCCCCAACCACATCAGAGCTGGATCCCCTCCAACAGCCTCTTCTTGACTTAGCAAGTGACCTTAAAAATTGTCAATCTGTGCATTAAAATGGATGCAATAAATTATTTTTCTTTTTAAGAGTATTTAAGGATCTTTCCTGCAAAGCTGTGATGCGGAAGTTGGATATTAAGAAAATAAATAAAGAAAACCAAAACCAGATTTGATTCTGCACAGAACAAGTCTAATGTTAGATGTAAACTCAGATTCCTGGACTAGGCATGTGCTTGTCCTGAATGTTCAGAACTGAGGCTTTTTCTCTACGAACATGAAATCAGATTTTGGCTTGGTGTGATCATAGCATGATCTCTTGCCTTTCTCCTGTTATCAGAAGGGAGGCCAGAGAGATCCAAATGTATCTTTAGGCTTTCTCACCATAGCTGGGACCTCACATCTGTGATGCATTGTGCTCCAGGATTAGATGAGAAAAAGGACAGTTAAGCTTTTCTATCCCAGGAGGAGAAGATGGGTGCCCAGAGATGCTTGCAAACATCCCTGTTCCTTATTTGAATACTGAAACAGGAAAACAACAGTTTCCAAATCAATAACATTCAACTTGTAGAGAGAAAAATGACTGCAGACACAGGGCTGTGTGATAAAGATGTGTCATATTGGCTGTCCAAAAGCCAAGGGCTTTTTTTTTTTTTCATAGCCTGTTATAGTTGTTCTGAGTGTTGGATCTAATCCTGCAAGATCCCAGTGATGAAACATATGAATATCAAAGGAGGGATTACATTTACTGTAACTTCAGAGTCTTTTTCCTGCTCCCTTCAGGTGGATTTAGAAATGCTTGTTTAGTTTTCATTCACTCTGGGTTTAATCTCCCCAGACAACAGGAGCATGTTACTTAGAAATTACTGAAATGGTGAAAATATTTCTCCTCCACACTGGTCACCAGTGAAACTCTTGACATAAAAAAAGCCAGAGAGGGAATAGGGTATTTAAGTAGCTTTCCAGCTACAAAACACAACTCTGATTAACCATATACTATCTTTTCTTCCAACTACTTCTAAAAAATACACAAAACTTGCAGTGCTGCCCAATAGGTGGTTGGGTATTGTGAAGTGCTGGAATAGCTGGAACATGGAGAGTGTCATGACTTGTCTAATGTCAAAGAGCAAGTGAAAATTACTCTCAGGAAAAGGATATGGATGCTTACATGTGTAATCCTGTGCCCCACTCATGAGGGTGATGATGAAAAAGAAAACTCCTGCTCAGTGCACCACTTTTGTTCTGAAAGCACCCTGAGAACGTCATGCATCACCATTTAACACTTGCTCTATTAGTAAATATGAATGTCAATGAAATGTTAATGTGACATTTTGCCACAATCAGGACATTAATTTAATTATGTAAAGATCCTCATTAATTAGCCTCTCTAATTGCTACGTTATTTGCTTTCCACACCCGAAATTATTAATATGATCTTTCTGCAATCATTTCCATCCCAGTATCTGTATAAAGTCCCTGGACCCACAGCCATCTCCATGACCCATTTAATAAACTGCTTTACTTTCACTGACATTGGTGACAGGAGTGTTTGGGTTTTATCATTACTGCACCTCCTGCTTTTGATTAAAAATCATCTCTTAAACAGGTGCCTTGAATTGAGGCTCTTCCTTGATTTTGCAGAACTTCTTTATGAGGGGGAAATAACCTGACAAAGTCACACGTGATTCAGTGGTTTGGTTAATTATTATTGTTTGGTTTAGGTTAGAACTCATGACCTCTGGCAAACCCAGTGTGAAAGCTCCACCAAACATGACTGGAATCAAAATCAAAGGCCACTCAGACAGCGACATTTGTGCAAGGATATCTCCAAAATCTGCAGTGTCTCTGCTTCCAATCAATCCTACCTTGTGGTTCTAAGTCTTTGTGGCTCTTACTAAGTTTAGTCCCAGTGTGGTCAGGATTGTGTCTATTCCAGCATCACCCTGGAAATCTGATACCTGTTCTGGAATTCAAAGTGCCATTTATTTTGGGGTTTTTTTATATCCATTTGCTTTGATTCTTTTGTAGTCAACCGAATTGCTTGTAAATCAGATAGATGGACAAATAAAATAAGCTTTCTTTTGTGCCCATACTGTGTCTTAGACATCCCTCCCAACAAAGGAAAGCTTCTTGAATGACCCAAAATACATTAGACAGCAAATGTTTGCATCTCCATCTTGCCTCACACTACCTGCCCCTTCTCTGGGGAAGGAGGAGCAGAAAACTTTGACAGCTTATTTATGGAAAACTCATTAAAAAAGAGATGCTGAAAAGATTTCCAAGCTTGGTAGAGGACCACACATTTTGCACTGGCCACTGCTTCAAATACAGCAGCATGGGGATGTGTTTCTCTACAGTAACCAGTAGTCTGGTGTAAATTCCACGCCTGAAGTTCAGCATCAGGAGTTCCATTGCCATCAGTGACACACACAGATACAAAGCCACTGTTTGCCTTTTCCCATAAATTCCAAGTGCTCTTTACAGTGTCCAAAAGCACCATCCCAGAATAAAATGCTATTTTCCCCCTTCACTTCAGCAAACAGGTACTCAGGAAGGTGGAGGGTTGGGTAATTAGGCACACAAGTCCTCTGATCCAAGACTCCCTGTCATTTGTAAGCTCCAATGTGCAAATTATCGTGCATGGAGGGAAGAGAATGCCAGTCAGAAAGAGCTGCTTGTGTCCATCTGTCCTGTGGGAGCTGAGGAAGGTGGGCAGCACGTGGGACATCCTTGCAGGGAATACTGGGATGTAATGGGGACACCAGGAGTGTTGTCCCCTCCACACCATGGTTCTGCAGGAGGTGGGACACGCACATCCTTTCTGCATGAAGTGTCCCACAGGTAACAGGCCCTGTCCCCACAACCTCCTTTTTGTTGTTTTCCCTTTTTATTCTTGTTCTTTCGAGTGGAAATGACTAATTTGTTCCAAAGGACGCTGATGGAGAGCAACTTATTTATGTCCCTTTCACAGCTGGCCAGACCCTATGCAGGAAATGCAGGTGATTTATTGGAGGCTGTTCACAAGCACAGAAGATGGGCTTCCTGCACAGCACATTCCTGCTGCTCTTTCCTTCTTTTATTTCCTTTTCTTTTCCACTCTTTCTTTTTTATGAGCATTTCCAAATTCCTCTCCAAGGGCGATCATGTTTCTGTAAAATTGAGTTCCTGTGACACCTAACAAAGTGCTTTGCCCCTTTGAATGCAAATTTTTTCCTGCATCTCTTTGTTTTCTTACATCTTTCCCAGTTAACAGCCTGCTTCCTCCATCAGTCATAACCACAGCTTTGAGCTAAATGTAGTAGAAAACCACATGAACATAATCTCTGCAGTGATGAAATGAATTCAGTACACACCATAAATCTTCAAAGTTGTCCTGAAAGCATGAACTCCTCACATAGTGCATACATCAATTGTGACCAGGATCTCGTAGTCAAGAACATAAAGATTTTCTTATTGAATGGAAAGCTGGCCAAATATTTTGTATTGGGTAACACAGATGTATTTGCAGATCATCATATGGGCAGCCCCAAGGATAAGCAGGAGATGCCCTGGTGGGACCTGCGGGTGGTTTCTCACATCCCTTATGCCATGGCACAAATCAGGGCACAAAAGCATGAGCTCATGTCCAGCAGCTGTCATCCTGCTCAGCAAACCTCACCTTCCCCCCCCTCACTCTTTCTCCTTCCAGGCTTTCCCTCCCCAGCACCCCCTTCTACTTTCTGCGACGAGCTTATGTCCGTCTTCATTCTGACGTGCCAAGAGACCTACAGTGTCACATTTCCCAGCATTAGGTGTTATCATGGAATCATTTAGCTTGGAAAAGCCCTCCAAGATGATGGAGTCCCACCATTCCCCCAGCACTGCCAAGGTCACCACTAATCCACGTCCCCAAGTGTCACATCCACATGGCTTTTCAATCCCTCCAGGGATGGGGACTCCACCACTGCCCTGGGCAGCTGTGCCAGGGCTGGACAACCCTTTCAGTGGAGAAATTGTAATGTTTGTTTGGAAATAGCTGACTTCTCTATTGCCAAACACATTTGTCCAAGGCAGGTAGTGTTTCCTGCTATCATCATGCTTCCTGGCATCCTCATAAGAAGGATGTTCATGTTTCAGTGGGACCACTCCTGTCAGAATAATTCCCACATGCTCTGTACAGGCTGTGGCTGTTCTGGAAGCATCAGGAGGACGCTGACAGTCACGCCCTAATTTCAGGAGCACATGGAGTGCAAGCACAATTCAAAATCTTTCCCTTATTAATAATTGATGTGTTGTTTTCTTTCATCCGCGCTGGAGAAATCAGAGGAGTTAAAAGAGGCAAAATGATTTAAACCCTCACTTTCCTGTCCTGAGGGACTGTAAACACCATTTTTCTTCCTTGATGTGCCGAGTGAAGTCACTGACAGGTACTGCATTAGGGAGCAGAAACACTCTGTGCTTTTCAGGCTGTTATAAAGGGAGGAAACGCAGACCCAGAGGGGGTTTGCAGCTGTGCCTGTGGCTCCTGTGTCTGCTGGTGACAGCTCACGTGTGAGCCAGGAAACAGCTGCACAGGAACGGGGCAGTGACACTTGTCAGAGTGCTGCTGACACTGAACTTCAGGCCCAGCCAGCTTGTTTTTCAGCTCCTGTGTTGTTTCTCTTTTATACTCTTCCTTCTAGAGGTATTAGCCACCTTTTTTCCAGCCTACGGCTGAGTAAATCTGGGTAACTACCGAGGATATAACCACCTTCTCTTTCACCCTTCTGGACCCCTGCAATTCTCCCACTGGAATTCCATACAGGAAAGGATCCAGTGACAAACCTAAGATCCTCCTGACCCTTTCCATCCAGCTTCACACCCCTGTCCTGCACCCAACAAGAGAGACACTTACACACCAGGCATTCCACTGCTGTTGGACTAACGGGTTTCCAGGAGAGCATCCCTGGAAATACACCTCCTGTTTGCATTGACATTTACAGAGGTCATCTCCCTCTCCTTTGAAAACCTGCTTGGAAAACAGGAGACACACATGTGGAGCTGCTGCTTGGATGAAACTGTGAGGAGTGAACAGAATTTTTAATGGGCCCATCACTGTAAATTTTGAGTTTTAATTGCATTGGGTAAGTCTTTTGGCTTGTCTTGGCACTAAGTCACACAAGAAAGTTTTCTGAGTAACTGTGTCAGGTAGGGAGGGCTTAAGTACTTTGAAATGATCATAAAAGTCTCCAATGACTAACAATTTATGGAATATTACATTATTTTGGGGGAAAAAAATGAGACTTCATGCAAAATCATCAGTTAGTGCTTTGAATCTCAGATTAATATATGTTCAGTGCTAGAGGGTGGGAGAGAAGCGCTTCAGAGATGTGTTGGTACTGCTACCCTTCTTTCTTGATATCCCCTCTGCAGCTGTTTTTTCTGACAGGGAATCAC
>JAWWES010000169.1:32871453-32903705 GCA_035583135.1 Lophotriccus pileatus
GCCCCATCCCTGGAAGTGTCCAAGGCCAGGTTGGATGGGGCTTGGAGCAACCTGGGCTAGTGGGAGGTGTCCCTGCCCGTGGCACTTCCAACCCAAACTGTTGTGTGATTGTATGAAAATCCCTTTGCTGGATGTGTCCATGAACACCAACAAGGCTCAGTGGTGATGTGCTGATGGTCCTGCCAGAACTGGAGCAAGATGGAGAGTTACAAAATGATTGAGAACTCCTGCTCCTTATTGGGAGGGTGCAGAGGTGGGGGAGAACAGGTGATACACCCAGTAAGTGTTGCCTGGTTCATCTCAAACCTTGCTCATCGTGCCTAGTTCAGGGGAGAGCATTAGGTCACATCTTCCCCAAGAAGGAAAAGGGCAGTGAGGGAACATCAGTGCTCAGACAACTTCAAAAGAGGAAGGAGACTCATTCAAAAAATATGCACCAGTCTTGAGTTCTGTTGCTAAATACTCACACTCCCACCTCCAGTTAAAATCCTCGAGATGTGTGATTGGTGTTTCTATTAACAGCTAAAACACTCATTCATACAGGAACTCACAACAGAGCACACAGAGAGGGGCCAGGAGAATCAGGGTAGCCCTAGAGCAGGCAGAGCACAGGCCTTGGATGCTCATATTCCTCCCCAGTCATGGTGCTCCAAAGCACCACATCAGCCTAGAAGGCCCTTGTTCATGTGGAGGTGACTGCTGAGCCCCTCTCTGATGGCAGCTGGGGGTGGGATGTGCCTACTTGGAACCCTTCTGAGTCCCCATGGCAGGAAAGAAATGACTGAGCAGCTGTCAGACATCATAGCTCTTTGGCAGACAGGATTAAGCCAGAGCATGTGCGAACTGAGGACCCAAATTAACTAAAAATCTCAGCATCTTGGTAATTATACCCTAAGTCATGTACATTCCACAAATCAGTACTTTTATAAACCTGCACAGCTCTTCAGCATTGCAGTCTTTTCTGTTTTATACTACAACAAAAGGGGAAAATTACTTTTTTAGTTTGTTTTTTTTTTTTTTTACTTTATGTGGTTATGGGTTACAATACCTTGGAAATTAAGGTTTGTGCTACAATGTCAATGTTACCTCAACTATAGAGGAGAAGATTATACAATCTCAGAAGACCATCTGGCAAGAAACTGCTTTTGAAAGACATAAAAGCACTGTTCATCAGCCTCACACCATCAGAAAGCACTGGTTTTATCTTTGTACAGAGACTGTCTGTGTCATCAGTCACATAATTTAGAGTGAGAAATATATAAAGATTCTGTTCAGTGGCAATTACAGTTATAAAGACCAATAGAGAAATCATTTGCCGTGCTGTCAGCTCAGGAATTACAGAGTTCATGTGTGGTTTTAGCGACCTTAGGGCACTGAAAGTGATATCCCTCTCAGCGCAGCAGATTGAAAACTATTGATGGGAGTCAAGATGAGAGAACAGCAGCTTGCTAAGACATTCCTCTGCCTCTGCCCATTTACTGCTACATTAATCTTCCCTTGATCTATTAAGTTCCATTTTCTTGAACATTTATTCTGGGGACACATGGGAAATGAGCTGAACCTACATCATCCCATCAGCTGGCACCCTAAAAGGATTTCAAAGCCGTGAACCCAAAAGGATAGGAAATATGTCACTTGGCAATGCAAGATACGAGCTTTCCACCAACAAGAGTGTGAGGCTGTGACTTCCTTTTCCCCTGCAGGTATTGACATCGAGGCTTTTAAATAAAACTGGAAGCATTTTCATTTTGCCAAGTCACAGAACCACACCATAACCAAAAGTAGCTTCATGTTAAAAATAATCCTGCACAGAGTAGGTGAGTCTATTGACTTCATTGGGGTCAGGAGTCCACCTGCCTGTAGCTACTCTGTATGTGAAATGCTGGGCAAGACATTCAAAATCATGTGGATTTCCCATCCCTGGAAGTGTTCCAGGCCAGGCTGGATGGGGTTTGGAACAACCTGGTCTAGTGGAACGTGTCCCTCCCATGGGGTGGAACAGGATGAGCTTTAAGGCCCCTCTCAAGCCTTTTTTACTCTCTACAAGTCTCTGCCACAAAGACCTTCAGACAGATAGTAAAACACACCAAAACAGTCAGGTGTCCCATGATCAGTACTTTACACACACTGAAGGAGCAGTGCCAACAGCTTTTGTCACACAACAGGCTTTCTGGAGAAGTCCTTATTGTAAAGTAGGAGGACAATGTTCACCAGCATGGTGTGGATGGACTTCCCTGCTCTTGAACAGCACCCCTGCAGGAAAATTAACTTACAGTTTTAGAACTGCAGATTCAATATTAATTTTTAGGAGCCTTGAAGGGCTTCAGTCTGCTTTAGTGCTCATAAGCTTTTAGCCCTTAATGCCCCTCAAAATGTGCTCCTCAGGGCAATGAGTGAGTTCCTCCTTGCTGAGAGGATGAGCTGTGACCTTGTGGGGTCCCAGCAGGACTCAGCAACCTTCCTTTCTGTACAGCCTTGCTGAAGGGTTCATTTGGTTAGATTCCTAGGAATTTCATGTTTAACAAAAGGAAAATCTTATTTAATCTCTTCTTAAGGGGCGAACAATGTTCAAAATTGTTCATAATTTTGTTTGCTCAAAAACTCAGCAAGTTTCAGCACTTAGAGGGATTTTCAGTATAAATCTTGGCTCAAAACTAGATGCTCTCTAAGTGTGTTCCAACCCAAACTATTCTGTGATTCTATGATTTAGGGAGCAAAGCACCTGTACAAGAGGCACTTGCACTCAGCTGATGTACTCAGTTCAACAGCAACCAAACTTACCTGGCTGTGCATCTCATTTATTTTTCTCCCTTTGTGCTACCTGATTTGTATTCCTCAGAAGTAGTCACTATTTAGGATTTAGGAAATAATCTACATGTCCTGGAGAAAATCAGACTTTCTTTTTCATCTCCTTGTCTCTCTGGCTGTCAAAATCTTATTTTATGCCTTTCTCTTGCAATCCATCTTAATGATAGCAGTGGCACAAGTGATACTCCTCTGTGCTTGAGGAACTGAGGGTCCCTTATTTATATAACTGGGGGACAATGCTCATGTCTAAGGCTTTGTGGAAGATCTGAGAGCATAAGGGGGAAATGCTGTATCCCAGCAGCATTTCATTTATACCCACACAAAGAAACCAGCTCTGCAAACCAGTGTCTCATCCACATTCAAAAATGAATGTGGATGAGAAAAATCAAATCAAGTCAAATCAAGTGAACCCAAACATGGTGAGTCCAGCCAGCCCAGTTTGCCTCACCCAGGCTTATCATCCCTCCAACTGGTGTTGTACTGGATTTTCTTTATTCTGATTAGGAGGGAGATAAAACAACTTCTTACCAGTGTGGTATAGGGTTAATGGGTGTCTCAAAACCCCTGGCTGCGATTCCACCTGACCTTTCATGACATTTTTTGTGCAACGCTCATATCTGTGCCAGAAGCAATGGGTCTGGCTGATAAAATACATTCCAAAAAGGAAATGCAGCCTTTCAGGATGCGACATACATTTAAAAATCATTAAACTAAGCAACAGAAGCTAAACAGGAGCACATGGCCTAAACCCATTTCCCGTTATTTCCATACATAATTGTGTTTATCCTCAGAAACCAGCTTGCACAACATACCTTGCTGAAAGAAAAGCAGAGAAATATCTACGATGCATCACAAATGATGGGGGTTTATATCTTTATATATGGGGTTTTTTACATTTCTGTAACTGCAGCACTCCAGCTCAACAAAATTTTCAGATTTCCACGCTGGAACTAGTCATGATGCTGAGGAAATTTCAGGGAAAGGATGCACGTAACTGAACATATTTTGTCACAACTCGCTGCATTTTTGTAACAGCCTGAGAAAGGAAAAGATTTCAGGAATATCCTTGTGCAGTGAAATTACAGGCTGGCCCTTGTTAAGGGCGGTGATAGCAACGGGGAATGAGCACTGATGGTTGTTACCTCTCTTAGTTACATTTTAAAAGGCAGCTTTTTCATATGAATAATGCATAAGCTTGAAATCACTTCTCAAGGCCTGAGCTGAGATGCACAGCACAGGCACATTGCTTCGATTGCCTTCAGAATGTGCTGCTTCATTGTTCTGAAACACAGCATAACGACCTCCCTTAAAACATCAGTTTGTGTAACTCCCACCCACCAGGAGTGGGGATGATTTGTGGGAATGAATCTCTGCTCTTCTGGCCAGATCTCTTCTCCAAAGGAGGCACAACAGTGAGCCTGAATGATGCCCTATTGCAAGGGATTGGGAAATTCAGCATCCCCCAATTTTCCTGATTGCAAACCTTTGCAGAACAAACAAAGTCAAAGCGCCACCTTATTCCACTTTTAAACCTCTAGTCATATGACTGCTGGTCTTGACAATTCCTGCCTTCCTTTCCCAGTGTTTTTCTTGTTAAGGGACAGCATTTTCATGGCTCACAGCACTGGTAGCATGAGTGGTGCCTCAGGTTTGCACTGAAGCCTTAAGTAAGTGGCTTCTCTTTAAATAACAGAGAATATTCTCTGGCCCAGAAGTCCTTTCTCCTATGGAGAAGTATCAGGCAGAACTGGGGAGAACTATGGAATTTAAAGCAACAAGTGTTTCCATTGACAAAGTCCTGCAAACACACTCACAAAATGTTCTCCTCTGCAGCTTATTCAACACACAGGAAACTTTGGGTAAATAGGATTTCTATTAGTGTCGCAGTTATGAATAGATGTAAAGCCAGGCAATATTAAAAGCAGTTTCACAGCTGTTTCAGGATAACAATTTCTTTGTAAATAAGGTGAATGTTATGTCAAAACAGCTGTGAAAGCGATTTTATTGAGTCACTGGGCACAAATATCATGCAACTTACTCTTTAATTATTCTGCAGTTTTGTAGATTTCACTAATAAATAACATGTGGCAGCAGTATATTTATGGATTTCTGCAGATTGCTGTGTAATTTCCCTTAGAGAGCTTTGTGGTGCATGTACTGTGCAACTGTTATGTCTTTATTTTGGTACGTTGCAGTCTTAAATCTCGAAGGCATCCCCTCATTCACCACCACTCCTGGCAGCCACTTTGCATTCATGTCAGTGGAGGCTGTCAGGGAGCAGACACAAATCCTAACATGTGTCTTCTCTAAAAGAATTGACTTTTGCTGTGTTTCTTATTACTCTTTTCCCTGAAGGGTAGTAGAAGTCTTTTAGACTGAAAACAACATCGTCGTGCCATGTGTGGAAAAAGCAGAGCTGGCTTCAAAAGTGACTTTAGTGTAAACTGTGCTTCTGTTTAGGTGACAACAACAGTATCCTTATAAACTCTGTATCCAAGGGACTGGGAACAAGAGTCTGATTTCCAGGGCAGTTAAATTTGCTCTGTGCCAATCACAGCTCAAAGCAAGCAGAAACCGAGGTCACCAACAGCAGAGAGTGACACAGCTCCAAACAAAGCTTTTGGTGGAAGCATTTAATGGCTTCAGATTTCTCTGACTGGGAGAGGCTCAAGGCTTCTCAACAGTGTAGCTGCTCATACAGCAGTGACAAATCCCCTTGGTCTTGGCAACAATATTTGGTAGAGCACCAGGAGGAAGCTGGGAAAATCAAAGTGGTTTGGGTTTGAAGGGACCTTAAAGTCCTTAAAGATCATCAATTTCAACCCCTCTGCCATGGGCAGGGACACCTTCCATTAGACCAAGATCCTCCAAGCCCTGTCCAACCTGGCCTTGAGGTCCAGGAGGTTTTGATGGGGAGTTCCCAAGGAGAATGGGTAGGTGATGCCACCACTGTCTTTTGTGGATATGCCAGGACCAAACCTGGATGCTGCCTTGGGAACGGGGAATGTGCCCACACAGGGCACATGTGCCACCCTCGGCCACTTGGATCCGGAGGAGGAGCCTTTGGCTTCCCCAGCCCATGCACATACCCCCTCTCCTCTCACCAGAGCGGGTTAGGAGAGCTCCACCTCCCCATGAGACAGTGATACCAGGGTCCCAAGGGCTCTGCAGGTCAGTAGTAGCTCTGCTGTTTTTAGAGAAGAGCTACCCAGCATTTTTGCATTTCCACATCCCCCTGATGTGAAGTGTCATGAGACTGATGGGTCTTATTTGTATCTGTGTCATTTTGATGGTTAAAAGTTTGGAAGTGGCTGCTGTCAGCTCTCCTGACAACATGGAAAATATGAGGCCCTGCAGAAAATGTAGATGGGAAATTATAAATAAACTTGTGAGAAGAAGATTGCAGTGCAAAACATATCATGTTGCTCTTCAGTGATCTGGGAACTGACTGAAATTTTTTTCTAAGACATTTCTGTGACTAATTCTTCAGTAACTTTTCAAAAACAAGCTGTTTCTTATTTAGTATTACTTTATTATTTTTTTTTTAGTGACCAGTTTCCAATGGGAATATTTTCCAATAGAAATTCGGTATAAATTTAGAGTGGATATTCCTCAGTGGTTCCTAATAAGATACCCATTCACTAAAGCTTTCATGGAAATGACCATCGTGGATTCAGCTACAGGAAGAGCTCTCTGAAGCCACACCAGTATTCCTGAGGACATTGGAGTGTCAGTAATTGCCCAGTTTCCCCAAGTAAATCACACAGTGTAAAGCACAACGTCCTGTAATAATAAAAACATTATTCTCAATAAAATGTTGTTTGATTGTTACCCTTGACAATTCTTTTCCAGTCAAACTAGAGAAATGCAGCTCCAGCTATGGGGCAGCTTTACCAGTCTCACTTGCTTTTTAGCTGGCTGTGTGTTTCCTCAGGAGATCTTGGAGCCCTTCCAGTGCCTAAAGGGGTTCCAGGAATGCTGGAGAGGGACTTTGGACAAGAGCCTGGAGGGACAGGACAAGGGGGAATGGCTTCCTACTGCCAGAGGGCAGGGTTAGATGGGATATTGGGAAGGAATTCTTCCCTGTGAGGGTGGTGAGGCCCTGGCACAGGTTGCCCAGAGAAGCTGTGGCTGCCCCATCCCTGGAAGTTTTCCAGGCCAAGCTGAGTCTGGAGTAACCTGGAAAAAAAATGGAGCCAATGTTCAGAAGTGGATTGTTAAGTCAAAATTATAAAACCTGTGGAAATGTGTAAGTTTTTTCAGAAAAATTGTGATTTTCTGGTAGCCTGTCTTCCCTTCAGCTGTGAGACAACACAGCACTCTGAACAGTCTGTGAGGCCCCCAAAAAACCCAACTCTGATTGTATCTGCCCCTATGTGTTTGGGGGCCTCAGTGGTAAAACAAGGACATTTGAGGACATTTAACAGCTGAAATTTAAATTTTCAGTTTTCCTCTCTGTTTTACTCTGGAAAAATGTGTTATGCAACAGCAGAACTCTCTCCATCTGATAGGGACAAATCTCAGAGAACTAATATAACATCTCTTTTCTTTTCAGGACTTTGGGAGGTGTAGTGGTCACAGAAGTAAGAGTTGCTATTCCCATTAGTTTGGGGGCAAATATTAAAGAATTAGAAGAATAAAAAAGAAGTGGAGAAGCCACATGGCACTGAGCTGCTGAGCCAGTAGATCTGTGGTGATTAATTTCACATATCTTGGGCTGTGAAGCCCAATCTCTTATTTTCCAACATCTGACTGCTCAGCACTTTTCTAATCCAACTATTTTCACAGCTATTTGCACACGGGACTTCAAAAATTATGTGTCTAAAACTGATCCCATCTTTAGATCACTGGCAGCAAAGACCAAAGAGAGCATTTTTTAGCCCCCATCTCTTCTTGAATGCTCGTTTTGAGCTGCCCTCATCACCCATGAGCAAGGTTTCTGTTCACAACCTGATTACATGCCAGCCCTGAGCAGAATGAGAGTAGGGTTTGAAGAGATCAAGCAACAATTGATAGATTAAGGCTGGGAATAAGCTCTCTTTTATCTAGAAAAACCATAATGGAAATAATTGGAAAAATGTATTTTATTCCTTTCCCAGAGGAGATGATTAGGGGACCTGAAGGCAAAGGCTGCTCTATGGGATGAAAGGTTTGGATTTTAACTGAAAATGCTGAAGCTCAAATGAAAAACTGTTTTGAACAGCAGGAGGGGCTTTGCCCATTTTTCAAAACTGGGTGTTTTGGTTTTTTTTTTATTTGTAGGAAATATATTTGCATAATTTGTACATCCAAAGTATCCCAACTGGGACTAATTATCCACTGTGTTAGGCAACATACAAACACTCACAGAGCCAACCTCTGATCTGGGAGTCACAATCCAGTGCTCAGTTTCAGTGAATAACACTTGATAAGCCAAAGTGTTCATTCTTTTCTTCTCTTTTTTCCCCCCATTTATTAAAAAGGGCCCCTAGCCAAACCCTCAGTGGCCCTTTCAGAAGCCAGAAGAACAAGGAAATACTGTGCCCTGGTTAGTGCAGAGGGCTGGGGTTTGCAAATCAAAGCCAGGTCTCCCTAGTCTGGAGCAGACTTTATGTCTGACATAAGCAGTTCAGCTCCTCGGTGCCTTCCTAAACTATTTGTAAAATGGTTGTAGCACTCCCTGCCCTCTTAGGGACAAGCTGAGGGTGAGGGCACTAAGAAAGTCCTGGAAGACTTTAAGATAAAATTAGTATTTATAGGTTTTTTCACCCCAAGCCCCTGGGTCTGGATGGACTGGTCACTGGGTGCAGCTGTGTTTCCAAATGGAAGCAGTAATATTTATGCTTTCCAGCACTAAAACTGAGCACTTCCAAGGTTGGAGATGTGTTCCTCCATCCAACTTTGCTATCCCTGATAACATCACTGCTTATAAATGCCTGTTCCTGCCTCACTGGCAGGTGCACAGAGCAACCTTACTGCGCTTAACCTGATGCACACTCATAAAACCTGGGCTGATGTTCAAATCCAATTCTACATCATAAGCTGAACCATCAAAGGGAAAATGCCAGCCACAAAACTTGTGGAGTTCCAGCTTCTGGGAGGCTGTAATTTGCAATGTTCCAACAGTCTGTTGAGGTCAGTAATGAAAAATGAGCCAATGAGGCTTTAATCAGATGCATCACCAGTTCTTTAGGATGGATTTGTCCTCTTTATTCACAGAGGGCAAAGCCTCACTGCAGGAGGGGAGCAGTTGGCAATGGGAGCTGCCTCTGAGAGGGGAACACAGGAGGCAGAATTGTATTTCCTGATGGCTGTGATGAGCCACAAATCATGGCTCACCTCAGCAGGATTATTTTCTATTATATATTATAAAATGGATAGTTATTATATTGTATCATATTATACTATATTATATCTGCACAAATACCAAATATTTGCAGTGAGATGTCCCGTTAAGCAACTCTGAGCTGATTGCACTCAACATTCTACAGCTTTTCCAGAGACTTATTCTGAAGGCAGGTTGCTACTAGTGGCAATGAGGGGAAACACTGAGCAGGAGGAAGGCTGGTATGGGTGAAATCTAGGCATGAAGAAAGAATAAATAACCACCATAAACAACAAAACCGGTGCCCACTTAAAGTAGTACAACAGAAGGGCATCTAGAAAATAAACTTATTATTTTCAGAGCCTGTGAGACTCCTACACATCCTACAGTTAGGACCTGTCTAATTATAGGAGTGGGGAAAAGTGCTGCCAGAAATATTAGTTTGCCAAGTATTTTACTTTGCAGATGTATTCATTTGTTGGTTAAGCAGCAAAGCTGTGGAATAGCACATTTCTATACTAACAAGATCCCAACTGTGTAACAAGAGGCAGAGATGATGTGGGTGACCCGGGGCTGTTTGGGCAGCACCAGTGTGGGATCTCTGGGTAAACCAGGAGCTGCATTTGCAGAGCACTTTAGGAAGTTCACTGGCAGCACTGGAGCTGCATGGTGGGTCACCACCACCCAAGGGTTAAAAAGTGTTCACCTGAAAGTCTACCTTGCTGCTGCAGGAACCTGCTCCCTGCAGGAGTTCAGGGGGTGGATTAACTCTTTGGTGACAGAAGCCATGCCCTGTGCAGCAGGGAGGCTGTCATGGGAAGACATGGTCAGTACCAACAGTTCTGGAAGCAAAGCATCTCCTTTCTGTCCCACTGCAGCCCTCCAACTCCTGGGTATTACCTGAAAGTACCTTCAAATCAATTTTTACAAGGGCATTTCATTCGATATGACAGAAAAAAACAAATAAGGGACATTGAAAAAAAATTGTTTTCCTTTTTTTTAAGTTTCTCCAAAAACCAAAATAGGCCTAGTCAAGAGTCCCTGAATATAAGAAATTAAATTTCTAGTTTGGTTGAAAATACCTACTGGGAAATGCATAATTACTCTTAGAGAGGTTCCCTACAAGTCAGCTATTTTAAAGGAGGGCAGAAGCAACAGGGTGTGTGGTATCACTGTAACATTAACCACTGCTGTAAGGTTATATGGGAGGGAGAACCTGCCCCCTGAATTAAGAGTGCCTTAATTATGTGTCTCTGAGCTTCTGCTGGGTCCCAGGCTCAGCGTGATTCATGGCTTTGGGCTTTGGAGGAAAGCTGACTCCTCGCAGGGCCATGTGGAGAGGCACAAGATGAGCCTGCTGGGACAAGCCTCTCCTCATCCTCAGCCAGGAGATGATGATCACAGTGAGAAATCACACAGGCTCTGTACATGCACACAAGCACTGACATGTGGGCTGTGTTGTTTGGGTGCTTTGGACAGATTTTAGGAAGAGCAAACCGGACTTGACTCCAAGACACTACAGCGTCAGAGCACCCAGATAGTGAACAGTCTGAGTGATAAACTGGGAGTGAGTGTAAGAGAGCATTTATCCACTGAAAACTCTTCCCCAAAGAAACAAAACTGCATGGTGTCCACAAAACCCCTGGGATGAAGCTCATTTCCCTGGAGGCAGCAATACAGACACACAAGCAATTAAAAAATCGTCAGTTCTTAATGATTCTCTCAGTATCCACCACTCACCTCCATAGCAGAGGTTTTCCCTCACCCAGATTTGAACCCCTGCAAGATTTGTTCAGTCTCTTTCCTTGACTGCCAATACACCACCTGAGTTATACAGTGCCTCTTGCTTTCTCAGGGATTCATAAAAGAAAGCCAACAAACTTTAAATTGCAATTAATTTATCACCAGACACATTACCACATAAGATTGCTTCACTATTGCCTCAATAGCATTTGCTGCCTGTCTTTGGTAAGGGCAGGGCTGACACCAGCACATCAATCTCTTCCTTTTTGCCCTGTAGGTCTGTAAATACCAACTACTCCCAGGCACCTCGTGAGAAAGGAGTTGCACAGCCTGGAAGGTGTGTTGAGTCAAAACCTGCAAGCCCAGACATTCATCAGGAATGTTATTAATGTGCCATTTTCTGAGTTATGTGTGTTCATCTAAGGGTAGGGAGGGGTACAGCTGGTTAGCTGGGACTAGGGCAGCTGGGGTAGCCCAAACTGTCTCCTTGGGAAGGAGGATGGGGCAGGTGACTTTTATGATCCCTTCCAAGGTCCTTTCCCTTGGCCATTTCTTAAAACACATTTATGATACCACTATTCCAGATAATTAATTCCGATCATAAGGTCCCCCAGGGAAAGGAAAGCAAGACACATGGGAGATGGGACAGGGGGAAACTGAAACAGAGGGTGCAGTCCCAGCACATCCTAGGCCTGAGAGGATGCTGAGTAATCTGTATATAAAGAGAAGGTCATTTCAAGGGAGGATTTGCACGGAGGAAAATGGTTTACAAGCAGTAGAAATAAATAGTCCTTGTAAACCACTGGAGGTGACATAAACCAGCTGGGATGAAAAGAGTCAGGGGAAAAAAAAGCAGACTTTTCTATACAACCCCAAGAAGCCATAAACCCCTCCCTGCCATCCTGCCCTGATGCTGTGTTTTACACACACCTCTAGCTCAGGAAAAAAAAAAAGTTCTGCTGGTTTTTAGCAGTCCAAGTAAAGGCAAAATTTTTCCTACCCTCAAGAAAAAGGTTTGCTTCAAAGCCTTTAGCCTTATGCTGGAATAAACTTTCCACAGGGCCTATAATTTTAATCATATTTGAAAAAAAATTGGTTTAAAAGAACAGAAATTTGAATTGGGGGAAGTATCAGGCAGTGGGGTAAGAGTCAGTCTAATGGACTGCTTCTTATTTCCTCTGTCTGGCTTAACAAACCCAGGTCCAGCAGTTTATTGCTTAATGAAATGTCATCAGGCAACTTCAAACAGATCAAGTTCCTAAGCTAACGAACAAGTCTGGAATATTCCTTCACCTTGTGTCTCCCACAGATTTGGAAGAGTGCAATGGAAAACACACAGAAACATGCTCCCCTTGACTGCTGAGCAAACCCAGCATTGCTGGGTCTGAGGGCAGGGAATGCAACACCAGGTGTGTTCATTCAGTATTTTGGGATTTTCCAGGCAGAACTGCACCGTCCCTGCTGTGCCCAGACAAAAACCTGCCATCAGTTCACCTCTAAAAGCAGCCCCTCTTGGAAGCCACCCAGATATGGCACTGATTGGTCTGATCTGAGCTGTTAAACATGCTTTGGTGAAGTTTTATAAGCCAAGATTTTATAAGAAACAAAAAATAAATACTTCAGGAGTTCAAAATGCAAGGCACGTGTTCTGCCAAGCAATTGGCTTCCCATATATGTGGACATTCCAGGAGTGATGTCTGAACACAATTCCTCTCCCGAGGTATTTGTGGGCATAATTAGACAGACCTCTTCGAAATTAAAGGTGATGAAGTTACAATGAGTGGAATTTTCGCTTAAGTCAGGCTTAAAGAATATAATGAACGAGGAACCGGGAGAGTTGGGGGAAGGAAAAACATCCTGGGAAAGTCCAGTCCTCGTCCTCCTGGGGAAAGAATAAATACAACTGCACAGCAGAACACCCACTCCAAAATTTCAAATCTCCTTACAACACTTGCTGTTGCTGTTTGCTACACAGCAAAATGCTTTATTTATGTTCTGTTTCCTAAAGGAAAATATTGGGAATGGCACTGAGTCTCTTCGGGAGGAATGAGGTAATTGGATATAACATGAAAAATCACTGTTCCCATTGCTTTTACCTATGACTTAACTATTTACTCATGCCCATTACATTGTCTGTGCTGATGATGGGCTGGCCATGGAATGCAGATTTTAAAACAATCCCTGCCAAATGCTTCTCAGCCTTCAATATTGCTTTTTTTTTCTTGCCACGAAACAGCGTCAGACAGACTCAAAACATGTTTTTATAAATCTGTGCTAGAAAAAATCTGGTCACATCCAAACCTGGGTGTGCACTGCCAGACTTCAGAAGGCATGACTGCAAGGTGGCACATAAATCAGATCACTGCATGGGTAGCCCCTGCTTTCAGCACACCAGTAAATAGGTCAGCACCAGTAAACAGGTCAGGAACTCAGGATTTGAGTTAAAAAATGAGATTATCTAGCAAAAGAAGAAAGCTTATCCCCACGGTATGGACACTGCAAGAAACACAGGGTTTGGATTTTTCTAGTTCCACGTGAAAAAGCACTTTCACAGTGGGATGGGGAATGGGAAAGAGAAGCTGTTTGGGGGGTTCCAGCTGTATTTCTCTCACATCACAGTGTGTGTGATGGTATTAGTCCTTCACGTGAGTAAATCTCATTTCTCACTTGAAACAGAAACTTTGGTCAGGGCATGAATGCCACCTGGGGACACAGATGCAGCTCCCCCAGCACGTCCCAGCTGCCAAAAGAGGGAATGAAGCCACTGCCTTCAGGACAATGCTCCACAGGTACAGTCTCTCAAGATAAAATTGCATTAAGGCTGCGATAAAAGCCAAAGTACACAAGAATTAAGGCTAGAGTTGACCTCCAACAGTATGGGGATTCTTCAGAGGTTTTCCTTATCTGAAAAGCGCCCAAACTGTTTGCCTTCAGAAAGTTCTTGTTTGATATAAATAATTAACAAGATCACTTGCCAGCACAGTAAACACAAACCCTTTGCCAGTCAACACTGTGTGTGCACTGCTCTTACTTCTTATCTGCTCCTCCTTTTTTCAAAAGCATGTGCCACATTTTAACGTCTTGGGAATTGCTTCCCACATTTGCCATCCTTATGAATACATGAATAGAAAAACTTGCTCCCTGGGAGCAGAGCCTGACACCCTCCTGGCTCCCTCCTCCTGTCAAGGGAGTTGCAGAGAGCAAGAAGGTCCCCCCTGAGCCTCCTTTTCTCCAGGCTGAGCCCCCCAGAGCTCCCTCAGCTGCTCTTTGAGATGCAGACCCTTCCCCAGCTCTGTTCCTTTCTCTGGACCTGCTCCAGCCACTCAATGTCTGTCTAACCACCAGAGGCCCAAAACTGACCCCAGGATTCAAGGTGTGTCCTCACCAGTGTCCAGTACAGGTGGACATTCAGTGCCCTGTCTTGCTGGCCACACTGGTGCTGGTACCAGCCAGGTGCTATTGGCCATCTTGGACCACTGAGCACATGATGGGTCACGTTCAGCTGCTCTTGACCAGTACCCCCAGACCCTTTCCCACCCATCAGCTTTCCAGATGCTCTTCCCCACACCTGGAGATGGTTGTGGGTCTTGACTGAGGGCCTGACACGGCAGGGGTGGGAATCAGGCTTTATGTCACTGGTGCTGGGGATGCTGATGGGACATTGAATGGATCCTGGTCTTCAACATGCTTAGGCTATCACAGCTGGCACAGTAGCTGATAGAGCAAAGCCTCGTGGGCTGACACAGTTTAATAAGGAAAACAAACCAGAACCAAACAAGTGATGCAAAAGACGACAGTGGCTCCAGGCCTGACGCCTTCCTGGTCCAGGGGCAGCAGCAGCAGCAACAGTTGTGCTGCTGAGCAACATCACGAGGTGTGGGGCTCTCCCTGGGGTCAGGGCAACCAGTTGTCCTGGCTGTGTCCCCTCCCAACATCGGGTGCCCCCCAGGCTGCTCCCTGGTGCTGGGCTGAGGAGCAGAAAAGGCTTCAGCATTGAGCAGTCCATGCTCAGCTGTGGCTCAGACAGAGCTGTGTCCCCCACCCTGCTTTGGTCACAAATCCAAAGCACGGCCCCATGCAAAGTTAACTCCATCTTGTCCGCAACCAGTGCCCGTGCTCAGCGCTGCCTCCAACTCCACACTCAGTGAGGTCCCATCTCTGGGCTTGTATGTCCCCAAACCCCAAAGTTTTCAAGGTGGTGGTGATGTCACAGTACCTCTCATAGTACCATCACCCAAGCCAGTATTGGCAGAGCATGAGATCAGTGGGGACAACATCACAGAAGTCACTGTGACATCATCTCCACGGCCTAAGGTGTAAAAGATGGCTGCTTGTCAACCAGGAGGAGGTTGGGGGTTGGGGGGGGGTGGGGGGGTTCTGGCGCCTCTGAGGCAGCTCAAAGGCATCTCTCTTCACTCAGAGTTGGTGCACAAGTGTCAGGAGGAGAAAGGCCAGCTGTGTTGCAGTAAAGGCTCTCCAGACAGTCACCATCAACCTGTTCCATGTCTGCAATGGCACAGGAGGACAAAGTCTCGAAGGAGCAAGGTGAAAGAGAAGTCTCTCTCCCCACAGTTCCCATGGCTGCAGAGGGGATGCCAAAGCAGACTGTGAGCAGCCAAGAAACAGTGGCAGAGGGAGGCAGGAGCTTCCCAACTGCCTTAGGGCAGGGACCCTCCTCTCCTGGGCCAGCGGGGCCCAGGCTGGGTTGTGGGTACCTGCTGGGGCATCTGTGCCTGCCCTGCCCTTCTGCCAGGACAGCAGGGACAGAGCAGGATCCTGGGGATGATCCTGCAGGTGCCCTTCCCCAGCCCCACAGAGGTGCTCATCCCAGTGCCATGTGCTCTCTCTCTCCAGTGTGCCTGCTGTGTCGCCGGGCAGAGGCGGATCCGGACATCTGTGGGATCAAGAGGGTGAAGTTCAGGCTCTGTGTCCATATCTATTGCCAGGTGAGTTCTCGCGGGGCTCCCTCCAGCTTTCTGCCAGGGAAGGACCCTTCCTTGCTGAACTAAGGAGCTCCTGGCTTTTCCTGCTCTGCAGTTCTTTGCCAGCGGGCTTTTTCCACAAGAGAACTCGGAAGACTTTTTTGTTAGGGACACCAGACGTGTCATCCAGGAGGCAGCCAAGAAGGTGAGGACCTGGAAAGAGCAGGGAGCTTTGCACCAGGAGAGGCTCCTGGACTCCAGGAAAGAAACCCCAGCCCCAGCACAGGCAAGAGCCTCGTGCACAGGCAGGTCTGGGGCTGTGAGCCCTCAGTGCCCACATCCCATGCGCTGCCCGGAGCTGCAGGAGAGCCATGCAGCCCTGATCCTGCTGCTCAGGGGCTGCTCTGCTCTTTCCAGCACTGTTTTGCTTGCAGCAAGATGGGGGCCACCATCACTTGCTGGACGACGGGGTGTGACCGCAGCTTCCACCTGCCCTGCGCCCCACAAGGTGAATGTGTCACCCAGTTCTTCGGGCTCTACAGGTAAGGGCTGCCAGCCCTCGTGCTGGAGCCTCCTCAGAACCTTCTTCAAACCACCTCCCGCCCACAGTGGCCAGGCAAAAGGAGAACTTGCAGGGACAGTTCCCAGCAGCCTCCCACAGCCAGAGGCAGAGCCCTCGCAGGGGCTGGGGCTCCATCACTCATCTCTTCCACCTTGCCCCCAGGTCCTTCTGCTGGGAGCACCGCCCACGGCAGGCAGTGCAGGCCCGTCCAAGGCAGAACAACACCTGCAGCATCTGCCTGGATACCGTGGAAGACAAAACATCCTACAAAACCATGGTGTGCCCCGCGTGCCGAGATGCCCACTTCCACCGGCACTGCATCCAGAGACTGGCTCTCCACGCTGGCATCTGTTTCCACTGCCCATGCTGCCAGAACCAGGAGCCGTTTCTGATGGAAATGCTCTCCATGGGGATCCGAATCTCCAAGAGGTTGTTTTTTCTCTTCCCAACTCACAAGGCGTCAGGCCCAAGAGCAGTGCCAGCCTAGGGACTGCCCCGGCAGGCCTGGCTGCCTTCTGTCCCATGCCTCTTATCCTCAGCTTCATGGAGGAGCTGGAAACGGGGCAGGGATTGCCTGGATCTGCCTGGGGCAGCTGGGCTCAATGCTTTCCCCTCCCTCTCCGGCAGACCTCCATCATGGGAGAGCGACCCAGCAGCCGGAGCATTAGATCAGAGGCACAGCCGCTGCGACGCCGGCACGTGCCTTTGCCCGGGAGGCAGGATGCACAGAGAGCAAGAGGGGTGAGTTGCCAAAGCAGCAATCCAGGGCTCTGCACAGGGTCTTTGTCTCCCCATGAGCTCAGGGGGAAAGGACTAAGAACAAGGGCTCTGCTGAGCCATCCTTTGCCGCGTCACTTTATCCTCCCAGCTGGTATCTCGTTTTCTTCCCCAGGCCCTGGGAGCTGCTGCTGTGCAGCTCCTGCGCTGCCGAGGGCACCCACCGACACTGCTCCTCTTTGGAGAGCAGCACCAGCTCCTGGGAGTGCAAGGGCTGTGCTGGCACAGAGACTGGTGGGTGGCAAAGCACCCAGTGCCCTGCACCGGCTCTGGCAGCAGGGCCTGAGGCTGGGCTTGGCGTTGGGAGGGCTGTGGGTACCACAGTGGCCTCTCCGGCCCAGGGGCTGAGCGCCCATCCTGCTGACCCTCCTGCCTCTCCTTTCAGGCTCCACCGACAATTCAGAGCTTGTCAAGCCCAGCACTTCCAGCCAGGCAGTGTCGGGGTCGTCCCAGGACGCGCTGCCCGCCAACAGCAGCAGCTCCTTCCCCTGCCGTCGGCAGAGCTTGAAGCGGCAGCGCCCGGAGGAGGACCACGAGGCCTGTCCACCCTTCAGCCCGCCGGCCAAACGCCGCAGGATCTGCGAAGAGCCAGCCCAGAGCGCCGAGGTCAGCAGGCCCAGCACCTCCAGCTCGGCCCCGTGGCTGTACCGCGGCATTTGGGCGGCCAACAGGGTGGCACCGCAGTGGCTGCCGCTGTACAGGCCGGCGTGGCTCTTCCCCAGCCCCGGGAGGGAAAGCCGCTCCCAGCCGGGGCCGGTTCGGATGCGACACGTCTCACGGCAGCGCCGGCGGGCGAGGAAGCCCTACAGCCTGCCCCGGAGCCACCGCAGGGCCAGGCGCGCCCCAGCCCGGCGTGCCGGGCACCCCCACCCGCCACAGAAACACAGGAAAAAAAGAAAATAAAAGCCCCCTTTGCACTGGGAGATGCCACACTCCTTTCCCAGACGTCCTGCAGCCTCCGGCAACTGATCTCCTGGTGCAGGAAGGCACTTCCAGCATGTGTGTTCCCTCAGGGGATCAAACTGCCCCATCAGAGCGCTTGGTGTCAGGTGAAGCTTGTGGACCCAAAGTCCTGTAAATACATTGTGTTAGCAAGCAGGTGACATGTAAAAATCCCATCTCCTCGCTGGAAAACATCTGGAATGCAATTCAGCAGCTCGGATAGAGCTACACCCTCCTCTCAGGTAGTTGTAGAGAGTGATGAGGTCTCCCCTGAGCCTCCTCTTCTCCAGGCTAAACAGCCCCAGCTCTCTCAGCCTCTTCTCATAGGACTTGTGCTCCAATCCCTTCACCAGCCTCGTTGCTCTTCTCTGGACCTGCTCCAGCACCTCAATATCCTTCCTGAGCTGAGGGGCCCAGAGCTGGACACAGCACTGCAGGGGTGGCCTCACCAGTGCTGAGTACAGGGGAAGGATCACTTCCCTGCTCCTGCTGCCACACTCTTCCTGAGACAGGCCAGGATCCATTGGCCTTCTTGGCCAGCTGGGCACACTCTGGCTCCTGTTCAGCCTCCTGTCAGTCCAAACTCCCAGGTCCCTTCCTGCCTGGCTGCTCTCCAGCCACTCTGTCCCCAGCCTGTGGTGCTGCAGGGGGTTGTTGCGGCCAAAGTGCAGGACCCAACCCTTGGCCTTGTTGAACCTCATCCTGTTGGAATCAGACCATCTCTCCAGGTTGTCCAGGTCCCTCTGAAGAGCCCTCCTGCCTTCCATCAGATCAACACTCCCCCCTTTTGGTGAGCTCAGTCAGATAAAACAACAGAGAAAGCAGTTTCAGGGATCTAGCTGGGCTGTAACAGGGATCTAGCAGCCTACTCCACCTACAACCTCTTCTGCCACTGCTTAATATTCAAGTCGGCTTTAATTTTCTGAGATATGCCTTTGCCAACACTGCTTGAATGACCCTCCTTCAGAGAGGGCTCCAAGGTGGAGGCTGGGCGTTACAAGCCCATGGGCCAGTGGTCACCCACGCTGTGTGATGTGTTCCTGATGTTAATTGTCTGCTTGGAGTCTGGTAATGAGCAGGGATCATATTCTATTAATAGTCTTCATTCTTTCTCAGTGACTAATCTCCCTCCTTAATTTCAAAGCCTCACATCCACAAGACGGACTGAACTTAATTGTGGAGTTTCTGGCTGCTTTGCTGCTACTTTAATATTTCCTATATAAAGCCACAGTGACACCTCACCTCTGCACCGGGTACTGTAACAAAACTCACCTCTCACGCTGATTAGCAGGCAGGAAAACATCACTTAAATCAACGTTAGTCCCTTCCACAACAGACTGACAGTGTTTGTGAACAAGGGAAAAGCAGCAGTTGTTGTGGATCCTCACACCGGGAAAGCTCTGGCTGCTGCTCTCAGAACTAAGCTCTGAAAACAAGATCTGCATGAAGACAAAACATCGCTGGAAACATTTAAACATCTGGCTTGTTTAGCCTTAATAAAGAGTGAGGGGTCGTGTGCTGAAAACTGAAGAGGAGAATGAAGGGCACTCCAAGCCCTGGGTAAAAAGAACAGGTAATCAAGGCATGAAAGGGATGAAGTGGGAGATAACGACCCCGCTGGGCAAAGGAAGAGCACTTTTTGAGGCTTCCCAGGTTTTGGGAGAGAGCACTAGCCTGGAAAGCAGGGCTGAAAGATGCTCTGTGACCTGCTGCCACTGCCAGCACTTTGTTCCTGCTCTTGCAAAGCTTCATCGCTCTGTGCAACCTCAGTGAGCTGTGCTTCCTCCCACTGAGCTATTCCAGGTTTTCATATCCTCATCACTTTTTTGTTCTTTAGATAAATATTGATCACATCCCAGGTTTCTCTTAAATTCTCTTAAAACATATTCTCCAAAGATCCAAATTTGAGCTGTGCCAAGAGAAGGGAGACCCTCAGGGCTCTCTCACAGGGCAAGGCAGGCAGCAGTACCTCTCTGACTGTGCTGGATTTCACCCCAGACCTTCTTCTCCTTCTATTCAGTATTTTTACCTTCATTTCTGGGTTGAGATCTCATCTGTTCCAGCAGCACCAAGAGAGTTTCATGGGCGGAGCTGGCCCAGCCATAATGACACAAGGAAAGTTGTGCCACATGGGGAAGGAGGTCCCAGGCACCACCATGGTTGTCAGCCCTTCTTTTTGGTTTTAATTTACTTGTTATTGGTTTAGCATGTGACCACCCACTAGCCCGCAGAAGAATAGTGTGGGCAGAGGACTAGATTAAACCAAAATGTTCCTGCTCAACCTCATGGTGCGTGAATTACAAACTGTTGACTTTTAGCTCGGAAAAAATCATCCCCATCCATCTCTGAGCACCCTGCACTCCCCAGGTCCCACTATGGTGCATTCTCCTCCTCATAATGAGTCTGGGCTGCAGCAAACATCCTTTTGGAGGATCATCAGGAACACCTTGAGACTCTCCTGGGAAAACCTGACCACTGGATTCCTCACCCACAAAATAAAAAAACCCACAAGTGCTCAAGGGGCCCTCCCAGGGATGAAGTTCATCCAGGTTGCCTAATGACAACCTGTGGACATGAAGAGTGCTTAAAAAGCCCTGTTATGTGATCCCAGTTCATCTCCACATGGCCACAAAGAGCAGGGCCTTTCAAAACCGTAGTATTTGATTAGTTCCTTCACTGGAAGAAGCAGCCCTGCTTGGAGAGGCCCCTCTGCAACCAGCAAATGTCTTTAATGACGCAGGTACCGCCGGCTCCAAGCGCGGCTGCCACACAGGAACACCTTCCCCACTTGGCTTTAATCCTGTTTTCATTTTTGTGCTCTCCAAGGTTAAATTCAGAGCTGGGAGCTCCAACCCAAGCCCTTTAGCTCCGAGCCTGTACCACAGGCACATACCAGTCCCTTTCTCACACTGTCTTTCGCCTTGGCGTGGAGCAACTGTTCCTGCACATGGGAGGGAGAGATCAAGGACTGTATCAGCAAGGCCACAGCTCTGTGTTTGTATTCCAACTGCCTGACATTTTTTGCAGCCCAGACAATACAAAATGTCCCAATTACATGGCTCTGGTCCACGCTCACACAGAGCCTCCCCCAGGGGAGCTCAGGGGGAGCAGCCTGGTGCAGGGACACAAAGCCATGTGGTATTTTCACACAACAGCATCATTTTCTTGGTCTTTTTTCTCTTTTCCCCTTATTCTGCTTTGCAACCCTGGATGTGTCTCAGAGCTTGTAGTCCATCAAATGTGGTGGCAGATAGAAAGCACATGGATTACCCTTGTTCTGCAGAGGAAGAAGGTGCTGTGCTCAGCAGCAGGGCAGCGGGATCTGTCCTGAATGGAGCTGGGTGACTGTCTGAAGGTCACTGGGACTTATCCTGCATGGAACTGGTGACTGTCCACAGGTCACTGCAGTTCCTTCAATACAGTGAGGAATTTTCTGCTAAACCTTTAGTCCTGACTGAGGTTTGTGTCTTAAACTACTGAAATACAGTATGTAAAAGTGTTTAGGGTTTCTCCCCCTGCACCTCTATAGCTGCTGCTGCTCCCACCTGTGATGAAAGGGCTGGACCGTCCCTGTGAGACTCACCTTATCCTGGTTATTCACAAAGATGAGCATTTTTCCTCAGAGAAGGGAGAAGCTGCCACATAACTGGTGGCAGAAGGTGTGGAGCCCAGGATAGTCAACAAAACTTTCATGTGCTTTGTGATTTCCTCAGCTGTCCTACCTCCACTGGGATGGAAATGAGTGAAGGCCTTTCTGGAGAAGCTGTTCTATTCATGTTATTCAGAAAATGCTTTCAGTATAAAAATTAATTCATTTTTATAATGAGACCCCATTGTCGTTAAGGGTAAAAGATGAACAACTTTAGAGGACTACTGGAAAATAGATGTTCTTGTCACTTAGAGCTGCAGGTAAAGGGAGTACACCTGTGCATCTTCTCCCTCAAAGGTCTCAGGATGAGTTCTGAATGCCAAGGAAACTCCCACCACATCCATGTGAGGCCTGTAGCTCCTTCAGCACAGCCCTAATTGCCAAATACTTTAATACAGGCCTTGACTTTATTGCCAGCAAGAGCCAGATGGAATGTACACCACTGCCACTCCTGCCAGGACAGTCCATTTGAGCCATGGTTTTATTCCTTATGTAAAACCAGGCTCTGGTCAGAACCCGTCTGAGGCAGGACAGCCTCAGAGCCTGCTGAAAATACCTATGGCAGGCAGGAACTGAGTGTTTAGGGGGTAATTACTCGCCTTTCTCATTTCACAGCTCTTCCAAATGACTGTATTAGCTTGAGGATTAGGTCTCCCATGCGTCAGACCCCAAGGAAGAGCCAGGAGTTCATCCAAGGTCCAGGCCTTTGTTTGGTTTGCGCATTGTGCAAAGGGTCAATACACTTGAGGGGCTTTCTGCGCAGCCTAAATCATAGCAGATTAATAGGATTTTATACAGGAATGAGTAGGAGTTGCTTTCTACCCATATTTGTTTGGACTAGTGCCGATAACAGCCTGGGGATTTTCCAGACAGCACAGTCTCTGCTCAGATTTCTCCAAACAAGCCGGAGCAGAGGGGCAGAGAGCGCTGAGGGAAACAAGAACTGAAGAGGATTGGGTATGGCCACCTCTTATCTGTTTCACATTAACATCCAGCACGATGGGCTGCAAGGGGAGGACAGGCTGCCTCAAGGATGAAAATAAAAGCACAATAACCTCCACTGGAAACTAAAAACAAAAGAGCATTCTCACCAGTGGCCCAAGACAGCAGCTCTTCCTTGACCCCTGAGCAATCTGACTGCAAGAGGCCTGGATAACTCCCTCCTGCTCCCCGTGTTTTACAGATGAAGCAGGACAGTTGGACTTGATGGTCTTAGAGGCACTTTCCAACCTTAATGATTCTATGATTGCATGGAAATTACCACTCTCAAGCATTTGGTGACCCTCCAAATGACCCCCCAAGACCTGTTCCAAGTGATGCCCAACACAGTTTTGTGGGCTCCCCACCAGGGTAGAAGGAGGAATTTTTAATTGTTTCATAGTGCCGGTACCACTTTTTTCCTTGTCTGCTTCTCCTGCTGAGGGCTGAGTGAACATTCAGCAATACACTTATTTTTACTGCACAAATGTGGCAACTCCAACTGTTTAAGCCTCTCACTCAGGATTGAAGCACCACAGGGAGGCCCAGGGAAAGCAGTTCCCAAGTTTAAAGGTATATTTAAAATTTTGTCTCAAACCTCTACTTTCTCCTTTGCGCTATTTCAGTACTGTGAGAAGGAAAGCCTCTTTTTTCCCCCTCTAAGCTTTTCCTACGTCCCTCTCAGGCAGAATTACTGGGCATTTGCCACGCTAGAGGTACAGGAATTCTTTTTACAATCCCCTTTGAAACAGGATTAGCCACAAGAATGCACAGTGCACGTTACTTTGAGACAGTGCTTGGAGATGAGACTGAAGTTTCTGTCACATTTTGCTGTTAGCCAAGACCAAAAGCAAGTCCCCCGGAGTCCCAAACTTCAAAACTCTGCAGCCAGCAGTAAATTCTCAGTTTAAAACCGAGCTTCTGGCTCCACCTGCTGCCGGCAGGATGGAAGGGATTAAAAAGCAGCTACAGCCAAAAAAAAAAACAACAAAAAAAACCCCCCCCAAAAAAATTAAAAAAAAAGATATAACAAAGAAACAACTAAGGCCTGCTTTTCTACTTAACTCGTCCACCAACATTGTTGTTAAAGGACAAACAAAAGAGATTGCTTCATCATGGAAAATTCTACCAAGTTCAAGATGTGCAGCTCTTGACCCGGTCATGACCGCCAGGCACTTGGGTCCTGTTAAGTCATCTATTTTGGTAATTTTTTAACGTTAGAAAATGCTGTTTGATGGCACAAATTCATGGCTGAAAAGAAGCCCAGGTAAAGGACAGTGTCATGAGCCTGGTTCCCAAGATTGCCAGCAGGAAGGGGGGAAAAAAAGGAACCCCTGTATTGTGTGCTTTCCCATCTCCCCCTGTTCACTGTGCGGCTCTCGCCTCTCAGCGTTCCACTTGGCACCTTTAAACCTTGGTTTACATTTGCCCACAAAGAGTCTAATTTTTTTCTTTTTATGCCAGGATATATATTTTGTGATTTCATGCCAACACCCACGAGCATTCCCCGTGCCAAAGCGCACAGGTGCCAGCACAGTTGGGCATTATTGCCGCACACAAAGCTCCCAGTGAAGCCAAGGGCTGCCCTGGGCGCCCCAGGAATGCTGGTTTGGCTCTGGGGTGCTTGGATTACCTCCCTGTGTTTGCACAGCACTGAAGGCAGAGTCACTGCTCATTTAGAAAAGCATTTCATGCACCTGATGGAAAGAAACATTAGAAGCTACTTCACAAAAATACGTGCAGGTCATCTGACAGGCAGATTAAGCCTTTACAGCCAAACACTTAAAGGAACATTTTGGAGACACATATTCCTACCTTTAGAAAGTTACATTGCTATATAGCTCTTGCTAAGAAAACCTAAACCCTCTGGATAATCAATGCAGAGCTCTTTCAAGTGCCATTTTAAAAAGAAATTTCAACTACAGCAGCAAAAAGCATCACCAAAGCAATGCCATTTCCCACACTCTCATCTCTAGCAAATACAAACTTTAAAAAAATACACTAGGAAGGTACAGAAAGGGCATTCTCTGAGCTTGCATTTATCTCTTCTTCGCCTCTTATAAAGATGTCATGCAGAAACCAACCTCATAAATATTTGATGAAACATCTTATATGTTTTCTTTGTACATTCTTGTGTGTACACTACACTAATTTGTAAATTACATTCAGTTTGGCCTCCTTCGAGTTAAACTTTGCTCAGCACCAGTCTTTGGCTGAGCTACCTGCACTTGAGCAATCCGTGGAACAAGCACAAACCCCAAAGCAGCGAGTTTCTGGCACTCAGCAGGTGGGGGCACCTCAGTTATCTACATTTTTTTGGTAGTAAAAGCCCTGAAGAAAACGTCTGAGGCTAATTAAGATCCCAGACAATAAAAGCACAGACGGATTTACAAGCACATTAGTTATAAAAGCAGCTGTGTTTGAGTTAGAGAGGTTGGAGCAGTGTCACTGACAACAGGCCAAATTCCACTTTAGGATTGCCAAAAAACACTTTCCATGATGAAGCAAATCCTTCTCTTGCCCCCCCCTTTCTCAAAACAGACACAACATTCCAAAGGCAGATGATCTTTCTGGTTGCCTGTCATTTTGTCACTTTGCACAGCAGAAGAGGAGGATCTCTGACATTCCCTTTGGCCATCCCAGCTCTTCCTGCTGTCTCACAGACAACTGCCAACTTGGTTTTTATTGTTGTTAAGCAGAGGTTAACTGGTGACAGGCTCCATGTCTGGAAAGAGAAATCCTGGGTACCTGCCTTCACTTCTGAAATAATACATATAATTCTGTACTTGTTCTGGCATTGAACTGTAATTAAACCAAACAAGCAAAACCCTCTGTCTGCTCCAGCTCTGGCTGCAGTCACACACCCTGGTCCCTGCTTAGTTGACAGGGTCAGAGAACCTCCAGGTTAAAACAGAAAACTCAAATTACCCCATCATTAAATAAGGCCAATTTAGGATGACAGTTTCTGACTTTTCTTCAGAAAGTCTATACACACCCTGATTTTCATAAGCTTGCAAAAAAATTGGACTCATGAAGCAGCTATAAGATGAATTAAAAAAGCCCAGAGATCCAGCAATGGTCTGCTGGAGAAAAATTTTCTCAAGTTCTGAAAAGTCTTGGCCTAATAAATCTGCAACCAGAAAATAGGCTGGACAAGATTAGAGCTCAAATTGATTGCCAGCAGCCAGAAAAATACCCTCAGAGGATGCAAGTCAGTAGAGCAAGTTACAGAATTTCACATGCATGTAATTCTTGCCTATTACACAAATAAAACATGGGGGGGAAACAGTCTCAAAGCTGTTCTTCAAGGCAGTTTGCACAAAAAAAGTAAAACCTACAATACTGGGGCATAAAGTACAGTACTCCATCCAAGCCATGTGAACTAGTCTGGCTCTACCCAGCATTTTTGAGGGCACAGCAGAGCAGGGAATTGCAGGAGCAGCACAGCAAGGGCTCTAGAAAAACATTGTCTCTCAGGAAATACTCAGAATTTTAACCAGAGAAGGAGCAAGGACTGAAACAAGAATAATAACAAACTTTAGGTATGTAAGAGGCTGTTGCATGGAAGAAAAATAACCTGTTCTCTGTGGCCTTGGGGGCACTGTAATGGGCAGCAAGAGAGACAGATGTGGTAGGACTAAAACACACACTGAAGTCTTCTGCCCTCCAAACCTTTCAGGCAATTAGGCAAACACTGACAGCTGTAACTGTGGCAGGGGAACAGACCTGATCATCTCCTTCATCCTTGCCAGCCCTATTACTCTTAAAAAAGTAAACTTTTGGGCTGCCAAGGATTTTGGGGGTTTACCTTCTGCTGGAGTCCTTTCAGAGACCAACTGCTGTTTACACTGTGGTTTCTTTCAGTTATTTCCCTCCTTCCCAATCAGGTTACATAAGCACAGCTCTCAGAAATGTCAAACTTCTTCAGCAACACACTGCTGCACTTCTTTCTTGCTCCTAAGAATAACACTGCCAGTGACACATTACCCCTTGCAACAATGAGGCTTTTCCAAGTGGAAATCAGTCTTCCTTCACCCACAGATGACTAATCTGTCTCACCCAAACCAAGGAGGGTAAATGGTTCTGAGAGCCAACCAGCAGATCGGTTCACTTCCATGAACTAAGTTGCCTTTAAAATACCAAGGGATTATTTAATACTTCCCATTATGAACATGTGACTGTATTTAACCCTTCTGTGATTAATCAGGGTTTAGTCTCAGCTAAAACCAGCTCAGTCAAGCATTAAAACCTGTACGTTTCTATGAGCTTTGCTCTTTTTGAACAGACTATCTTAGTTGCACATTAACTCCTTTTTTAATGCAAAGCATGTTTTAATATAAACATCCCAATTAAAGAAAGCTTTGTAACAGTAAAAACAGATATATATGCTCAGATTTATTTTACAAGACTGCAAAGCCGAACACTGAGGCCAGGCTTGAAAACAGCATCTCTTGTCATACAATCAAAATATTGTACACACAGAACACAGCTTGATGCTTCTCAAGTTCACCAGCATAACACCCAGTTTGTCAAACCTTCAGCATTAGAATTCTTTTTCAAGCTACAAATGAGAAACACAAATTTCATCCACAATGACAAGTGCCTCCTTCCTACAGACATCTCGCTGAGGGGCAAAAACGCCAAATGTTTTGGAGAGTGATATGAGAGTGCAAGACAACTCTTAGTAAAATATAGATACAAATCACAATTTAAACTGTGGCCAGGACTTTCAGCAATTAAGCAGACTTCTACAGATATCTCCCCTCAAACATTCTGACTCAACTGTTCAGTATTAGAGGAACAGCACCTCACCACTTTATTTCCAAGTATTCCAAGACTGGAAACTCTTCAAAATCATTCTGTATTCTCTTTATCAAGCCACTATAATTTAAAGATACAGCTACGAGTCCTCTTAGATAAAAGGAACAAGAGATGATTGCTTCAAGAGCAGGCCTTCATCGCACATGTTTCAGCACACTGCCTCGGAGCAGTCAGCAGACAGACTGTAAAGGCCATGTTTTTCAGAAAGACAGGATGGTCTTGTGAATTATTTCGATGCACTCCCTGATTTCATCCTCCTTAATCACCAGCGGCGGTGCCAGACGGATGATGTCCCCGTGCGTGGGCTTGGCCAGGAGTCCGTTATCGCGGAGCCGCAGACACACCTTCCAGGCGTCGTAGTCTGCAACGACAGGAGAGGGGACAGGACACTGAGGACACTCACACCACAGCAGAAGTGCCACAGCTGCAGCACGTGGTGTGTGGGGCCAGGTTTTGTGTTTGCCATCCTGCAGCGAGGTGGGGTGTGTTCAGAAACGGAGTCACTCCGAGGAGCTCCCCGGAATCTGCTGAGCAGAACTGCTGCAAAGCCGTGAACTGTCTCACAGGTTGGCCTCCAGCACACACAGCTCTGGCCCCTTCACAGCTCAGTGCTTGTTTGGATGGAGCAATACATTTAAAAAGGGGAGCTAAAGGAACGTTTGGACAGGACTTTAGACAGAGTTACATTTGTGCAACCTGGATTTCAGTGCATCATGTGCGTGTCTTAAAAATTACACCACCTCCCTACAGCACTTTTATCCCTTGATAAAGAGCTTTGATATCCAGTTTTCTGATATACTTCAAGGTGTTAACCCCCAGTAACATACTCTCAGTCATTAACTTTTTTCTTCTTTTACCCTCCTGTATTCACTGTCCTCTTCTAACTGTCCTGGAAACAACCAACCTCAGCCAATCCTTCCACACAATCTGGCAAAAACTAGTGTCCCAGACACAGCCAGTTTTCTTCCAACGAGGAGACAAAAGGGTATTTGTTGAGAGGCAGATTCACCATCAGGTTTGAACATTATCATAAAGGAATTTAAATAATTTTAAAAAATTGTTCAGCCTTAATGAAATCCACTTATTTTTAATATCACACACTGGAATAAATTTTCGGTAGGTACTACAGTACTACAGCCAAGATCTGAACACAGACATGATGCCTATATACCATCTCCCACCCACAATTTCAGCTGAAAAGTATTTTTCCACACTGTGATGGTGCAGTTGACTGTATTTCCTCACCTTTGGTTTCCCGGATTACAATTGCATTTAACAGCCCCTTTCCTCTCACAGCAGTGACAATATTGGACGGTGTCTTCATGAGCTCATTTCTCAGGAGGTTACCCATTATTTCTGCATTTTTTGCCAAGTTTTCATCTTCAATTACCTAAAGGGAAGTCAGATCTACAGTCAGCTGAAGGGCACCACATTTGTTTTCTGTACCATGCTGGAAGGGATGATAAATGACATTACAGCTACTAAGATACAAAAGCTGTTGCAGCCAGAGTGTCACTGCAAAGGCTGCATATCCCAGCAGATTGGTATCAAGCCTTTACTCATTCACTTTTAAAAGAAACAATAATATTTCTTAAATTTTGTTCAAAATTGCCTGTTTGCAGTTATTTACAAGTAAACAGTAAAGCTCTGAAGATTCTTAATCTCTCCAGATCTGCATGCTGGGTAATGCTGAGGCTTTCTGAGTGACCTGCATCACATGCAGTCAATTAGGCAGTCACAGAATAATTAAATTACGCACTACGCACTCTGGACAGGAAATTTTAGCTTCTGCTTGAGCTCCAGTAGCACATACGCGTTATCAAGCTCACAGAGCAGCAGCCTCTGCTGGTATAGTAAAATAATCCAATTTCAAAGAGTCTTCATGACATTAGTGAATTTGACCAAATGTACATAAGTGCCTTGAAACTCCCTCTGTATAAATTTTATTTTGACATTTAAGACATTAAGACCATAAGACCACAGGAATTAGGACAAATTTCCAATAAAAACTTTAGGATTTGTTTTGTGATCTACGCAGATAACCACTGCCAATTTTCCACTCGTACTTGAAGCTGGATTGCTACTCACAGCATGAGAAATCAGGTCATTTATTTAAGCAAAGATCACGTCAGTGTGACATTTTTTCTTTAGACTCCAAATCTCTTATCACAACAGACAAACCTCCAGTGCTGCCATTGCCACACGGCAGGCCAAGGGATTTCCTCCATATGTAGATCCATGTTCACCAGGCTTAATGGTCAGCATAATTTCATCATCACACAGTACAGCTGAGACCTACAACAGGGAGATCAGCAAATTCACTTACAGATATATTTAGAACAGTAAACTGAATATCTTTGAAGGAAACTTTTCCTCAGGGCTCAGGAAATTTTTAGCCTGCGGTAATAAATTACATTTACATTCCCACTCTGTATACAGGAGAGAAGATCAGGCAATCCCCTAATTAATCCCTTAAATACACTTAGATATAGTAACATGTAACTCCCAACTGCAGCTGAGAGGCATTTCTCCAAACTGAGTATTATTTCAAGATTTTAAGCTTCAATACTTGGTTTAACAACTCAGAAATACCTTCAATCAGCCAAAATAGTTCAAGGCATGTTGTAATTTCCAGCCTAATCAGCAGGAATTTAAGTCGCTCCAAGAGGATAAAATCAGTCATGCAGACATGCCAAACACATGAAATCATGCCAGTTGTTCCAAAACAGCTTCATAATGTGCGTTTTAACATATATTAGCTTTTTTTTTATCCTCTACAGAATTCATCTAGAAATTAATCACAGCAAGATTGTGATAAACCTGCTCTCCAGAGAGAGTAAAAAAGACTAACCAGAAATTCCATCATGAAAAGCTGACTACTGGACACTTATTTTCCTGACAGGAAAACAGCCATTTCAGCTACAGAGGTAGTATTAGGTATTCCACTATTTTGTTATCTCTCACAGGTTGGCTGTCTGGTCATAGATCAGACCTAATCTTGTAAACAAGAAATTCCAAGTAAAACAAACATCAGATTTATTGTTCTCCCAACTGGTAGATTTTCAATGCTAATGACTAAAAAAAAAAAATCATTATTCAACAGATGTTTGAATAATTTGATATTATGTCAGATTACTGATATTTCTTTGTTACTCACAGGATATAAGCCACCAGAAAGGGCCTTTCCAAGAAGAATTATATCAGGTCTCACATTTTCGTGGTCAACAGCCAGCATTTTCCCTGTTCTGGCTAAACCAGTCTGTATTTCATCAGCAATAAACAGGACCTTCAGAGAGACAAAAAGAACAGAGAACAGACAGTGAGTTTCACTCCCATTCCTAACTCAATACAAACAGCACAGCTCTCTTTTTTTTTGAGGTATCACAACAAGACAACTTTATTAATAATATGTCAATACCTTCCTCTGAAAGTATAGAAGGAATCGTGACTAGCACTTGTAAATTAAGACTGAATTCTGTTGGAATAGAGACCACTGATTTTTAAATCAGAGATCACTGATAACCATTTTCTTCAGTGTTTCACTCTGTGACCCGCTACTGTTACAAATTCTTGGCACTTAGGCATTCCAGCAACAAGGGCCCTTAATAGCCATGGCAGTTATTAATTACTGCAGTAATTAATTGGGCTTTGGTCCCAAAAAACTTAGAATGTGAGAAAGAAATTTAAAGCTAAATTAATTTAAAATAAATGCAGTTCAAGAACAGTCATTAGTAACTTAAATCAGTGACAGTGGTAAGAAATAGTGACAAAACTGCATTGCTAAGAAGTACTTTCTAGTAAGGGATTAGCAGGAAATATAAGAAGTATCCCTGCCCTATTCCACTGAAATAAAAGGAGATTATTAAATCATATATGAAGTCCTACACTTAGTATATGAGGATGACCTTAGAAGATACAGCAGCAAACACAGTAATGTTTAAACCACGTTATTACAGTGAATTCCTTACATTGTGTTTTGTGCAGAGGTCCCTCACTCCTGTGAGATAACCCTTGTCAGGAACAACCACACCTGCTTCCCCCTGAATTGGTTCAACCATGAAAGCTGCCACGTTGGGGTCTTGAAGGGCCCGCTGTAAAAATGGACACATGGGCGGGAAAGACAAAAAGAAAAAGCCTTTACTCAGGTCAAATTTAGAAAATACAATGTAGCAGAACCTAATTCTAGACCCAATGTTCTTCCTGAAGGAATGATAATGGCAATCATGTCAGGCAGGAGTGCCATTTCAGTTCCAACACAGTGTCACTATTTGCCTTGTAAAATGAGCTGCTGTGCTTGCTTGGGAAGGTACAAACCTTAAAAATTGCAGACCCAGATAAGCAGATTATCAGATCAGTCCATAAGTTACCTCAGAAATACCCTCAGTTTTGCATAACCCCATACAAGACAAACAGTTGCTCAACCCTCCCCTCAAATAAAAAAAGAATGGAGCCTCTCCAGAACAATTTTACCTTAGAGCAAAGTCCATAGGTACATTCTTGCACTATCAAGTTCAAAAAGGTTTAGAAGTCCATGAGACAGAAGAGATGTGATGATTCCCAGCATAAGTTTACCACAGCTTTTCTCAGTATGGCCCCATAAACAGAATGGATTCAGCTCTAATGAAGCCATTAGATATGTGGTTGGAAGAGACCTTAAAGACCATCCAGTCTGCCATGGGCAGGGACACCTTCCACCAGCCCAGGCTGCTCCAAGCCCCGTCCAACCTGGCCTTGGACACTTCCAGG
>JAWWES010000169.1:32918577-32973534 GCA_035583135.1 Lophotriccus pileatus
GTTAATCTCAGGATTGAGCACTGAACATCTGGATACACTTTATCTCAGGAGCTGGGAAACTCTTCTCAAAATCCAACCTCAACACATCCCCACCAGCCCAGCTGTTCAAGTGCTTGACACTGCTGCTAACCTTGCTAAATGGTGAGCACTCAGCTGCTCAGGGCTGCTGTGCTCTGAAACTGAAGATCTTACATAATACTCCCACCAAGTCAGGCTTTAACTTGGCATCACTGTGGTGAAAGATTAGCAATGTGACCTATTGCATCACCTGCCACTCATCATTACCTCGGCATGACGTGCTGTCACTTCTTGGACTTCCCCATTTAGGACTTTAAACTATCCTTAGATTTTTTTTGAATACCTGATAATTCAGAAAATTAAAGGCTTTCTTGATGCATGTTAGGACAAAAGACTTTTTTTTTTCAAGTCCACTGTTTCAAAACAGTTTCTTTCAGAATAATTTTTTCCAGAAATCACACAATTTGAGATGTGGAAATATGGAGATCATATTGCCAGAAGGAAGGAATCTTCAGAAAGCAGAAAGATCTCAACAGAAAGCACCTACAGTTAAACTGTCATGTGGCTCTTCCTTAGAAGGGACAAATAAACTAGAAAATAATATAATCCATTCTTTGCCCTCTGCATCTTTTCTGTCAGAGTTCCCTGCCCATGGCAGGGATGGTCTTTGAGGTCCCTTCCCACCCAAACCGTTCTAGGATTCATTCTGTGATTCTTCAAACTAAGGCTTTTCTGGGGCAATTTCAGTGAAATGCAGCATTTATACCATTCACTGATTCCTGTGATTTTTGGGGTAGTTCCATGGAAGGGACTGGAGGATAAGGAAAGCTGTCAATCTAATGGCACAAACACCACACAAGAGGTGTCTGCACAGGTGTTGGATGTTGGGACATCATCTCAGAACTGACCTCACCTGAGAGGACAAAGCTTCAACTCACCTGACTCTCTGTTATGTCAGGTTCTTAAAGATCCACAGACACAAAGCCTGACACCTTTTAGGGCTCCCAGTTTGCAAAGTTTATGTAACTCTGTGTATTCTCTCCCTGTTTTAAAAAAATGGAATGTTTAAGGCTTCTTCCTTTAAACAATTGCAGTAAAATAACTTCCATGATCAAAGCTACTGTAACAAATCACCATGTGTAGAAAGGACTAAAATCCTATATTTGTATTGATCTTGTACATAGATCTGGTTTTATTGAAAGTGTTTTCAGTCTGTCAGAGGCTGCTCAGTAGAAAAGCACGAATCTTGAATACTCCTGAAATCCCTCTGCAGCGCTCCAGCGTGCCTAAGCCCCACGGAATGCCACGTTTTCAATTCCATTTTTTCCGTGGCATTACACAGAACACAGAAAATGAGATGATCAACTTGAGAAAGAAGATAGATGGGGAACTCTTCAGGGTTTGAAGGGGAATATCCACAAGAAATGGAGTTTATTGTTTGTGCTGCAGTAGAAAGCAACAGTAGTGTTGCTACAGGCTACATGAATCCCAGCAACCACAGAACAGCTCCTGTGAATAAAATGGTAAATTTCCCAACTCAGAGGCTAAAGCAAACCTGTAACAAGCAGCTCATAAATTACTGGCACAGATCATTATCTTCCCAGAAACTTTTACTGACTACACTACCAGAAACAAGGCCCAGAACATGAGTTTTCCATGTCAAGAAAGTGCTGAAAAGATTTGATCAAGGTGACTTCAGCTGATACAGGGTCACACTGGAAAACAAAAACCGTGTTCAGGCCTAGTGGTGCTTGAACCCCATTATCAATTTTTCTTCAGGAGGATCTAACCCACTAAACATTTTGCCTGACATCTAGTCTGCCTGTGAGAGACTTTGATCTCATTCCTAAAGAGGTCTGTGGGACCAAAGCAATATTTCTCAATCACTCCTGACCACACAGTGGGTTGATCAGGTATTTAATAGATCAGCTGTTATATTTTGTGAGGCCTTTGATAAACACGTGGGTACCTTGACTTTCACTGCTCTTCTTAACATGGCCTGGAAACTGGCTGGCCAAGAAGAGACAATGCCAGAAGACACTGCCAAGTACCTCTCAGGCTCTGCTGCCACCAGGAGGTGACACTGACATGTTCCACAGTGAGCACAAAACTCCGTGGTCATGTCTCTTCCAAAGGAACTGTTCTGCCAGAAGCAGGGACAGTAGAAGGCCTGTGAGTTCCCTCTCTGCCTGCTCCTTGTCTTGGGACATCCTTGTCTATCTCTCCATGGTCCTACTTGAACAATCCCCAGGTGGAAAACAGGGAATTCTCTGCTTAGCTCAGGAACCCGCGTGTAGCTTATTACAGATGTTCTAGTAATAATTAGAGAGTAAGAGAGAGATTTCTAGGAGATCTCTAGGAGAGATTTCTGGAAGGAAATTTTCCAGTCACGTATTACACAACAAATCATACTGACTTTCTTCAAGAAGAATGCTTGGTCGCATTGACATTACAATAAATATACTTATCTTTATTTCCTCTGTATACTTAATTTTTCAGTGTATTCTTCCAACTTTTCAAACCCACCTGCATGAATTGTTTTTGGTTTTGTTTTTTTTCTTAAATACTGATCTGAATGTCTGGTTAAATTGGCATTTCTAACATTTTCGTAACTGTGATGCTACAGTGTTCCCTCCTGTACTTCTTTAATTACCAGGTTAAAGGAAGTCGGTTTCCAAAGTGATTTTGTGGTTCTTGGACCCAGAAGTTAAAAGTAGTCTGGGCGGTTTGACACCAGCTACTGCTGCCTGCTCACTGCAGACACTGTGAGTACAGATGATGTGATGGGAATTGTGGAATTATGGAATGGTTTGGGTTGGAAGGGACCTTAAAGATCACTTAGTTCCAACCCCCTGCCATGGGCAGAGATGCCACCCACTAGATCAGGTTCCCCAGGAACAAGGGAGGCTACTAAGTTCCCTGTTCTCTCTGGAGCGTTTCAATTCAAAGCTCTTTTAATTTAATATAGAGGCATTCCTTGCTTTTTACACGTAGGTCTTACTTGTGATTCCCCTTAACATCTATATTCAGCTGTGAGTAAAGTCAATTTTTGTCTATGCCTGAAAATATTGCACCAATCGGTATTCAGAATTGTTGGAGATAATGGATACTCAGCGGGGCGTTTCCAGAGGTGTTACCAGTGCGAATGGCCTCATCTGGGCAAAACCCTGTTTGACGGCCTGCTCCCAGGGCTGCTTGGAATCACAGCTGTAATGAGTGCCCAGCCACCACACCCCTAATGAGAAGCCAGAGATCACCACCCTCCCGAGCAAGTCCGGCTGGACAAAGCAGGGAGGGAAGGGTCTGTCCGAAGGGCTGGGAAGCGTTTAGCCAGAAAAGCTTTGGTGGCTTTGGGATCAGAGCTGGAAAATCTGCCTTTCCACTGCCGTGCATTCCCCTTCCAATGCTGTGCAGAGGTGCAGGTCATGTAAAGTGGGGACCATGATGGATATTAACTGTAATCAACTGCAAAAAATGTGGGGGAATCCAGGTTAGGAGTGACTAGACAGAGGGGTAGAAGAAAAAGGCTGGAGTTTCTTGCATAGGAATCGAGATTTCCTATAAAGTTAATGTGGTTTTGGAAAAGGCAAAATTGCTGGAAAAGCAGAGCCTTGAAAGGGTTATGTACAGCAAACAACACATCTCAAAGGAGGAGGCAATTTATACTATTTGTTTATTTTGATTCGCGACATTCCCTGGGTTGCATTTTTTCACTATGCTTTACACTTCTTAAGGAAAAGAACTAATCATACGACCATAAGAGGGCACAAGTCTTTTTTACACCAGAGATTTGAGTACACTGTGGGTCACCAGCCATTTCATGCCCTGGGAACCTCTTAGAGTGACAGCCAAATGATATCAAGGCTTGTTTTTTTGTATGCACAGTGATGGCAATCACAAGTAGGAGGTCACGAATAGTCAAGAGGATTTAGGTCTGGTTAGTCCTAACCTGACACGGAGAAAATGGGCTGGACAAGCTTGCTGGAACACCTGGGACTGCTGATCCACTGGCCAGAAAGGAAGGCAGCTCTGGATGTACATTGAGGGGCTAAAACGACCCCATCTTTTCTAACTCTAACTTAAATTAGAGATAAAAAGTTACTTTAATTCGCCTGCAAGTGAACACATTCATACAGCAGTTATGACTTCCAAACCCATGACCTGAGGTGAACCTCGTGTTCTGTTAATAGCCCTTCAAATCACTGAGAAGACACTGGGTGCCTCCTCTTCGGTGTGGAAACACAACTCGGGCCGTTTCAGCTGGCCCAAGCCTGCTCTTGTGGGTCTCACACCTCCATTCCCTGCAAATATAGGAGTGGGGAAAGGTGTTTCTTGCAAGAGAGGGGTATTCCATGAACCTCATCCTTGCAGCCAGCCCAGATGAGGTGAGATACCACCCTCAGCCACTGACACGCAACGCAGGACACTGCCAATATCCACCCAGGTGGGCACCCAGTCCACAAAGCAGACACTGCTTCACCCAAGTACAATTAAAAACAATTCAACAGGGAATAATTTAAAAAAAAAAAAACCTTTTTATTTAGACCAACACAAGAAGAGCTAGATAGGATTTATGAGCTAAGTTTTTTGGTTGGAGAGCCAATGTGTACTTTAAAGCATCATCAGAGACCAAAAAAAGATACAGTCTTGAACACCGTGTTGTAATAATTTGTAAAACTGCATGAGACAGATTTTTTTAAACCAATTACTTCCCGTGCATTCAGAGACAGATAAGCCCCCAGCTAAAACTCCTTTTCATTCCAGTGCTTGTAACGATGAAGATGAAATGTGATTTTCCTTCTAACAAATGCTCTGAAAAGCAAAACCAGAAAAGAGCACTTGTTTCTCTGCTATGGAAAATAGGTCTCGGCATGCTGCAAATTCTGCGTTTTACTTACTTTCTACCACAAATGCCTCATCTTTAAAGAAACGAATGCTGTAATCATTTTCTCAGATTTATGTTTCCTTTTCTGCCTCATTTGGCACTAATGCTGTGTTATTACAAGGACAACTGTTCGCTGCAAAAAGAATGATCTTTGGACTTCTCATCCAAGACCTTTGGAGTCACTCGGAATGAACTGCAAAGAAAAGCAGGGAGGCCGTGGACATGAGCAGCAGCTGAATACTTTCCCACTGACCAGGCAGATTTCCTTCTTGTTGCCTGATGACACAGAGCTGCAGTTTCCTATCCCTTCTCAGACAAAAACTCCCCTCCAGGTAGAGGCTTGCAGTTTTCAGAAACGATAATAAAACGTGTGTCGAACAGGGTGCAAACAGGTCCCACGAGCAAATTCAGAGCCTGGGAGCATCTTCACTGATGAGCGTCCCTGGGATTTGAAACGGCCACGTGCACCCTCATCAGGATCAGGATCACAGCAGTGATAACGAGTGCCACAGCTCCCGAGCCCTCGAGGGTTGAGACATGTGCTGGCAAGCCAAACAGCAACGAGGAGCGCTTTAACAATGAACTTGGAGAAGAATCTGGAGGGAATTAGTGTCAGGCATGTGTAAAGAGGGTTACTTTTCCCATCTCCGACACCTATAATTACATCTCAAACGTGCTAATAAAATCCAGTGGTTACAGCGGGTTTTTTTGTTTTTCTCTGTGTCAAAGTTAAGCACGCCACCGTGACGCCTAAGCATAAAAATCAACTTTCTTACACTTCCAGTCACCGTGCAATCACCAGAAGCGACGACGGCTGGGTCAGAAGGGCCGAGGTGCGCTCCTGGCTCCCGGGGGCTGGGCCCGCCGCCCCCCGCCCTGCCCCGCTCAGAGGTGCGGGGCGTAGAAGGGGCCGAGGTACGCGGGGCCGAGGAAAGGGGCGAAAGGGCCGGCGCCCAGCGGGAAGGGGGCGGCCGGCGGCACCAGGACGTTGGCGGCGGCGTAGGAAGGGAAAGTCTGGAAGGGCAGAGCGGCGGGACCCGGCGGGCTGGGGCTGCCACCGCCCGCCGCCGCGGGGGATGCTGCGGGGGCCGCGCCGTCGGCGCCCGGGTGCTGCTTCTTCCACTTGGTGCGGCGGTTCTGGAACCAGATCTTCACCTGCGTCTCGGTGAGGCTGAGGGACAGCGCCAGGCTGAGGCGCTCGCAGACCGACAGGTACCGCGTGGCTCGGAACTTGTTCTCCAGGGCCACCAGCTGCTCGTAGGTGAAGGCGGTGCGCGCCCGCCGCGGTTTCCCGCAGCCCGGCTCTGCCCGCCGCCGACGGGCGCTCCGCGGCGAACCCGGCTCCTCCGGCCCGGGAGAGGGCCCGCTCCCGGCCCCGTCCCCGCTCGGGTCCTCCTCGTCGCGGTCCTGCCCCGCGTCCTCGGCGCCGCTCTCCTCCGGGCCGTGCGGATCTAGGCGAGATGGCAGCGCTCGTCAGATGGAGCGCACCCTCCTCCCGTCACCCCCCTCCGCTCTGAACCCCGCGTTTCTTCTCCGGTATTTCCCCCTCTCCCCGCCCCCCCGCCGCTCTAAGTGTGGAAATATAAGGGCAATCATTAAAAATAAAATAAACTAAGGTAAACCCCCCCCCCCGCCGTGTGAGAGGAGCCCCCCGCGCCTCACCCGGCACCGTTGTGCCACCGCATCCGCGGCGGAGAGGGGAGGAGGCGTCGATATGGATTTCTTACCAATTAAAAAAGAAGTTATTAAAGTCCCCTTCTGAAGCGAAATAAATCCCCTCCCCCCTCCCCATCCCCGCGCTAATGGAGTTTCAGATTTGCGAGGGCCAGATCGATAGATGTCATCTATTAAAGGTAAGTTTTAATCGAACAATATTAGGATCAGGCCGGGGGAAGGAGGTTTGAAGTGGGCACCTGCAAGCTGCGGGCAGGAGATAGGCGGGAGTCGGTAATAGGATATCGATCACCAGGAGCTAAGGCATCCTCCGGTGGGGACGGGCTGAGCAATTACCCAGCCGGCCGTCCCGCGGGCCGGGGCAGCCGACCGCTCCCGCCCCGGGGAAGGGGTGCGCCCTTCCTCGTGGACAAAAAAAAAAACCTCAAAACAAAAACGTGCGGTGCCCCGGTAAGAGCCGCGGTCCGTCCGGTGGCGCGCCCTGGGATGCGCCATCCTTGCCGGGCGGTAGAGGATGCCCCGCACGCCAGGAGCCGTGGAGGACACACGGATACCGAGAACTTTTCCCTTTGCACCATCGAGACTTAAAATCCAGCTCCATCCCCCCCCCCTTCCCTCGCTCCTGTGGGAGGCCCGCCGGGCGCGGGGGTCCCCTCTGCCGGCGCCTCCACCTGCGCGCCCCGCCAGCGCCGGACGGAGAAACTCGAGCGCGTTCCTACCATGTGCCTCTAGTTTATTCCTCCCGCTGCCGGGAGCAGCAGCGTCCTTTCCTACTTCAACTCTTCCCAAACTTTTCTCCCGCTCGCCCGAGCGGGGGGCGCTGCCCCAGCTCCCCGCGGCCGGTTCGCGTCTCCTGCTGAATTTCTGAGGATCCAGGATGTCTAAGATGGAGAAGGAGATTTTATGATGGATGGGGGCCGCCTTGGCCCCGCGGTCCGGGCATTCCGGCATCCCACCCCACCCTCCGCGCTTCCCGGAGACCTGGCGGCTCCCAGCGCGGAGCGGGGCCGCTCCCGACCCGCAGCCTCGGCGCTGGCGGCGCGGAGTGAGCGGCGGGAGGAGGGTCGGGCGGGGAGGCGGAGGGGCCGGCGGCGGGGTGGGGGCAGAGGAGGGGGCAGCGCAGCCATTGGCACGCCGCCCCCGCGCCCCCCTCCCCGCCGCGCCGGCTCCGCGGGGGCGCAGCGGGCGCCTCCCTCCGTCCCAGCCTCCCGGCCACGGGGCTTTCCCGTCACCTGTCCCGGGATGGGCGGGGGAACGCGCAGCGAGGTGGGCCGGGGGCGGCCAGGACCCCCCCCCCAACCCCCATCCCCGGGTTCTCTCGCAGCGCGCCGGCAGCTGCCGACCCCCGGGTCCGGAGAGCCCCTCGGCTGCTCCTGTCCCCCCACAGTCCGCTGACACACCTGCAGCTCCCGCTCAGTGCCGGCCCAGCGGGGTGACCCTCGTGTTCAGAGGGACCCAGAGAGGAGGGATGGCTCCTGCATCCCTCTGCTGCACCGGCTGGGCTCCGGGCTCCAAGCGCTCCCTCTGCCAGCGGCCACTCTGAGATGTGAAACTGCTGCATGGTCCACAGGGAGAAAAGAGCAGCTTTTTCGTTTTGGGGCAGCTTAGGATTAGTCTGGTACAGACTTTGGGCCAAACTCCTGCAATTCACCTGTGGTGCTCAGACTATTCTCAGTGAGTAGGCAGGGCAACTGAGGCTTGCCTGTGTTGGAGGAGTTCCTGCCCCACTGAGCAGCCCCCTGGACTAACCCTCCTTGCTATGGGGAAGCATTTTGTTTTCTGTTCATACCTATAGTGCAGGGTAGGTGACAGCAGGCCAAGCCTCTCTGCGACACCTTGCACCAGCCCCATGAGCACTTCTAGCCAGCCCTGCTTATTAAAAACACGTTAGTAGCATATTTCTGTACACCTCTATCTGGTCAGGGGGATGCTTTTCCCTCTCCTTAGCATTTCAGCATTTGTTGGTACCACAAATCACCACATAGATGAAGGGAAAGGCACCCTGCAGCCAGGGAAGACAACCCTCAGTAGGAATCTGCTACTCCACCTGCTTTTATTCCCAGGGGAAGATGCACAGCACAGTCCTCTTCCTCTTCACAGGTGTCTCAGCCTCAGCAGAACTGGGCTCACACAGTAACCTCAGTGCTATTGCAAAGGCCTTAAGACAGGCCTTGAGATAACAGGAGAGCAAGAAGATGAGATGATGATGTGCAGGGTGATGTGATTACAAGTAGCTGTCATTGTTTGTTATGTGATGACAGCATCCAACAGCCCATTTGGCCTCTGGGATGGGATACCACATGTGTGGAGAAGTGAAGGGAGCTCTGGCCTGAGGAGTTCACACTCAGAAGCTACAGGTGGGTAAAGCTTGGTTTTGGGGATGCAGGTGGTGGAGAACTGGGAAAAAAATTCATCTGATATATTTGAGACCACAAGTTCTTCTCTCAGAGTTGTTGGGTCTGCAGGAGCTGAGAAGGTAAACTGTAGCACTGAGATTAATTTGTGAGCTAACACACATCTTCAAATGACATCCATTTAACACCTGTATGCACAGCAACCTGCAAACACACACACATGTGTGTGTGGAAAGGCACACGTGAAAAAGCACACACTCAGGGATTAGTCTTAGCACTCTGAAGTTGGTCCGTTTCCCAGCTCAAGCATTAAAATTCAGGCCGAGTTCTGCCTTCAAATTGCTTTGATGCTAGGTGGGTTTCAACCCTGACCTGTCCTGACGGCAAGTGATGGCTGTAACAAGCTGTGGATCAATATTCATAGCGGGTGTCCTGGACTGATAACACTATCCAAGACAATGTTCACTATCGCTGCAGACAGCTGAGATATTGCGCCATTAGTAATGTTGTTTTAAATAACCTGATCCATTTCTGGGTCTATTTAATGAATTTCACAGTTTAGATATAATCTTTAAGGAGAAGCCAGAGGCTATTCCAGAAGCGGCGATGCAAATCAATGCTGCCAAGGCTCCTCTGCTTTCCTTAAAACAAAATGGACTATAATTCCACCACAGCTCCTTATATATTCTGGGAGTCGTGGCGTGCTATTGATGGCGTTAGCAATGAGAAGGTATTTGAGAGAAAGCAGTGCTATCTGTAAAGTTGGAACGCAGCTGATAAAGTCTGATTTGTAATGCAAAATTCTTTATATGATGAGTCAGTGTTGTTTTGGGGTTTTTTTCTTGGTTGTCGTATGAATCATAGGATGGCTCGGGTTGGAAGAAACTTTAAAAATCATCTCGTTTCATCCCCACGCCAAGGGCAGGGATGCCACCCACTAAACCAGGTTGCTCCGAGCCGCATCCAGCCTGGGTTTAAGCGCTCCCAGGGCCGGTGCGGCCGCAGATTCGGCGCTGGCAGCAGCGTGTGCGGGGTGCGGGGCGGAGCGGAGCCCGGGACTGCATTTCCCGGCAGCGCCCGGCGCGGGGCCGTGCGGGCGGCGATGGCGGGCTGGGCTCGGGCCGTGCGGGGGCTGCTGCTGGATGTCAGCGGGGTCCTCTACGACAGCGGGGCCGACGGCGGGGTCCCCATCGCCGGCTCGGCCGAGGCCGTGCGCAGGTGGGTGCGCGGCCCGAGACCCCCCTCCGGCCGGGGGTGGGGCGGGGGTGCGGTGGGGCCGCCCCCCGCATGTGCTTTTGGCACCCCAGGGTCGGCGGTGGGCACCTCCTAAAGGGCATTTAACTCCGCCGCGAGCAGCCAAAGCCCCGGACGGAACAGCGACCGGGAGCTTTTGGGGTCACCTTGGTGGTTTTTAGGGTTATTTAAGGTAAGGAGGCCCGCAGAGCCTGGGCTGCTGGGGAAAGGAGCGTGGAGCAGTGCGGCGGATCCCGTCCTGCTCGGGTTGGTATTTGGTGTCGTCAGTGCACACGCAGCAGGAGCAGGTGATATATGAGAGATCTGACACTATCCCCGGGAGTCATTTTTAAAATACTACACTCAGCGGCATGGTGCTTCTGCAAACTGATTAACTTTGCTGTCAAATTAGCTGAGACTTCTCGCAGAAAACTTGCAACCCAGCAGACACGGAGAATTTCGGCTCTGGGGTTAATGATTGCCCAGCTAGGAAATGACTGGAAAGCAAAGTGAGGTTGGGATGAGTTAATCCCCGTGCCCACAGGTAGGGGCCTCGTTCACTTTCAGCTGGGTGATGCAATCCATGTCACACAAGCAAAGTAAATTTGATTTAAGTAACTTAAATTAACTAGGTTGACTTGCCAAATGTGCCTATACTGGCCCTGCTGGACCAGAGGAGCAGGATGGGGCCAGTGGCTGCAACTTTGTTTAAAGGCAAGTATTGATTATTATGTCTGCCCTGCTGGAGGAGCTTGTGGGTTTGTGTAAGAGCCTTTTGACTCTACATTGATGTTCCAGTAACCCACTGCAGAAAATCTAGATCTATTTCATGTGTCAAGTGCTGGAAAGGGCTATGAGGAACCTGGTCTAGTGGAAGGTGTCTCTGCCCATGGCAGGAGGGGGAACCAGATGGACTTTAAGGTCCCTTCCAACCCACGCCATTCTGTGACTCTGTGCTGCTCTGTGTATCCCATTTGAAATGTTCCAAATTCTGAGCCCTGAAAGGTTGACAGCTTGGTGAGCACCTCTGCAGCTTCTGTCGTTCGGGGCCACTCAGCACGGACACAGTTGTGGTGAGTGCATTGTTGAGCAAGAAAATATGCAGGAAGAAATACTGAAATCAGTAAAATTAATCACATGAGGTTAGTTAGATATGTGCCTGAATGTTTGTGGAACCAACTGGAGATCCAAATGTAGTAGCAATAACAGAAGTCTTTGCTGCTTTTTTCTTAGTAATTATGTCTTTGTTCATACTTCTTGAAACACATGCATCAGGCACAGAAAGTGTCATCAGAAGAAGCTTTTGTTTTCATCTCCAGGATCAGAGTTACCAGTGCTGTCAAAGAGCAGTGTTTGAAGCGAGTTTGAGGCTTATGGAGGCTCGTGGCCTCTTTGTGATTTTTGGCTGGCTGGTGGAAGCTGCAGGTGCCAGGACAGCCAGTGGGAGAGCAGCACTCCAAGGGAATTCAGTGATATTAGGAGAGGGAAAAGTTGCTTCTATAAAGACACTCACTGTATTGTAGTGCTGTGGAATCTGGGTCTTACAAGGAGTTGCATATGTGCAGTGCTTAGCATGGAGCAGCCCAGATCATAGCCAAGGCCTCCAGGCATGGCCAAATCAAGCATAAATAGCAACAACTGCATAATTACTGCCAGAGATCAGATCATTCCTTTAAAATCCAGGACACAGTCAGTAATACCTGTGTTGTGGTTCACTGGGTGCTTTTGACATACTGTTTTTTCCTCATAGTTTTTTTTTAGCATCATTTTCTGTCGGGTTGCAGGCTGTTATTTAATAACCTTTGTCACTGCCTTTACTGAACCCTCCTGCATGGAGGCAATGTAAACTGCAGTTTAACTTACAGCAGTATCAGAAATATGCTGATGGAACAACAGTAAAACATTGGCCTTGGGCTAAAGAAATTATGGGATTTCTCTGGAAATACTGGAAATGTCTAAGCCCTTGTTCCTCGTTACTTACAGAAACCCCTCGGCAGCTAATCCGACCTGTCTGCCTGTCTGGAAGGGGCTGGGGGGGTCTTTGAGGCGGGTTTGGAGCTGCAAACCAACAACAGGCTCTGGAGAGCTGCACTGGGAAAGTTGATCTTGCTTGGGCAGGATCTGGTGAGCAATGGAGAAGCAGCAGGCACAGCTGTGGGAATTGGGGACAGCAGAGTGGAATTGGGGACAGCAGAAGGGAAAGGCGATAGAAAGGGGAAAAAAAAGCAAACCCAAACCACTTTGTTCAGGTCATTCAATGTAAGTGGTTAAGAATAATCATTTTCCTTGGGTGAAGTCAAGTAGCCTTATTTATCTGCCTATTAGGTTGGTAATTGTTCTAGCTCACACCATTTAAAATCTTTATTGACTCATTATCCTATTGCCAGTTGGTCATTAATATTTGTGTCTGCGTCACAGCACAGCTCAGTGGTTTCAAGCAGATGGATTAAAGCAAAAAGGAGCTCTTTTTTAATTAATTCCTTTTTTCTTTATCAATTAAAAAGTCATAATTGCAGGTGGCTAGGACCTTGGTACCTTATTCAAATTGATAGAGTCTTTTGCTAGAAGAGCTGTCTGAAATCTTTCAGGGCATATATGTGTCCAGTAGGAGCCTTAAATACCATTTGGATAACTCATAGTACAGATAGGGACTCTGACAAAATGACAGCTGACCTCTTCTTTTTAGAATGTCTTGCTACATCATCTCCCACACCATTACAGCAATTAACTTAGTGTAGCAACATATAGTACACTCCAGTAAAAATGATAAGCAAACATATTAATTTGTCATTGGTTTCATGTGACTGAAGCCACTTTGACTTCTTAAAACTGAATTGGCTGCATTGTTTCTTTTGTTTCCAGCCAAATTCTGCTATGCAGTTATTTGAGTTAGTGTTTGAGGGAGTAGCAATGGAATTTCTGCCAGCAGAATTTGGCCTGGTTTATATTTATGGTGACTGCAGGGGGTTTGCTTCTCTCTTGTTTGTTTGGTTTTAGCTGACAGTACAGTCAGATGGAGCAGGAAAATGACCAGAGAAACTGATGGACACTGAAACATCCTGAGCAAGATGACATTCAGTAACACACTTCCCAGACTCTCCTGAGGAAGGCATCAGTAGTGACTATCCAAGTTGGTATAACCTGTAGTGAAACACTAAGTGTAACCACTGGGAATGCTTTATTTATTGCTAATATACCTACATCTCTGATAAATCTGTGATAAATTTATCCTAGGATTCAGTATGCGCTGAGAGGGAGTTGGGGAATCAGAGGCTGAAAGGATGATCCACAGAAGTATTCGTTGTACAGAGCAGACCTTCTGCTGCACTCAAGTGGCAAGGTGAATGTAGATCCTTCCTATCACTCAGCCATTCTGTGGCAGCCAGACCTTACCCATGTGCCAAAGGGCATTGGCACCCCTGGTTTAACCCAGGAACCTTTAAATTCTCCAGAGACTCTCACTGTTACCTTTGGATGGGGGTATTAGAGCCGTGGATGACTAAAAAATCCAAAAGCAGCTCGATAAGATTCTTTGTCCCTTTAAAACTTTTAACCCATAACATTTCTTGATTGTTTAATTTATTGTGGGATACGTTTGTTGTTGGTGTTGTTGTTGTTTTTAGAAATCCTCATAACAAAGTTAAACACATCTCTTCCCAGTGTGTGTGGTTATCTGCTGGAGGAGATCAGCAAAGCCCATGGACAGGATCAGAAAGGTGACTTAAAGGCTTGTCCTGGAGCCAGCCCTAACAGTGCCTCTGTGTTTGTGCTCTTGTTGTCTTAATCGATTTACACAGCATTGACACGAGGTGAGCTAGTCCCTTTTTATCTTACAAATAGCAGGGAGCTGGTCTCTTACAAGACAGAAGGTGGTTAAACATCCATAAAGGATGCTCAGCCTGTGCTGTGGCGTTTGCATTTACAGCTGTGTGCCGATAGCCTGTCCATTAGCATATCCATCTGAAAAGCACGCAGTGGTTGGACATTTACAACATCCTGTTGTTGGGCCGGGATGGTGCATCTGTCAGCACAACTTTCCATGAGAGCCCTTTGGAAGAGCGGGGAAGCCTGGGGAGCGGGGAGGCTGCGGAGCAGCTGGACAGTGCCGGCAAAATGAGATACCTGGAGAGCCTGAACAAGGCGAGGGTTGCGAGGAGAACAAGCGGAACGGGGGACTGTAAAGCAATTCAGCGCGTGGGGATGGTTGGGGTGGGACGGTTGGGAGCTCACAAAGAGCCCTTTGGAATTGTGTGTGTGTGCCACAGGGAGCAGGAAATCTTTGTTGTCGCTGGAGATAACCCAGGCATGGCTTAGCACAGGCCGTGCAGAGCTTCAAGGCTCGCTGTGCCTTCGGGACGTGTGATAGCAAAGGAGTTGTTTCTCTTAGGAAGAGATTTTCAAATAAACTGCACCAGCTCTTGTGTAAATATCTTTCTGTTTGTCTTTGTACTTGACTCTCTCTGGCTTTTCTGCCCATGGATCTCAAAGAAGGGTAGGTGTCACTGCCCTTTCTGAAACAGCAGAGACAGAAAAAGATGAAGCACTTCTGTATTGTCACATGGCTGTTCCTTGGCAGAGCCAGAAAGGGATCCAGGAGCTGATCCTCAGTGGATGCAGAGTCGTCACAGCTCCACTCTGGTCTGTAACATCAGCTATGCCCTAAGTTTCTGAGAGCAGTGGATGTTCCTATCCCATATTTGCCTTCCTAATCAGCAGTGTTCTTTTTTCCTTTAAAAAAAGAAAGGTCTGTGTCCCTGAAGTTGTGGGTACTCATGTGCTGTCTGCACAAATTGCATGAGTAAGTGCTTGCACTTTTGGAATTTAAACATCATTAAGCTTTAGGGTCTGAGAAATAGAAATAATTCTTTACAAACAAGTGCTGTTTTTATGCAAAGTAAGAATTCAGCCCTGACAAAGATAACTTTGCTTTGACTGAATTCTTAATGGAGTAAATAGTGGCTTCAGAGGCAAAAAAAAAAATCTCAGCTTTTCATGGAACCACAGAATAGTTTGGGAGCAACTTTAAAGATCATATAGTTTCAACCCCCAGCCCTGGGACCCCTCTTTTAGCACAGAATGAAAGCTACTGGAGTATCATTCTCTATATTGTCAATACAAATATTGTGCTTAATGCAAATAAATATATTCATGCTAACTGAATGCCCAGAGATCTGGTTTGTTTTATTTTTTCCCCTGACAGCTTCAAAGAAGTGGAGATTTACCAGCTATTTAAGGTCTACCAGAGTTTGCTTCTTCACTCACTTGCAGTGTGGTTCAAGTCTTTCAGGTGTAATACATTAAGCTGAGTTGGTAATCTGCAGCAATTAAATGCATCTCGTTACTGAATGTAATGGACCAGAGAGGTTTTTCTTATATTCTGCTTTGTGCTTCCTTTCTGCAGATTCCTTTCAAAAGTATGTGTTATTTTTTATTGAAGACTTAATCCTAGTTTGCACTGTTGGGCCATATTATTGTCTTACCCTTCTGTTCAGGGAGCTGTACTGTGATTTATGGTGTCAGACAATTTGTGTGGTAATTCCGGTTTTTAAGTCAAGCTGTGTTTGATGGCCTTTGTAGGGATTTCAGCACTAGATGGACTTTGTGTTTGTTTTGATATGCAACTTTCAGTAATTATTTTTACCTCTGAAAAATTCCAAATGACTAAAAACACCTGAATAAAGACGTCGGTGGGTTTTTAAAGTTTTCTTTTCACTACCTTTAGTGATTCTTTTTTTTCCCAGTTTTTGCTGTCAAACCGTGTCTCAAAGTGGTGTTTCCCGAGTGTTTATAGTTTTATAACTGTACCTCTCCTTATGTCACCCTCAAGTAACATTGGCCTCTTCTTGTGGTTCCTTCATATGTGCCTATTAATCTGCTTTTATTCATGTTCAGAGGTAATGCGCTCCCATTTTTTTAATCCCTATTGCAATCCCTCCTTTGGATTGCCTCCAAATTATCCACTTCTGTATATAGAGAGAGGTGAACCATATGGATCTCGAGAGGAAATTGTGCTCATGAGATAGCAGGTGTAGAGATGAGTTTCAGACACAAGAATGCAAGAGGGAGTGGGGCCAGAAAGTGCTGTGTGTAAGGATTTGTCAGGCCAGCCTTGCTATATGGAGCAGAAAGCTGGATCACCAGAGAATGGGAATTCTGATGAGCTTGGCTGTACTTAGGACCAGTGACAGGACATCAGTAAATGAAACACCAGGAGATCAGGGGACAAAAGTGGCATCACAGATGTGACAGCAAGATTTAAGCAGCTTGGTTGTGCTGTGGTGGCAGAAATCAGAGGAATGGAAAGGTTTGGGCACTGGGATAGAGAAGGCTAAAGAAGTATAAATTTCTGCTCTTTTCAAACTTTCTCCTGTATTGACCTTGTAACTGGACAAGTAATTTCTACTTTTGACCATTATGCTTGGTTTTCTCTTGGCTCAGTCTCACGCCCTCCTGACAGGAGATGTTTTACCTGCAGCACCAGCACCTTGGCCCTTGCAGAGGGCAGTAACCTAAGTCCTGCCCAGGTGGGAGGAAGTCCTGGTTTTACTTTGTTGTTTGGTTGCAGGTTGATAACTCTCTGGTACTGTTGATTCCCTGTGTTTCGGACAAGGTATTAGAGTGCTGACAGCTTTATGCTGGAGCACACTGGTATTTATCCAGTGATGCAAAAGACTCAAATAGGATAAGTGCTTAACATGCTTGCTTTTAAATGAAGAAAACCTAAAACGCTCTGAAAAACCAAAAGCAGGATAAAAGGCCAGTTCTGGAAATCTCATAACTAGTGCTCTTCCAAACCCCTTTGAAGTTGTTGTTGGACAGTTGCCAAGCTCAGGCTTGTTGCCTCTTCCAGGGTTTTGCTTTCTGCCCCCCTGCCCCTCTCCTCAGGACTCTCCTCCTGCCCATGTGTTAGGAAAGATCTTCATCACGAAAGAATCTGAAGTTTAGCCTTTTACCATGTCCTTAGTTGCTTCAGCCTTGTGCAGGACAATGTGAATTTGAGGAGTGATGGCTTCCAGCCTAGATTCCAGGACCACTGCTTTTCCTACCGGTGTCACAACCCTTTACATCATCCGAAAGAACGGTGTTTTGTGTTTCGTGTGCCCAAAGGCTGCCCACAAAGGTTGGCAAGGGCGGTTGGCTGAGCCTGCACAAGGTCAGCGAGGATGTCTAATAATTGTCCTAACACTTTACCTGTTATGGAGCAATAATGAGAGTTTTTTTCATTATTTTCGGGTGAGTGAGCCTGGCAGATGCTGACAGCCAGCAGATGTGTAAAGTTCGAGGTGATTTGTAAGGGACCAGCTCATCTGACGCATGGTAATTGCATTGTGGGACATTGTCACTCAGCCTCGTGTCCTGCTCCAGCAGGATGAGGTAAAGGTCAGTTCAAAGAGCTGCTGTAGTGTGAGGGGCAGCTCAGGGCTGAAATTAAACCCCTCGGATCCCTCTCTTCCCTCTACAAGTGCTCACGGTGTGCCTGGAGCAGGGTGGGTGCCCCAGGTCTGGATTTAGGGTTTGGGGTTGGGTGACTGAGGGATTTTTTTTGATCTGGAGGGGGCTTAAATCCCTCCTCTGGTAAGGCTTAGAAAAAGACTCCTTACTACCTGTTGGTGTGTTAGTTTGGTGTTCATCTGTGTGCTTATAACTTTGGGTTTGGATGTTCTTTGTAGCCTCTCTTCAGTGCCCATGTGCTGTGGCAACTCCCTGGCAGCCAGTGCAGGGCTGGTGCTGGCACAAAGCTGGAGGGGGACAACTGGATTTTTCCATCTGCTCCCTGCTGCCCTGCCAGCTATGCTGTGCCCCTCTGAGAAGGGATCCAACAGGTTTCTTTTGCCACAGAGATGCTTTTAGCCGAGTTTGCCATTTGTGACACCCCGAAAGGTCAGAAGCTGCTCTCCCTTCAAGTTCCCCTGTTCCTGGTCGTGGGCATTAGGAGTGGTGTGAGTGGATGTGATTGATGCTCAGCCTGTGGAGGGCCCCAAACAGGGAGTGAGAGGCAGCCTTGGGATGTCACAGCTACCTGGGCCACGCCGAGTCCCTGCGGCGTAAGCGCAGTGCTGCCTGTCCTGTCGGCTTGTGCTCTAACCAGGATCAATTCCTGGTGCTTATGGAGTTGGAGTGGGATCTTTATCATGGCCACGATGTATGGAAGTCAGCTGCAGCCCTGATTGACTGGGTTTCCTGGGTGTGCCTGCGCTTCTGTAATAAAACTGCTGAGAACTCTGTAATGCGCTGCAGATCCTGATAAAACGCGTGTTGCGTGTTTCATCTGCCGCTGCCTCCTCCTTCTGTACGTGCACTCACCTAATCCCTTGCTCTTTATCTTAGAAGACATCACATCACAAATCTTGTTCTTTATTCTTCTCCCGGCATCCCCACACTTGCCAGCACTGGAAATTGCACTTGCTTCTTGCTCTGCACGTGCTTCCAGAGATATGAGCAGCGGGTCAGTTCCGAGCCTGGAGGTTTCCCACTGAGCTGGCCAGCTCAGCAGCCGTGCCCCCAGTGCAGTACAGGCTCCCTGAGCAAAGCACCTCACCTGGCAGACAGAGACCTTCAAGCCACCTCTTTTAGTTCCTCCTGGTGGTGGAAAAACCTACCTGACCAGGCAAACTGAAGGAGAGTTTTGCTGTAAACAGGATTGCAGCCAGGGTTTCCCCCCTGCTGGTAAAAGCTCTCCCTAATTATTTAAGCTCTGAGTTAATGGTTGTTTGCTGATGTGTGTTTGCTGATACTGAGCAGCCAGGGATGGATTCATCCCAATGTGTGTGTGTGTGTAATCATGCACATACCAATAAGTGTGACTGTTTCATAAAAGGATTGGCAGAGACTAGCAGGGGGTCTTTTTAGGGGTGATCACTGGGAAGGAAAAGGTGGCTCTTCACTGGGAAGATATTTTTGTAGGAATAAGTCTTCTCTGGAGTTTTTGTTGATTTTTCCTTTGTTTAGTGTGCCAGGCTATTTTTGAAAGTCCTTTTCACCTGGGCTCCCATTTTCTGTCCAGACTTGGTCTAACTCTCTGTAGACCTCACCTGATCCTAAGCATTTGCTGAGCTCCTTTGTTGGGGTGATAAGTGATGGTGGGAGTCAGGGATGATTCCAGACTGCTGCTGTTTTGGTCAAGCCTCTCAGAAGTGTAACTCTGTTTTTCATCTAAAATGCTGAGGAAGAACTGAAGTTTGTAGTGCAGGAAAACTGAGTCTTTGCTTTCCCCAAGCTGACCTGTGAGGGTGTTTGTTTGTCTGTGCAAGTCGGTGTTTAGTGTTGTTCCTGGATTTACGTTGTTGACCTTTAAGAGGAGAAAGAGTAGATTCTCATTCAACAAATTTCTGCTTCCAGGCACTTGTGAGTGATGGGATTTTTTTTCCTCAGGGTTGTGCAGATAGGTTTTGCATTTAGAATATTTCTTTTTAACCATGGCACTCTCTATTAAAGTTTGTTATGTATCCAAATTACACTGCTTTGCTTTTAAACTCCAGCTGAAGCCGTGTCTCGAATAACAGATGTGGAATACTGTCATCCCACTGCCACACCAATTGTTCATTGTTCTGAGAAGGTCACATCATAATTCATTAACAATAATTATTCCCTGGGTACACCCTGCACTTCTTCACTCAATTGCTTCATTAACTTGTGAGTGAATCTCACATTCAGTGCTCCAATCAATGAAGATATATTTATAATGTACAAGTGGATGCTATTAGTTACAATATATTAACTGCCTAATTTAAAATAGAAAAGCTATCTTTATGAAGGGCAATTAACCACTAAGTGTAATTGATAATTCGCATATCTATGATTAGGAAAGACAAATAATAAGAAAGAAATGAATCACCAGCGTTATGAAAGAAGACACTGGCGAGCAGTTTTAATGGGTGGAAGAGCCTCTCTGGGTCAGGACCAGATTTCCAAGAACCCTTTGACAGAAATTTCGTCATCGGATGCGTTACCTTGAGGTGGTTTTGGTGTTCAAACCAACCAATTGAGATCATCTCCCCTAGAAAATGAACCCAGCATTATTTTGTTGTCTTGAGAATCAGTGCAGGGACTTTCTTCGTAGAAAAGACCTTTTTCATCCTAACACAAAGAAAAGTAATAGTACTTTAATAAGAATTTACAAGCCTAGTGCCAGATTTACCTGGGTGTCTGAACCTGCATGAGCTCAGGTCCTCAAAGATAATCATACACACATTCACATGAAATCTGACAAAAAAATAGGAATTTGCATATATTGAGGAGCTGAGTGACAGTCCCTTAGGCAGATATTTATTTATTTTTTTAAATTGTGATACATTTTCAATGCTTCTGATTTTCTGTGGCCACTTTGAAATACGTTGGGTCTTCAAATAGCTGAAAACTCAAAGCTCATAATTTTAGAAATGGCCTTTTGGTGACCAGTAGGTCATCACAGCTTGGGCCAGGAAAAAAAGCTATTCAAAGGGAGAGGACTTGCAGGAGATTCATGGAATCTTAAAATGGTTTGGGTTGGAAGGGACCTTAAAGATCCTCTTGTTCCACCCCCTGCCATGGGCAGGGACACCTTCCACTAGCCCAGGCTGCTCCAAGCCTCGTCCAACCTGGCCTTGGACACTTCCAGAGATGGGGCATCAACACAACTCTTTCAGAATACCAATCCTTGGCACTGGACACCTGTGGCCACGTTTTCTTCCCCTGAGAAACATTTATTAATGAGTCAGTCGAAGTACCATATTTTTCAGGATTACCCAGCGAGTAACGGCACAGGAGTTTTATGAGAGATGTAACGATCAAAGTAACTGAATCCATGCCAGTGTTGCTACAAGCATCACTGCGACTAACCGAGCTTGTTTTCCATGCCTGTTTCACCCCTGCATGCTTCCCCCCCGCTCCCCAGGATCAAAGCCTCTGGCCTGAAGCTGCGGTTCTGCACCAACGAGACCCAGGCCACGCGGGAGGACTTCGTGAAGAAGCTCCGGGGGATGGGCTTCGACATCTCCGTGTCTGAGGTCACCGCCCCGGCCCCAGCAGCCTGCCACATCCTGAAGGAGCGGGGCCTGAGGCCACACCTGCTCGTGCACCACGGTGGGACACCAGGAGGGACGGGAAAGGGTTCTTTTGGCTCCCTGTCACAGGGCAGATGAGCGGCAGGAGTGTCTGGAACAGAAGGTCTGAAGGGCAGTTGATCCAGGCTTTGATTTAAAGGGAAATGCAAATTTGGGGAAACACCATCAGTTCCGTGGGGTCTGAAATGGTGATTCTGCCATTGGATGGTATTTTTTTTTCCTCCTTCTGTAGATCTCGTGCCTGAATTTGCCGAGGTGGATAAAACAAACCCAAACTGTGTGGTTCTTGGAGATGCAGCAGAAAACTTCACCTACGCGAACCTTAATGAGGCTTTCCGGGTTCTGATTGGGATGGAGAAGCCTGTCCTGATCTCCCTTGGAAGAGGGTGAGTCAAGCTCTGGGTTTTTTTCCTTCAAGTCTTTGCATTTTTAAATTTCCGCCAGTGTCTTTAATGGAGGCCAGAAATTGGTGTGGGCGTTCAGAGTACCAACTTTTAAGCAGTCAGTCTGTGTGTCTGGGCTGTGAGAGTCTGATCTACTCAGGTACCTGCCAATGAAGAGGAGTTTTGTTGCTTTATGAGAACCCCTTAAAAACCCGTAGAAATCACGGAGAGTTTGGATTTTGATGTGTGCAACCCCCAAGTGAGTGAGTATTGCAAGAGGCCAGTAGGATTTTAAGCATGGCTTGTCTTTTTGTCTTTGTTCCTGCAAGATCTCAGAGGTGAGAAATGTTGGTTTAACATTAGCCTGTAGCCTGAACTGAGTATAAATGATTTTTAATAGTGAAAGAAACGCCAAAATCCAACAGGCCATGCTTGGATAAAGGGCTATGGGTGTAGGTTTGTGATGCCCTTTGATGCTTTTGGTAGAGACAGATGCATATTTTTTATAGTTTGAATATCAAGCAAGTTTTTTAATTTTTCTCTGTCCATTAAAGGTGATTTTGATCTCCTGCTTTCACATACAGGGAAAAATCCAGTCAGTGAGTTTAAATGTTTTCCTAAAACCAATTAATTTACTTATTTTAAACAGGAGGTTATTAATGCCAGTGCTGAATAATGCCAAACCCCAACAGCCTTGCAGGAGTTATTCTTATCTGTTATGTGATGTATGGGCTTTAAAAAGACGGGGCACGTTTAGCTTGGGGAAAACTGTAGTGACAACTTTTCTCAGTGGTTCAATAGACCATAATGGGCATGAAAACCCTCCTTATTTTGTAGGTTATTGATCCAGCTGGGTAGAACTTATCAGTGGGAAGGAGCAGTTAAATTCATTGTGTTGCCTTACCTGACAGTCACGCTCTAATCCTGCAACACGGGTGAAAAATCCTTGCTGCTTCTCAGAAGGATAAAGGGAAAATGTTGAGTCCACAGCAGGCTGGCTGATGTACATAAAATAACTAGGTTTTGTGTTATGTAATGCCATCTTTCAAAAAGAAATGGAGAATCAACCTTTCTTTAGGAATTGTAGCGGGTTTAGTGCAAAAATGCCTTTGCACCCCGTGCGTATAAAAGTTTTTGTTTGGTCATTCGTTGATATAAATTAATTAAAACCCAGGCTCGCTGTTGCTTATTTTGAATAATATTTTTCATCTAAAAATATTGATTTTTTTTTTTTTTTTTTTTGGATACTCAGAGCTCAGTTTTCACCATCAGCATTTATTTTTTTCTGTAATGATTGATAATGTAGGCAATGTGACTTTGAGTTCTCTGGTGAGTTGTCTCAATTCAGAGAAGGGAGATTATAAATTGCAAGAATTGCTCACCTGACTAGAGGTGTTGATGCAAAGGGCTGTGTAGAAAACCCAGCCACCAGCCAGCTTTGTTTTTAAAGTGCAGAACCAGCACAATTGGGTGGATCTTTGCAAGGTGGGCAAGGAGGTTGGTTTTGGCTGAAGTTTTAGCTCATTCCCTAGAAAACCAAAGTGTCAGAGTCACTGAAGCAGAATGCCCTCCTCCTGAAAATGGAGTGATTTACATTTAGCATCTGTTTTGGGCTGAGAGTGGGAATTGGCTTTGTAATTTCTTCTGTCATGCCACTGTCAGAAAATTAAGCTGTTTACGCCAGACTATAGAAGGTTAATGGCTGCTCTAGCAAAGGTCAAGTGGTCATTTTAAAGGAAGGCTATGCTGAATAATCGAAAATGGCAGAAGGATAAGGCATAAAATCTTAACTGACTGCTCATCCCACCTTTTCTTCCTTTCATATAGAAACCTGTCTGTGCTCTGATCAGGAGAGCTTGGCAGACCTGCATTAGTGTGAATTGCTATTCCAGAAAAACACTGTAAAGATAATATCTAATTTCATGAGCTTCATGGCAATAGGGACCTTTTTAGAAGGAGCAAAATATAGCTTAGAGGGCTTTCTTAGTCACAAAGAACAGTGCCCTGGCCTTCCTCATGTGGGAGGACATGGTGGTCAACTGTTTGGGGTTTCCTTCCAGATACACTGAAGGAGTCACAGATGCTGGTTGGTGCCAGCCCTCGCCTTTTATCTGCCAGGAGATCTCTGTCACTGTGCAATAAAACACTGGCCAAGTTCATCCTTCATATGGGTTCATTGAAATCCCTTTGAACCAGTGGAGTTGTGTCCCAGATGGGCATCTGGTCTGAGGTCTCTTCCCCGAGCACTGCATGATGCTGAGCCTGTCCTTTCCCTAATTCCTGCTGTTAAATTAAGGCTCTGGATTTTCTGATTACTTGACTTTCTATTGCAGCCATATGGACACCTATAAAGGCACAGAAATAATAAAAGGTGGTTTCTTTGTGTTTAACTGCCAGCGTTTTCATTTCATGGCAACTTTATCGCTTTCACTTCCAGACGCTACTATAAAGAAACCGATGGCCTGAAACTTGATGTTGGAGCATATATGAAGGCACTGGAGGTATTTTATAGCTTGAATTATGCTTACTCGCTCTGTGCACCTTGTTAAAAGAGTAACTGGTATAAATACAGGCCATCTTCTGTAATTACTCACCTTGGTGGAGGGAGTTGCCACAGATCGGAACTCATTTGCTGCATCCTAAAGATGGGCAGATTCATTTGTTCTCTGCCTTTGTTCTTTTTATTTTTTTTTATTTTTTTAAAATTAAAATGTGAACTTCTACCATTGTGGCACCTCTTTTTTTTTTTTTGGAAGCGAGGCCCTTGAGAGGAGGAGTTAGAAAAAGGAAAACATGGAATGTTGTCTGCGAGATACCCAAGAGAACCTGAAGGTCCATTTTGTGTTTGGTGTAGTGTTGTTTTTGACACAGCCCTTGCCCTTGACAGTTTGCAGCAAAAGGCCCTTATTCAAGGTCAATCCTGCTTTTAAGCCTGATTAAGCCTGTGCAGAACCAGAACCTGACAGATAAGCCAACCTAGGGATGAGAGAAGGAGAGAATCTTTATTTTCCCTTTTATAGGCTTGAAGAGAGATTAAAAACAGTACATAGTGAATGCAGAGAATAAGGCAAAATAGGGTAAAATATAAACACAGAACATACATAATGTCTACTTGTCTACTTGTATAATGTAGCACATTAATTTGTATCTATCTGAGTCGGGGGGGAAAGTTTTTGCCTCCCAGATTAAGTTCAGGTTCTTGTCTAGGAACAAGCTAGAAACAATTATTTCGGCATAGCACTGATATTTAGTTGCAGGAAAATGTAACTTTTCAAATCTGGCTGGTCACTTGAACCATTAAAATTAAACCAGGTGGCTGGAGAAACCCTCTGCACCTTTTAAGGCCCTCCAGTACTTTTTATGTTTTCATATAAAGGATATTTCTTATGTCTCTAAGAGTGATGCTCTTAAAAAAATGTGCAATACTGGAACTGACTGTTCCATGGTGGAGAATGTAAAAGATTCATAATCTGAGATGTGTCAAGAAGACTTTCTCTCCTGCCAGAGAACTTCAACCACTTCTGGTATCCAAATTCCCTGATATTCACCTTCACCCGCTGATCCATTGTGTTATTTAAGGGCAAAAATCAGTAATCACATCGTTTTTATAACTGCAATTATGGAGTTGAACAAATCCTTTTCCAATCAGCATTTTTTGTGTGTCTCTCTCTCCTTTTTTTCCAGTATGCTTGTGATGTTGAAGCTGAGGTAGTGGGAAAACCATCAAAAAGGTTCTTTGAGTCGGCCCTGGCAGAAATGGGAGTTCCACCAGAGCAGGTGAGGTTTTCAGATGCTCTGACCACGGGCTGTGCCATACATTTATGCCCACTGATGCATTTTGTCCTGCTTTGCTATAACTTTGAAAATCTGTAGAAGAGGCTGAAGGGAATGTGACCAGGAGGACGTGGTAGACTTTGGGTGGATATGCAAATATTTTTTCCAAGTGCAGAGAAATATTTATATTCAAGATCTTCCTATGAATTACTTAAAAAAAAAACAAAAACAAATGAAGAGAAAGGAAAAGAAAAATGGTTGAAAAAATACTGCAGAGGGGTGTTTGCTCATTCTGACAAATAATGTGAAGTAGACAAAAGAGAATTGACAGCCAAGAGGGTAAAAGCCAACAGGTTGAATTTCTCCTTCCCTGTTCATACTTAACACCTTCCTGAAAGGTATGATGTAATTTTCTCTGCATTTTTCGGGGTTCTTTTTGACTTCTGCTGTTTCCCTTTTTATTCCCAGAGTCAGTCTGTCTTTCTTCTGGCTTGTGCCCTCCATATCTCTGCTCAGTTTAGAGCCTTCCATCCCTCCATTCTCTGCTGTAGTTTCCCCTCCCACAACATCCTTGTGTTGTGCTCTCATATTCACCTTCCTCCCAAACCATATGGTTCCAAGGAACATGCACTTTTTTTGTGAAATCCCTTTATTTGGAAGCTAAAAAAAACAGTACAAAAGGATAAAAGTTAGGTTTCCCAGGGAATTATGGAAGACTTTTTGCCTCACGAGGGAGAGAGAGAAACTTGGAGACTGGAGGCTGCAGAACAGTGGGATTGAAGCCAAAATATTGGGTTTTTTTTTTTAGTTTAGTGTTGCACTGATTGCATTTTTTTTAGCAAAAGGGAAAGGCAGATGTAAAATATTTTATAATTTTGCTGACTGACCCAAAACTTCCTCCTGTATTACTGGCTTTCCAGAAACATGCTGAATGTGTGGGGCTTCCTTGTACAGCCCAATTCCCCCCTCTCTGTAGTTGTTCCCTGCTCCTCTTTATTGATTTGTTGTTATGTCACACGGGACATAAGGATGAGTATGAGATGACTCACAAACAGCAGTGAATTACGACCTAATAATTCCATCAGGGGGGTTTGGGTGACATTATAAACAACAGGAGCAAAGTTTGGGTGCCTTGTAGGTCCCTCAAGCCTGGAGATGAAATTATGGCCCTGTAATTCAGTATGTGCTTGAGTTTTACTTTATTAGAGAGCGGGGAGATGGAAAAGACCTGGCAGGCCATCTAATCCATCTCCTTCCCAGTGCAGGAATGTTCCCTGCTCCACATTTATTAATGTTTGGTCCAGAGTAGTTTTCAGTGAGCCAAACAACCAGCCTGCTGTGAGTACCCTGAGGGCAGTGTTCAGGTTTTATGTTCAGGCAGCTTTTCCTGAGATTCACTGGGATGCATCCCTTTTAAACTGCGTCTCCTTATTTCTAGTTTTGCCCTAATTAACAACAAATAACTGCTTGCCTTCCTGGTTGTTTTCTCTCTCCAAGGGGAGGAAGGTGTTATTCCTGAGTTTTCTATTCTGGTAACCCTGTGTAGTGGCATCACTTGTCCTTTTCCATAGGCAGAGAGGTGCAGTTTTCCTCAGGCACTGTTTTTCCCGGCTCATGGAATGCCAGGACCATGTCAGCCCATAGCAGTGAGGGAAGGTATCATTGCAGGGATGCAACAGCAGAACTCACTGTCTCAAAAACTCTGTCCTGGGAAACAAATCTCATTTAATGCATTGCCAGCCTGCTAAAAATGGTCCCACAGGGACCTCAGAGAATGGTCCCCTTCGGCTTCAGGAGGATTTAGTTTGGGTACAGAAAAGCAGGAATGGTCCCCAGCAGGGATTATTTATTCATTTTCAACTGTTTGCCATGGTGCCACTAGTGACCAACTTTATATTTTGTCAGAGTTTTGGCTTTTGCTTTCAGGAAGATTCAAAGTGGAATATGTGCCTAACCAAGGAGACACCACTGCGTTGTGGCACCAATCACTCTGTGTTTTCCACTGTGGAAAAAATAATCCACGCTGCTGGAGTTAAAGCCTGGAATAGGGATGCACATGTGTAGGAGGAACAAATTAGAGCCAAGCAAACTACCTTAATTCCAACGCCTTTTTCTAACTTCTGAGTGCTTGACCTTGCAACTTTAATGTTCTTCCGAGAAGGATTTGCAGGCTGGTTTAGTTCGTGGAACATAATAATAAAAACCTCGATATATGCGGTTTAAAACCTCAGTATATTCACTTCAGTAAGTTCCTGTAATACACTGTATTCCATTTTAATCTGTCTCCTGAATGAACTATACTCCTCTGCATTTGTAGTGACATGACAAGGGCTGGTTTTACTTGCCTTTACCTTTACAGAATGTTTGCCAGTGATTTATTCCACCTGTGGAATGCGTTTAATCCAGACCGTCGTTGAACCATTTTAGATGAGCTGCGCTTTTGAAAACATATTACAGTTTTCTTTCACCTGAGTTTTAATGAAAAATACCTTTTTAATAAAGCTGTCTCACCACAGTAATTCGAGACAATGGCAATTCTGAAATTCCTCAAGCTGCTTTAATCAATAAAGTTATCACCAGTCGTTTCCCTTGATAACTGCTTCTTACTGAGACCCTGACTTTGCCTTCTGCTGCTGAGATGTTTTCAGCCTGCACTTAGAATAGGAGGAACTCCCCAAAGTCCAATTTTCATTTTAACCTTTCCTCAATGGCCTAGAAATAACAGATTGCTGGTATTACTTTAATAGATTGGAAATTTAAACCTCTTAGAGGTAACCAGACCTATCTTGCAATTCAGTAATATGACAAAGAATAACACATCTTAAAGGTTACTGAAATGCCTAATTCATATGTTTTAAGGCAGCTGTCACAGTGGCTGATTTTTACAGCTTTACCATAAAAACTAAATAATGTTAAGGTTCTGGTAGTTTTATATAATCATAAAAAGTTCTCTCTGTAGCAAATTGTCCTGTTTTAATGGGAGTTATGGCAGGTCATACTGGAGTCCATAAACTAGTGGTAGTTAACCAATTCCCATTTCTGCCACCTGCAAGTCTCAGGTGGAAGTCAGTGGTCCATGAGAGCAGAGGGAGGTCACCCAAGAGTGGCACAGAGAGCTTGCTGCCGTGCCAATATCCCCTCCTGGCTCTCTGGCCACGACAGGGGAAGATTTCCCACCTCCAAAGGAAAAGTGAAGTGGCCGAGTGAAGATTCAAGCTTCAGTCCTGCTGGGAGCTTATTGAAACCTGGCTGGCCCTGCAGCCTTTGGAAATCTAAGACAGAAGCATAATTAACAATAATATGGGATCCTGAAGCTGGGAGATTATCACGTGGACCAAGGAGAACAGGGAGAAAAGTAAACGTGTCGTATTTCTTCTGTAAAGGGGTTTAATGCATTAATCAAGATTTGGTGTATAAGCTTTATTTCCTTATGGCCCTGGCACGTTTAATTAAGGTTATTAAGCCTGTAGCAAAAATCTGTTTAGGCATAAATATGTTTGACTCTGTGTTCAATATTCTGGTAAAGTTAGCACACTGCCCTCTGTGCATCTCACTGCATCCTCTGGAGGCTTCAGCCTCCAAAATGCTGTGTCTGACCTCATCCTAGTAAACCCTGCACTGCAACATGAGCATGCTTGGGTAAATCAGGATATTCTTATCTGTCTGCCTCATTCATTTTCTTACTCCCTGATTTGTTTTCTGATCAGATGTTTTTCTGTGGTTTTAGTGAGTGCTAGAACTCTGTTTGCAGCCAAAAATTACCTGAGGTTCCCATTCACCACCCCAGCAGCATCTCTGAAGACTTTGGCTAGCTTTGGCTGCTTCTGTGGGTAAAGAAGGTTGGCCCCCACCTCCATTCAGCTCTGGGTCTGTGGCACAGACAGCAGCAGTAAGATTGCTCCAAGAACATGACCATTCTTGGAGGTCATGTTTGTGTCCTCCACGATCACCTCCACTGGGGGTTGAGTTTGATGGGGACCCTTCAAGAGCAGTGGCTTCCCTCAGCTGTGGCACATGAGTAAACCACACACACCATCTCCCACCAGCTGTGTGGCTTAGGGAAATATAAATCACATCACCCTGATTCCTTGATGATTTGTCTTGAAACCAGAGAGACTCACTGTATTTTTTTTCTCCTTCTTTTTAGTAAATTTGTAGCTGATCTAAAAAAAGTAACTCCTGCAGAATGATTGAACAAATTAATGGTGTGATCCCTGTGTAAAATGTGAACACAGACGGGGATCTTTTAATTCCTGCTTTCAGTGGGTATGTGACCTTTCAGTTTTATATCTTTCTCTCTCTTCTTACCATATTGCAGTCAGAGAGGAAGTTAAACCCAGGTTTGACAGGTAGAGTTTTTTTATTTCCCCTGACAGCACACCTTTTGACCTCTATCTTCTTGCCAATGATTTTTTAAATCCTAAATGATTTGGGAATAATTGCTCCTCCTTTAGTGATTATTGCCCTTCACCGATAGTAAATCTGTGAAGTCCCTGGGGGCTGGAGAACATTTTTGTATGCGTATGCCACAAGCTGGCCTGGACAGGCATCGCTGCTCAGCCGCAGCTGCACTCACAGAGCTGCCACAGTCTTGCAGGAAAACTTCCCTGGCTGGGGTAAAATACAGCCCTGGTGGGCAAGAGAATGTTTATGGGGCTGCCCTGCTCTGCCCCTTCCCCTTGTGAGAGGAAATTCATTTTTAGGCTTATGAGAACACGGGACCGAAATTGTCTTTTATTTCAGAAATCTCATCCTGAGCATCAGGGTTCAGGCTGGGCAAGGGCATGCAGGCGGTGGAGGCCAGGAATTTTGTAAGAGGAGGGGATTATGAACTGTCAAAGCCAGTGATTAAATATCTTGGAGCAGCTTGGGAGAAACTGGTAAGGGTGGTTGGTTGGAGTGGTGTTGCCCTGTCCTGTGCAGCTCTGCACGACTGGGATTATTGTCTTTTCCTGATCCATGCATACGTGATTTATTTACTAATTCCTTAAATTTAACCCATCATTTTCTCCTCATTTCATATTGGATTCCTGGTTTGGAGGAGTGGCAAGGAAAGGTGAAAGGCATATATAAACTGTTTCAAAATAAACCACTTCAGTGGTACCAGACATGGAAAGAGTGTCCTGTTCCATCCCATCCCTTGAGGAGTTGTCACCATCCCTCATGTGAATACTGTTAAAAAACAACAACTTGGAAGGTATACTGGAGGATTTAGTTTTTAACATGAAGCTGTCACAGATCTATGTGTTCCTAGATCAGTTTGGTTTATAAATACTCCCAGAAAATTTAGGTATATCCTGAGATTTCCATTACATGCCATGCAATAAGTGGGAGAAGATCCTGTTGCAATTAGATAATTAATAAAAATAGCTCTGGAGCTTTACCATTTTTAGCCTTCCTCAACATGTATTGTTTAGTCCTGCCCAGCAGACAGCTCACAGTGACACAGGTGAGCTGGCTCTTGTGTACCTGATGTGCAGGTATGAAAATAATCAAAAACACTTGGAAGGGGTGGAAATCCAGGCAAGAACATCTGGATTTGCAAGGTGCCAAGGTTGTAAAAGGTGGGCAGTTACGCTTATGAAGCAGGAGGTTAATTCAACAAGATGAAAATCAAATGGTTAAAGGTGCAATTAGTTAATGTATTTTAGATAAAATTCAGCTTTGGTACAGAAGGTGCAAAAGCACACTTCGAAATTGGATTGATAAACCAGATTACAGATTTTCAGGGCTGCTGTGTTTCCCTGGTTTTAAGTGCTGCCCCTGTTCTCTTCAGAGTAATCCAGAACACCTTTGGAAGGTGTAAAGCTGATTTCTGATTATTAATGGAAGATTACTGTTTTGTATATCTGCTGGTTTTTCTTTAAACTATAAACCCAACCATTTTCAATTTGGAGAATAAAATAAATGCGATAATTTTTAATGCAGGGTGATAATAAGCACTTGAAATTTTGTAGGTGGAGTTGTCAAAAAGAGCCCTTGGTTGATACACTTTGACTTAATAATTATCTTTAACAGGCAGGAAGGTGCTCTGTGCATGCTGTAAGTTTTCATCAGACACAGACAAATCTTGGTTACCTTTTTTTAATGTAGTTTGTTTATTAGTATTTGCATAAACTTAAGGTGATGGTAACACAGACCATGCTAGGCCTGTACATATTGTGTCATATTGTGGAAAAATGAATAATTTCTGTTTTACAGTGATTTCCCAGATTTCTGTATCAACCTGAGAATGGGTTGGAATTGAGCTCTCAGTGATCACAAGCTTAAAAGCTTTTGACTAGTTCGTAGAATAACAGTTTTAAGAAGTTAAGCTTAATTTAAGCTGCTTGGAGCGTAACAGAAATGGATTGTTAGGAACACAAGAGGCCTGACTTCATAAAATCCACCGTTTTCTTTGAACTGTGTGCCCAATCGCTTTGATTTTTGTGATTGATAACAAACTGCCCAGGCGTGTGCTGCCTCAGGACGTTGCTGCAGGAGCCATAGCATGAATTATGTTCAAGGTAGGATGACTTTTAATCAATCTGATGACAATATTATCGTGTTTAATTTGTCTGATGGCGGTATTAAACATCAAGCCGGGCTGTTTGTTATGTCAGAGGCGTGTGACGTGTGGCAGAAGTGGAATTCACGGCGGTTTTCCCGCATTTCCTCGCCCTGACAGGCCGTCATGATCGGGGATGACATCGTGAACGATGTCGGGGGAGCCCAGCGCTGCGGGATGAGAGCGCTGCAAGTGAGGACGGGGAAGTACAGGTCAGTGCTCACCCCACACATTCACAGGACCAGACTTTTTCCATGCCTTTTCCAGCTCTTTTCCTGTTGGTGCCAATGCAGTCTGTGCAAGCATCTCCTTGTGCAGCGTTGGGTGGACAGTGACATTTTCATTTGGGGACACACTGCGTGTATGGAAGTGGTGGGAAGGGGAAGGTACAGTCTTTGATCTTTTAGAGAAATATTTTCTGCTAAACTGCTGCTGTATTTTTTTCATCCCAGTGCATGGAACCGGTGTGTTTCCTGGGGTTTGTTTATTTTTGTCCTTGCTGCTGCAGGGAAGTGTTGTGCACCTGATATAAGACATGTCTGAAACTTGTAGCAGGGTCAGGTTGGTAAAATTAGACTGTCAATTCAGCAATCTCTGTGGGTCATCTCCCACAGCTTTATGAAGGACTCCATATGTCTGCTTTTCCCTCCAGACACGTTCAGCACTGAGGTGTCTGAAACACGAGAGCTGTTTCTCCATCTCTTGCCTTACCAGGGTGCAGGATCCTGCTCATCTCTTCCAAACAGCCCTTCCAACCCTTCTCCCTGCAGGTGTCTCCATGATCCTGTGCTTTCACTGAGCTTTCACAAGACCTACCTCCTTGCTGTTTCTGTAAGGTGATAAAATAATACCCAGTGCCTTGATTCTAATGGACCAGTAAGTGATAAAAGACAGATACAAGTATTTTCTATAATTTTAAGATAGTACCTCTCAAAATCAGTTATTTATCTCAGTGAAGATTGAAAAATCTCAAAGATTAAAGGAGTAAGTATGTAGTTTGTGCTGTTGGTATTATTAGTCTGTAATCTGTGCAGTCCCAGGAGTTGGACTCAGTGATCCTTGTAGGTTCCTTCCAACTCAGGACATTCTATGGTTCTGTGATTCTAATCCCATTAATTTCTTAAAGGAGAAAATAAGGATTCAGTGGTTGATTTTATTCTGATATTAATTCACTTTGTGAATCCACATCATAATGTCACACAGACACAGGTGCCACTGAAGGAGGTATCTCTGCACACAGAGGTAAATCAAACCCTTGATTACTGACCAAACCTCTCCTGGGCCATCCTTTGCCCATCATGATGCTGTATCCAAACTGTTCAGGCAGCTGACATAAACTCTGTGTACACACACATAAACATGTGTCATCATATGCTGTAAGAAAAACATTTTCTTGTATCGAGTTTGAGTCATGATTTCACAGCTGAAAGGGAGTCACCAGCTGTTCTAGATTGTTTTCCAGTGTTTTGTTTCCTGTTTCAGCGTGTGCTTGGTGTTATCTGAATTCATGTACTGTTGCACAGCAGTGAAACACAGATGAGTGTCTCAATTCCCCATGTGGTGCCAGGCCTGCTGTTAGTAATTGGGAATAAAATGAAATAACTCTTGTTTGCCAGGAGAGGTCAGAGGTGCATCTATATTTTTAAGAGTGACTTAGAAAATCAAAGCACAGTGAGTAGTGAGAGAGACAGAAAAAAGCAAGCGATGGGCAAGATAAATTAAAAAATAACAGAAAATGTGGTTATTTGGTGGTGGGTTTAGTTTAAAGTATGATATGTAAGGTTTTGCATAGGCCCTTTCTTTCCCTTCAGTCCTTGCTGACACAGAGCTGTGTGCTGCACCCGAGCACCTCTGGATGGCATCCTTGGTTCATGCACATCAGTGTCAGCCGCAGCCTGGGGCTGCTTTTCCAAAGGTGTAAAGCTCAGTGGTTGGTGTCAGGGTTTCAGTGGAGCTGCTGAGTGCTGGTGCAGTGGGATTGCCACAGGTTTCAGTCACAGAACCAGGAAACCATAGAATGGTTTGGTTTGGAAGCATTGTATCGCAAAAGACGACACATGAGCCAGGATTTACTGTGCTGTTTATGGTATTTCAAAGGGGCTTCAATCCCAGGCTGCAGAACAATTTGGTGAATCTTACTTGTTTTAGTAAGCCAGAAAATCATTTTATGAAAAAAAAAAAATGGGTTGAGCTGCTGCTGCAGAGGTTGTGGCAGTAGATGGGGTGGCTTGGTTTGCCGCAGGATGGGCGTTAAAATGTGGGTTAAGCTGCTTCAGAAACATTCAGTTTTAGACCACCTTGCTTGGAGGTCCTGAGAGTTGGATCTTTCCTCTTGCTTCCTTTGCATCTTTAAAGTTTAATAAAATTTGTGCAGCCAATTTCCTTTAATGTGACACACTTTGCCTCTTCCACACTCCTGCATCTTACTTTTCTCCTCTAGAGCTCTCAGTCCTCCAACAGGACTTAATCTCAAGTGTTGAGCTCTTTCTCAGTAGCCAAACCAGACATAGCCTAGATTAGTCCAAGAAATGCAATAAATCCCAGCTTCACCATGGAATAGAACTTCTGCTGGCACAAGTCAGGGCAGTAATGGGAAGATGAAGGGATAAGATGGTGTTTTGAGGTGACCTCAGCCATCGTGGTTCTTTGAGATGGGGTGAGTAGCTGGGTTGGCCGAGTACAGCCTTTCTTAGGTGTAAAAATGCAAAGGGTCAGTCTGGAGGGCGAGTCTGTCCTCTCTCAGTTTGTCCCAGGACAGACCAGGCCATTGCTTCAGGCTCCTGTGTGCTGACAGGAGAAGCTGCTGTGAGGTTTGTCAAGCATTGGGAAATGTGATGCTACTTCCCAAGTTTCTGTGCACACCTGCATGGAGGCCCTTTGTAGCCAACATCTTTCCCATCTATGGAAGAACATGTACTTGTCTTCCAGCACAGAGTATGTGCTAATTCCACTTGCAGCTAATTGGCCTTGACATCAAACCAATGATTCCCACAATAGCTATTGATTCTGCAACGCTGGGTAATATCCTCTTTGTAGCCTGCAAGTCAGAGCAGAGAAAAATGGCTTTGAGGCTTTTCCAACTGTCTCCCTGTAACGTCGGAAACACCTCTCAGGTGCGCCAGGGCGTCGAATTGCAGGTGGTTCTTGGCAGGGGGGAAGAATTACTTACCCCCTTCTCCTTGTTATTTACAGGTCTTGATTTGTAGGTAAAGAACTTAGCATTGCTGGCGTGTGGTGGTAGCCAGGAATATTCCTGGCAGTGGTGCCCCCTGCCCCTGCTCACCCGTGAGCTCTGGAATGGTTCAGAGTCTGGCACCCTCTCAGTGCCCACATGGGGTTTTCTCCCTTTGATTAGGGATTTATCTCATGGCCACGGCTGATACTGACATGAGTATGAACATCCCAGAGCTCCCTTGTTACAGGCATAAAAGATACCCCAGGGATGAAGGATAAAATGATCAAGGCCTGTGAGAGTTGTCATCTCCCTTCAGCTCTGCCACTGTTCTCGGGGAGAACTGGGTCAAGTTACTTCATGTATCCTGGCTTTTTAATTATCTTCTGAGAATGATTATTCCAGCTTCCTTAACAAAGTGGCTTGTGATCTGTTCCTCTTGTCTGATTGAAGAAAACATTCAGATTTTTTATAGATTTATAGGAAATCTCTTTGCCAGTGGAGAAATCCAGACATATCAAGACAGAAGTTGGGACAGAGGAAAAGTCGTCTGGGCTTCCATCATCAACTGATTAAGGATTGAGAAAACCAGGTTGTGTTGTTATCCTAGCCTCTTAAATGAGGTTATAAAATTATTCTTAAAAAAACAGATTTCCACCCATAGATAAATTCACAGCTGCCACTGTGTAAGTAAAAGAAGGCTCATGAAAACTTTTTGCAAAGAAATAGTCAGCTCTTACTGCTCTGCAGACAAGCAGCATCCCTCCACCCTCGCTTTCTTGCTCCTGCATTGCTAACCACACCAAGATGAATGATTTTATTAGTTCTTTCCCATCTCCTGGGTCTCCATGGATCACACCAGCAGCGTGTAATGAGAACGAGCGGGCAGAGACACTCCCTGTGTGTGCCGAGACACAACCAGGGACATGCTTATGGCCTCACATCCTGATAATTAAGCCTGTTTCAAGTATTAAATGGAAAGACTTCCAGCCTGTATTTGCACTTTGAAAAGCTGTATTCTAATTCTTGTTGGCTTAAGCAATGCTTATTAAAACCCGGTGTCAGCAAGTCGGTGTTCATTTGGGCAGGAGAGCTGACTGCAGGCGGTTCCAAGGCGTAGCCTTATCACCATTTACTGCATATTCAAATCATGGTGTGCTCTGTCCATGTGTGGAACTTCACACTTGTTTATCAGTTTGGTTACCGTAATCTTTGAATCAGCTCTGTAGAGGAAGTTCAGAGTTAGCACCGCAAACAAAATTGCGAAAAACTCAGCAAACACTTGTCTGACCACAGCTTTTCATTTTCCCAGTACCTTCCAGCATCCAGACACAGAAAATAGGATGCAGGGTTCTTTGATAATCCAGCCATCCACTCTGCAGGGTAGGGCTCAATGTAACACATTGCACTGGGAATACTTATTGCACTTATTCTTGAACTGTAAGTGTTGAATTCAGGAAGCAGAAAATTTTACCCTTTTACTCTAAAGAATCATCGTTTATGTGTCTTGAATGTTTCTGTTTCCTTAATTGAATATAGACAAGTGTTTACCTTCTAGTAAAGTTACTATTTGATATTAGAAATACCAGTTGGGCTAGATTATCACTGTAGGCCCCTTTCAACTATTCTATTCTATTCTAGTCAAATCTAAATCCAGGTTATACCTCAGCTCCTAAAAGGAGCAAGGGGGAGTAGGAAGTTCTGCTACCTTGCAGCTCATGCATAAATTTAATGATCTTCAGTCTAAAAAAGAAATGTGAGTTTAAGGTTTTTTTTATTGGCAGGTAAATTTATTCGCTGGTGCCATAATAAACCTCAAGGAAGCAGAGCGTGCTCAGGCCATAGCCGTGCTGGGTGGTGTTCTGAAAAAATTAATGTGAATATCAGAAAAGAGATCAGTCTGCAATGAGAGTAGCATTAATAAGGGAGGAATGGATCAGGTCAGTGAGGACAAGCAATACCACTCAGCAGTCTTGACAGTTCTGCTCTCTACCTGTCTGACTGACTTTTCCTTAGCAATCCTACTCTAATCAACTGTCTCATCTCCAACACTTAGGAAGGGGAGCAATGTGCATTTTGCAAATCAAGGTGGGAGTGACCACGTCAGCCTGGGCTACAGTTTTGCTTCCCTTCTTGCTTCACATCCACCTAGCTCATGCAGCAGCAGGGGCATCTCAGGTTTCCATTTCTCCTCTTCTGAAGCTGATAAAGGGCTGAAAGAAGAGGAGAGGAGGTGCCTGCTACCTGAAGCCACAGGCAGTGGCACCTGGAAGGGCATGTGGCTCAGCTGGTCTTGATGTATGGGATTAAATCACTTCCAGGCCCTCTCTGACAGCATGCAAAGCTAATGGCTATTTTGCTTTCATTCCCTTTTGCTCTGGTGCCTCGATGTCTTGGTAGTACGTGCTCCCTCAGCCTGGGCTGGCAGCCATCCTCCGCCCGACAGGGCCACGTGTGCTCCTGCACCGGCGTGAGGAACACCAGAGCCCTTGGCAGCTGCTTGGCCAAAGTGCATTCCCCTCCTCCCTGCAGACACAGAATTCCTGAGCCGAGGTGGGTGGTGGCAGGAGGCAGCTCAGGGGCTTTCCAGGGTTTGACAGCGTTGAAGAACACCATACCCGTGGCAAACTACCTTATTTCCGTAAAAATGCAAATGAGCATGCTTTGAAATGTGCTGCAGAAAGGGCACAGCTGGGACAGCTGCACACTGTGGTTTCACTAGAGATTTCCTTTTTTTGAAGAGCAGGTTCCTCTTCTCTGCATATGTTTTTTTTTCCTGTAGCTAAGTATCCTCCAGGCTCACTTGGTGCACGGAATCCTCTCCAAGCGGCTCGGGGAGTGTGGCAGGAGGGGAGACTGCTCTGATTGATAAAACCGAGGCACAGCGTTGTTTGCAAAGGGAGAGGGAAGCAAATGAGAGAGAGACAGGCCGAGTCAGCTGCTGATGTAACTCCCTTGAAGCAAATGGTCCAGTATCTGAAATTTAATCTTCTGGCTTGGGGTCTTGCTTGTGCTGTAAACATGCTCAGGAGCTGTGATGTTGGAGCAGTACTTTGTGCTTTCAAGCACAAAACAGTGGAGTATTCCTGCTTTAATGCTGTCCTGTGTGGCCCATGGATGCTGGAGCTTAGCTACTGACATCTATTTTTCCTCTACAAGTGGGTTTAACCAACAAACCCAGAATGGCTGCCTTCCATCCCTGGAAGTGCTCACAGCCAGTTTGGGCTGGGCTTGGAGCGACCTGATCCAGCAGAAGGTGTCCCTGCCCATGGCAGGGGTTAGGAACTAGCTGATCTTTAATGTCCCTTCCAACCCAAACCATTGTGTGATTCTGTGATTCCAGCAGCTACAGAGGTGATAGACAGAGGTGTTTGTCGGGGTGTGTGGGAGTGGGGCTGCCAGCCTGCTGAGGCTGTGGGAGCAGCCGCGAGACATGGGGATTTCTGCCCTCCTGCTGCTTCTGCCGGGCTGGGGGCTGGTTTTCATCCCCTTTGAGAGGCATGATGTGACTTGCCCAGAGTTAAAAATAAAGCACCCAGCAATGCCAGCTTTAGGTCTTTTGCAGACACTGCAGAACCCTGGTGTGTCTGTACGTGAGCGCTGATGTACTGCAGCAGGAGTTGTGAGTGTAATGTGAGAGAAGGGGCTTGGGTGAAAGGTTCCCCTGCCACTGCCAGCACTGCCCATGCTCCTGGTTGGGGTGCAGACAGCCTGCAGCTGGTGTGGGACGTGACTCATGTTCACACTTTGCCCCCAAAGACTACAATTCTTACTTGTCTGTGGTTTTCAGTCACTGTCAGCAGTGTGTATGGTTACACCTCACCCTGCCTGCTCACGGGGTGCCGGGGCATGAGCTCATTCAGCATGAGGGGCTGGTGCTGTTGCAAGGGGATCTGCATCGTGTCAAATCTTTAAACTCGAGCCATCAGCCTCTGTAAAAACAGGGGTGGGTCTCAGAGCCATGGGGAGCATCAGAGAGCCACTGCTGCTGCATGTGCTGGTGCTTTTTGTGTGGGTCTGCAGCTCATCTCAAAAGATTTTTCCTACTTAGCTATACTCTGAGTCTGAAATGATCACCTGAGTCTAATGCTCCTGGTCTGTAGGCCCATTCCCCTTAAATATAGTTTCTCTGAAGCCTCCAGAGACCCACTCCTGTCATTTTGGAAGGTGATCTTGGCCATATTTCTTCCATGTTGCTTATGCCAGTGTGTGCGTTTGTTTCGCAGCGCCCACTGCTTTTCCATTCCTGGTTGCTCCCCGAGTGCCCCCTGAGTTTCAAGGAGAGGAGGCTGTGTCAGGTTTGTCTTTCCAGCTTCCACTCACTCCCAACCCATTGTAAGCACTGTCAGTGTCCTCATAAGCAGAGTTCCACAGCCTGTCTGTCCCTGGTTGGAAACCTGGCCGGGCTGTGCTGGTGGATCTGGTGCTACAGAGGGTGGTCTGTGTTCCTGCAGAGAGAAGGGCTGGGAATCATCCTGTCCTGTCCTGTCTCCAACAGCAGCTGGGGTTGGAATCTCCCCAGGTTACCTTTGCACCTGTAGGTGTAAATCAGCTCATCCTAAAGAAAGCCAGGTGCATCTGGACATGCCCTGGGGAAGCTGCCCAGGCTGGGCTTGGTAGAGACCAGTTCTACCCACAGCAACACATCACCTGCTTAAATGGCCACAGCACTAAACAGGCATTGGCTGATCAGGGTGTTGCCATTAGGGAAATTAATGCAATGAGTCTGATGAGGAGCAGCTGAGGGAGCTGGGGGGCGCTCAGCCTGGAGGAAAGGAGGCTCGGGGAGACCTTCTCACTCCCTGACACGTTGTAGCCAGGTAGGGGTCAGCCTCTTCTTCCATGTCACAAGCAACAGAACAAGAGGACGTGTCCTCAAGTTGTGGCAGCATAGCTTTAGATGGGGTATTAGGGGAAAATTTCTTCACAGAAAGGGTTATCAAGTGCTGGCACAGCTGCCCAGGGCAGTGGTGGAGTCCCCATCCCTGGAAGGATTTAAGAGACACGTAAATGGAGATGTGGCACTTGGGGACACGACTGAATGGTTGGGCTTGGTGGTCTTAGAGGTCTTTTCTAACTTAAAAAATTCTATGCCTTGGCCACTGATGAGAACGTGGGTGAGCATGGCTGGGTGATGGAGCTGTCAGAGCTGGGTGAGTGTGTGTGAGCTCACAAGCTGTGGGTTACACAGCACCCTTTGGCTTCTTCTTCATCCCCTTTCCCATTCCCAGTGTGTCCTGAGCCCCAGAGGCTCTGTGGGGCAGAAAGAAGCCAGCAGTGCTCCTGAGTGCCAGAACAAATTCCAACCCTGGGTTTGGATGTACAGGTGCAGGTTTTTGGAAGGTGGAAGCTTGAAGTGGGTTTCATCTCAGTGTGAGCCGCTGGAGCCCCGTGGCAAGCAAAGCAGCTGCTGCAGAGCCCCTTCACCAGCCCCAAAGCCCAGCTTTGGCCAAAACCTGGCAGGCATTTGCTGTGGAATAACAAGAACTGTTCAGTTCAGCTCTTGGCTGCATGACACTGAAACCAGGCCTAAAAATAGAAGGATGTCTGACCCCAAAGTGAAGGATTTTCACTTGTAACCCAGCCTGGCGTCTGCCCAGGGTGACATCATCCAGAGGGGAAGTTGGAAAAGCTTCCAAATTCGTTGCTTTGCGTGGAGAAGTGCTAAATGCATGTGTCAGCAGATAATCAAATGGCACATTTGCTGTGGCCATGAATCAGGGGGAAGAGGGAATGGGGAAGGAAGGACCTGAAGAGGGAGGAAAAGGATTGGAACCGCATGTTGGAAAAGAGTTTTGAGAGCGTTGTCTGTGTGTAACTCAAGGGGAGATGGTAAGTGCAAAAAAGGTCCTGTTCAGGCAGAGTCTGCCCCGTAAAGATGACACTTTTTTTTCCTTGTAAGTGTGCTAAAAGTTACTGGGCTGCACTCAAGGTTCTGACCATCAGACCACCCAGTGGTATCTGGGGTTTTCAGTCACGGCTGTGGTTTGAGTCTGCTTGATTTAGACTTACAAGTGTGTGGACGCTGCTCACAGTGGCCGTGGAGGCATCTGAGATGGCCAGGTACTGAATGACCTCCCTTGGTTTCAGCTCTCTGGCTTGAAAGCAGCTTTTTCCAGGCTAACTTTCAGGGATTTGCTCCATATCTGTGCTCACGTGGCATGGATGACCTTGCTATTGTTGTTCTAGCTCCAAATTGCTTGCACACAGTTCCTTGTACTTCTGTGCTGAGCTGCTTTGCCTTCTTTAAAAGTGGCAGTGAGTACAAGGTATGGTCACAGTTTTCCTCTGAAACTTGGTGTCTCCTCCCTTTGGATGCTGCCAGGAGACTCCTGTGCTCATCCTCTAACGAGGACACCTTTTCCTCAGTGCTGATGGGCACATGCTGAAATTTGTACCTCTTTTCAGATGATGAAAGCTTGGTGCGATACGGGATGTCTCCATTATCTGTTTTCCTTCTGCCTTTTAAATTCTCATTACGTATTTATAATGCTGTTATAGCAAAGATGCCTGAAGCACAACTGTGGGCAGTGTTTGGTCTCTGAGTCCCCAGTGAAGCTGAAGGAACTGCTGTTGCTGTGTAAACACTGTGTCAAGAGCTGATTTCATGCATAATGCTGGGCATTTTTAACGAACTCCGATAATGAAAAGAGGGAAAGGGTTTTACCATATCAATGCAGACATCTGATAGGAGACCAATTTATTTGGTTTGATAGCAAGAATAGGGTTCAGGCATGCCAGCCTTTCCTTCTGGGTGTTTTAATACCCTTAGATCATAACAACAGTGAAACTTTTCCTGCAGACAGGCTGGTTTACAGACATTTGTCAAAGCAACAGGCACAGACGAGCTGGTTCTCACTTCATCAGCCTTTGGGCAGGATTTGTCTGACTAAGCAGGAGGATATTTCTGGTTGTCTGCTGGGAAATGACATGGCATGAAAGCAGAAGGTGGCCCAGGCAGGGTCAGGAATTTACTTCCCATGTTAGGGTTAATTGTATGGTCCAGAGAGGAGCTTGAACAGTTTTTCCATAGTTTGCCTGTTTTTTATGTGAAAGCTTGAAGCCTCTCTGACTGAGAGACAAATCTCTATTTGCAACTAGATAACTAGATGTGAATATTCTTGGGGTATTTTTTTGGTCCCTGATAGTTTTTATTAGGTACAGCCTAACTGGAATAGCGGTGTGAGCAGCAGGGACCTGAACCTGAGCAGCTGGAATAAATCTGGTGTACTCCAGCGGTGAATGCCAGTCCTTCTGTGGGCCAGCTGCTCCAGCACAGACCCATCATTCCACGGAGAATTAGTGGAGCTGACAGACGTGAGAGTGAGCACACACCAGAGGAGCCAGCTCTTATTCTTGCAGACAGAGCACTTTATTTTTCCTTTCTGGTTGAGATGTTCTAGTGAACACTCGACTTTCTTGTCATCTTTAAACTATGTAGAGAGGTGGGGAGTTGCCTTTTACCAAAGCAAATGGGCTTTTGCTTTGAAAAGTCCCTTCCTGCAGTTTTTGGCACGACTGATCGCTCTGTTCTCAACAGCCCCTGAGCTTCATGATACAGTAGTTTTGTACAAAGCTGTGTTTTTTATGCACATAAAGCTCTTTAGAGCTGCCTTTCTCTGAAAACATGTCCCTAGATATCTGTCCTGGGGTTTTAACAGACAGAGTTGGAGATGGGGCTTATTTGGGAGGAGGGGGCAGGCTTGGGGGCTGTGAGATGGTGGCCAGAGGCGCTGGCCGGCGCTGCTGCACGTAGCACAAGCTGTCAAATGACATTCAGTTAAAAACACTGCATGTTAAAAGACAGTTAGAGCATGAATTAAGCCATGTTTTCATTTGCTCTGAGAAGCAGGGCTTGATGCAGCACTCACAATCCCCTTCCCCCTACTGAATCCTCGTCTCCCCAAGCAGGCACCGTGGGGGAACTTGCAGAGAAACGTTTTCCCCTCGCCAGTCACTGGTTTCCACATGGGTTTTTCTGCCCTTTCTTTTTGGTAGTTAAATAGAAACGTGAATGCATTTATTTCTGGAGCAGAGCTCTGAGATCCTGCCTTCCCTGTGCACACAGGGGCAGGAGGTTAAAGCTGGCAGTGGCCACAGGGTGCTCACGTGCTCGGTTTGAACGGACTCAAGCATATGTTGGAAATGCCACTCGTGACCGCCACGGGGGCATTGTGTGGGCTGAGCCCTGCTGCAGATGGGCTCCCAGCTGGCCCTGGCCAGGCACTTGGAAAATCCCAGTGCCCTGAGGAAAAGCCTGGGCATCACAGAGGAATGGTTTGGCAGGGCAGAGGGAGAATCCGCTCCTCTGCGGGGCAGCACTATCTTTCTCATCTCAAAAGCATCTCTGTCTCCCTTCATCAGGCCTTGGAGGTGCTGGTCTCCTTTGGGGGGCTCACAGAGGCTCTGCTCAGGTGGCTCTTCCCCCGGTCCTGGTATTGGAGTGAAAGTCCAGGCTTTGGCTGAGGACATGGAGGCCAGCTCGTGTTCATACAAAGTGGGTACAAAGACCTCAGTTGAAATGGAAAACAAAACCTGTCTGCATTTAAATCAGCCTAATTAAAGTGGCTTTTTCCAGGGGCTGGCAGGCACTGCATTGCCTGCCCAAAGTGATTTGTGCAATTACCCTCTTTTGTGTTTGTCTGGTGGGGTTTTTTCTTACCTCACTCATTTATGGGACAATCACCTATATGCAATCTGTGACTGTAAGGTTAGAAATAAGGGTCTGGATTCTCATCTGCTCTAAGAAGTGGAGTAAACGGGCAGAGCTTCGCTGATTTACACCTGCTGGTGCTCTGTGTGCCTGGAAATAGCTTAGCAAGTGTAAAAGGGGAAAAAAAAAAAAAAGAAAGGAGAGGTTTCTCCATCCATCTGGAACACATTGCATCCATCAGGGGAAGGAGAGGCATTTGTGAGAGTGAACGCTTCATTTATCAGCGTACGAGCTATTGAAAAGCCTGGATGTAGCTGGGATAATTATAACCAAGATTAGTCTTCTTGGGATGGAAAAGTAACGACAATCCTAATTTTACCAAATCCTCTGAAATTTATCGCCTGTTTATTTAACACCCCGAACCCTTTCCCGCGGCAGAGGATCGGATGGATTTATGGAGGTGCAGTTTAGTAATCTAAATACTTGGGAGTTCATCTGTGGGCTGCTCTGGTTGTTATCACTGTCACCACTCGGAGGCCGTGGGAACTGGGATTGCAGATGGGAGCAGCGGGAGGCACGGGCCAAAAATCAGTGGGAGTCAGTTGTAGCACTCTCCTCCCACTGGCTTTGCAGGTGAGAAATACCTGGCCTTTCGTAGGCAGCTTCAGCTGGTGGTGATAAGGGAAGGTTCCCTGCTGGGGCAGGAGCAAAGCTCCTTCCATCCCCTCTCTTCAGGAGCTGCCTGTTTTTTCCTCTTTCTAGCGTTTCTGTGGAGTTTTTTTCCTGCATTTCCCCATCCCTGGAAGTGTCCAAGGCCAGGTTGGACAGGGCTCTGAGCAACCTGGTCTAGTGGAAGGTATCCCTGCCCGTGGCAGGGGGTTGGAACAAGATGAGCTTTAAAATCCCTTCCAACCCAAACCACTCCATGATCCCCTGTAAGGAAAGGCAATATGTATTCAGAAATTCCCCGTGCAGGGAAGGTCAGAAGAGCAAGTGCATGTGGAGAGCTGCCTGCAGCTCCCCTGTGCCAAGCTGTGGATATCACCTGTCCATCTTAGAGCCCTATCAAAACTGAAAATCTGGGCTAGAAGCAGGAATAGCATCATGAAAAGGAAAATCCCTTTGGGACAGTTGAGGCTTTGCTAAAGAACAGGAGTTATCCAGAACCTGTGAAAAGGCAGGTAAAGGAGCAGAGCCTGGAAGCCCTTTTGCTGCCATCATTTAATATTAGAGGAAAATGCCTGGGCTGGGGTTTAATAATCCTTGCTGGTCTATTTTGTAATAAGTTCGTAACTTCTAGGCCTGTCTGCATTTGTGGCTTTATGAGCTGTGCTGCCTTTTGGCTGAATATTTGCTCTTTTCTTACCACAAAAGTCAGCGTCTTTTCCAGTGCAGCAGGAGCTGAAATGTACAGCCTTGATTTCCTGTTCAACTCTAAAGCACTGTGGGGTTTTAGAGTTTTTACAAGCACACACAAAACCCCAAACAACAAACCCTGAAAGATGAAAATAATGATCCAAAGAAGACAGAAGGAAAATTTCCTTTGCCTCCTTCTGAGTCAGGGTTTTAGTCCAAGGGGTTTGGTAGCACTCTAAGCCTTTGTGCTTCAAGACACAAGCCAAATTCTCCCTAATAAAATTCAAAAGGCATTTTTCCTTCAGGGCAAAAATTCTAATATAAAATCTCCTACATTTTCCTAAACCACTGTCAGAAACTGGCCACTGTTGAAAGTGGAACAGACAATTAGCTCAGGGTGCCTGTCTGAACTAGTGTGGTGGCTCTGACCTGCTACACCTTCCCATAGAGGGGTGCCTTGTCACCAGTACTGCTGTGCTGTCACCAGGAAGGCCACCAGCTCGGGTGGGTCAGGTAATCAGAGAGGCAGGAGGGGTTTGGAGGTGTGTTTGGGGCTGTGTCAGGAAGCCTCAGGTGGCCAAAGCAGTTTCTTTACCGTCCCATGCTCCCAGCTCCTGTGCTGCCATCCCTGCCTGCCTCTCACCTTGGTGTCTGACTCACATTCCTGCATACATCCAAGTCCTGAAGGGTTTGGTTGAGGTGTTGGATGGTGTGGAAGTGGTGGTTTATCAGGAAGCAGCAGTGCTTTGTAGCCCAGGAGCTACAAAACAGCTTGCCTGAGCTAAACAAGGGAAGGAATCTTTGCATGTGCTCGGGAAGATGGTGGGACAGCAACACAAAATGTACCCCCTTCATCCAGAGGAGAGTTTAGTACTCTCAGTTCTGGCTCTGCTGCACATGTAGCCCTTCTGTAGGCAGGTTGCTGAACCTGGGAGCCGCCAGCCGCTCCAGGTGTTAGCAAATCAAAGCGACTTCGTATCTCACCGGTTTCCTGCTCCAGCCTTGGCAAAAATTGTACCAGTGAGGTCTCTGGCAGTGGGAAGGCAGGTCTAGGAGTGGCTTTGGCTCATGCTGCCAGCTGTGCAGCAGCTGTGGACAAGGGAGTGTTGCCATCTGTACGTGACTGGAGAACCATGTGCAGGTCTGGTCCCTCTCTGGCTGAAGCCAGTGGGAACCTTTCTCATCACTCCTGAAGAGCTGGGGAAGGTCTTTTCACCTCCCACCTGTATTGCTTTCTTCCTATTTGTTTTTATTTTTATTACTTTTTAAACATCCCACGCCACAGTCGCAAGGGGCAGAGGTGTTCTTGAAATCCTGACCTGGGATTGCTTTCAGCTACAAAAAGTGCTGTGGCAGGATTTGTGCTGTGTCTTGGGAGAGCGTTTTCATGCCATGTAAACACAGGTTGTCTTAGAAGCTTCTCATGGAAGGTTTAGGGAAGCATGTTACAGATGTCAGTAAGGATGGTTGCAGAGGGAGGGGTGGAGTAACCTCCTTACCTTCCACCAGTGCCTTGGTTCCTCTGTTCCAGCTGCAGGGAACATTACTTTAGCTCCAAGCTGCTGCTCCTGGCACGCTCCTCCCACACCCTTGTGTGGCCGTTCTCAGGGGTTTTGTCCCTGCCAAAGCACAGCCTGTTACCGAAAGGCAAAGACAATTAAGAGGAAGTGGTGGAGTTTGCCATATAAACGTTTAAAACTTACCCAGGCTGAATAATAATAATAATAATGCAGAGCATCGTTTCATCCAGACAGATGCTTCCTGGATCGAAAGGAGCGACTGGATCTGATGGGAATGGATAAACAGCTTTGCAGCTCCCAGTCCCTGCCTGGCTGTGGGTCACTCAGGAGAGGGAATCATGAGCAGCCCAAGCCCTGGTTGTTGAGGGGTCTAGATGGAATCCTGTGTCCCAGCTCCAGCATGGGCTGTTCCTGCCAGGCTCAGGAAGGATGTACATGGACACATCACCAATGCTGCTGGCTGCCTGCTCTTGGGCAGTGCCCAGCATATATATCCTGGTCCTGGGAGCAGAAATCATCTCTGGGTGTGTCTGGACAAACCAGGGCAATCAAAAACTTCCCTGATCCTGGCATTGTTCCCACATGTGCCCTGCCCTCCTTCCCAGATCCCCTGCTGCACAAGTTGATGTTGTGGAGCAGGGACCTCCTTGCTGGTGGCTGAGCTGTTCCTGCTCAGTCCCCTTCAGGTATTGGGACATCTTGGAGGCATCTGTTCCCAGGAAAAGCCAGGCCCTTCTCAGCAGCATGCTGTAACCCCTCGTGCCTCAGGGGTAGGCTGTGTTCACACTCCTGGCTGTATCAGAGGGACTGAGGCTGTGTTGCAAGCTTGAGGGAGAGGTGGAGGAAGAGGTCTGGAGGAAAAGCAAACCAAGCCATTCCTGGGCTCTGTAGGTGGAGAGGAATCTGGGGCTGGGAGCAGAGTGCTGGCCCAGCACAGCCTGTGCTCCAGGGCCCCGCTGCACTCCCGGCCAAACCCACACACACGGCCAGGTGGGTTTTATCCAAGAGAGCTCAAGGAAAAACAGACAGAAAAACTGTGCTGCTTGTTCCAGCTCATGTGCACCTGTGTTTTCTGAACAGAGTCCTGTGAGAGTGGCTGGAGAGAAACCCCATCTTGTAACCCCCTGCAGGGGCACTGCAAACAGCGTTTCCATCAGCACTGCCTGCTTAGCGAACACACTCGTCCCAGGTGGCCATCATCTGGAAACAGGCTGATTGCCAAGTAAATCCAGGAGCTGCTGTCTTTATAGGAAACTCCTCGAGGATTGACGAGGCAGTAAAACAACAGTTTTCCGTAGCAATTGCTCTGTGGGGAATTTGGTCAGATCGCCGCGTTGCAAACGTACAGGACGCCTGCCTGTGGAAATCCTTGAGAGTGTGATAGAGTTTAATCAATCCCATTTGCTTGGATGGAGAGTCAGCCCAGATCTCTGTGGCAGATGCCCAGGAAATGCTGGAGGCAGCAAAACCTGTTCAGCAAAGCTATGTGTGGCCCTGTGAACAGAATATACCGAATTTCCCTTTTTCTCACTCAGTCAACCCCTCCTCTTATTACATCTCAGGTGTGTTCAGTCTTCACTCATCCTGTCATTTTCCTCATCATTTAACTTCTCTATATCTTTGCCCCAGATTCCTGTTGTTTTGGGTTTTTTTCTTTTTTTAGGTGTGTTCCTGGATCCCTTCTTGTGCTTCCCACCGTGCTGGGAGGCAAGAAGAGGCAGTTGCACGTGACAGGGCTGGTCTGCAGCCCTGCTCCCTCTGAATCCCTGGGACTGGGCACAGGGTGAACGTGCTGGGGGTCCTGGTGGACTCCCAGGGATGCTGTTCCCTGTGATGTCCCTTCAGGAGCACATTATCAGGCTGCAGAATGAGATCCCCACCAGCAACAAGCTGTGGAGGTGGATCCTGACTTTGGAATTTACACCAGTCACGCACATCCCAAATGGGTTCCTAACGATCTGTGTTGTTTTAAGGGGACTTTGTTTCCAAAAAGGTGACTTTCTCAAGCGTGTTTGTTACTCCTTTTGAAAACTCCTGGTTCTGCTGCGTGTCCAGACTGTGCACAAGCAACAAATAGTGAAAAAGAACAACCTACTGGCACAGGAATGCAGGGGCCAGCTGGTTGGACTGCGTATTTATTGGACTGGAGATACAGGCAACATGGAAATAAGAAGATCTGCTGTTAGTTTAGGCTTCTCCTTTGTCTGTTTCGGCTCTCTGTCCTTAAAAATAACAGGGAAGTTTCAAGCAGATTGGAGAGAAGTTTATTCTCTTGATTTATCTGTTCCAAGTTTGCAGTTTGCTCACCAACTGCATGTTGTTTGCCATCACTTTTACTCCTTCCCCACGGTACCTAATTTCTTTTTCTCCCTCTGTTTTCTGGATCTTTTGTACAAAAAAGGCGAATTAGGACCTTCTTGAGGGCACAGAGCTATTGTAAAACCATGGGAGGGCTTAACACAGGGAAGGTACTCCTTGGAGGGGCCAGACTTATGGGGAAATCAGGCCACGTGGCTGTTGCTATGTTGCCAAGCTTGTTTGAGGAGATAGTGTGGGAGAAGTGTCCTTTTTACTGAGGTTGCTGGGCCTGCCATCCGAGTCAACGCTGGCTCCACATCCAGCACGTGCCTTGTAGTTGGGACACTTGGCAGTGATTCCCTGTCTGCAAATCATAATTACTGGGACAGAAAAAGCCCAGCCCTGCACCAGTCTTGGTCTTATCTGCTGGGATTCTTCCAGAAAAGGCACAACCCCCCCCCCGATCAATCTCCCCAGGAGATGAAATATGGTATTTAACATCTTCCTAAAATAGCTAGGACTCAAAAAATCCCCAAGTGTTTTCTCTTTGCCTTGCAGAGTGTTTGCAGAAAGTGTCCTCCAGTGATTTTGAGTGTCAGAGGGGGAACAATCAGCACCAGAACAAGTGAAATAAGCAGATAACTGAGCCTTGCTTTTCCTGTCCTCAGCTGGTCTGGTGCACTAAAGGGCACGTGGGTGAGGAGGAAAACTTGGTTGGCGCTGTGGAATGACTTGGTGAGGATTTATCCATCCTCATGGGAAAATCCCACGGATTTCAGGCATACCATCCCCATCTTGCTTCTCCTGTCATTTACAGGCAACAGCCCAGCTCAGTCTGATTTCAGAGATTGGTACTCACACTGGGCTGCAGCTGGAAGTGAAGGAAGCCCTTCCTCCCCTCAGAGGGCTGCTGTGTCCCTCCTCTCCCCTCCTAGGAATGCCATAATCTCCCATAGATTGAATCTTACAGCCAGGAACTCCCTCTTCCTTGCCCTCCTTTTTCAAGGCAGTGCTTATTCCTTGAGCTCTGCCTCCTTGCCTGTTTTTTCTGGACATCTGTGGGCTTCCAGGAGCAGCACACCCTGCGTGAAACCCTCTGAAAACCTCGGATGTGCTGTTGGCAGTCCCACTGCGTCCGTGGATCCTGCAGAGCATCACTTTGGCCAGGCAGCCTTTCTGAGCCTGCATCCCACTTGCAGCATCCAGCTCCCCGTGGGAACAAGCCATAATTTTGTGTTGTCCAGCAGAGCAGCAGGTCCCAGGTCCTGGAACCACCGTTCCAGTAGATGGCATCAAAGACAGCGTGTTCCTCTGCCAGACCCGGCTCTGAGGGTTGTTTCCCCACAGTCCTGTTTCCCAACAGCTCTGGAGCAGACATGGCTTAAAAAAAGTGAGCTCCTTAAAGCAGCTGAACCTTAAAAAAAAACCAACAACACAAAAAAAACCCAACCAAGCTGTAAATTTCTTCTTCTTCGGCATTAAGTGGCGTGTCCCATGTCACATGTCAGCATGGTGCCCGCTTTTCCACCTGGCAAAAGGCAATGGGTTCCTGCTGTTGCTTTCCTTTTGCTTTCCTTCAAACACTCAGCCATAATCTCACCTGAAAAAATGCATTGAAAAAAAAACATAATAGACCATCAGGTGCAGGTTTTGATGTCTGAATTTAGTTTATTTTATATACGTGTATGTAATTTTTGCACATGCTGTGCCCTGCATAGCAAGAAGGTTTTAGTTTTCTTTATTTATAAACTGTAAATAGGCCTCGTAGTTGTTGGAGGTCCCCTGGACATGAAGAAATCCTTCTTCTTGATTCCAGCCTGTAGGATTTCCCAGGATCAGCAGGTTTAGCTCATCAGGAGACTGCAGGTGACACATCATTTTTGAAAATCCAATTACTGACACTTCACATTTTTAAAATTTGATCACCGACTCACCATTATTTCTGATTTCTTTTGGATTATTTCAAAATCAAGTTCCCTACATTAGCAGAAGGAGGTCAGAGTGTGAGTATGGGAGGAGGGAACATATGTGTAGTTTTCACTTTTAAACTTAGACCCCTGTGACTTTTAAATGTAATGATTGTAACATACCCTGCCCTTGGGAAGTGTATTTTAGCTGCCTTCCAGTGCCTGCATTAGCCAGAGGACTTAGCAGGATTTTATGGATCTATTTTCAATTAAAAGGAAAGGGCTGGAATTTCTTCCTGCTGGGTTTGTCTTCAGCTCTGTTTGTAAATTCAAAGAAACAAGAAGGATTGCCTTCCCTTCTTTTCTAGGCCATAGATAACCACATACACCTTGAGCTGTATCTTCAGCCCTCACCTGCTCGAGGTAACCTTGGTTTAAACCCTTGGGGTGCACGGTGGTGCTCCCTGGCTGGAGGTCTCACTGGAAAAGTCTCTGAAATTGCAGGATGCTTTTCTACCTTGAAGACTTTTTATTGAAGAAGATCCTGCTGAGTGCAGAGAATCACTCCATGTCTGTGTTATTTCAGTTTTCTGAGGTTCTTAAAAGCCCTGGAGAGCAGAAGTGCTGGCAGGTTGCTGGAGGGGGGAAAGCACAGCTTTGTGCAGGGCCTTGTCTTGGACCAGCAGCAGAGCAGAGCAGAGCTCGGCCAGGAAAGCAATGTCAGGGTTTTGGGGCTTCTGTCCTTGAACTGGAGCTGAACCCTCAGTATTTTGACAACAGATTTGAATCTGGACCAAGGTGAAGGCAGAGAAGTATCTAATGTGTTACCGGGTGAGAACAGTGGTTTGGCAGCGAAGGGCGCAGAGGTCTGGTTGAGTCTCCCAAGAAAGATGCAAATGGGGAGAGTTACAGCCCAGGGGTTCAGCAGCCAGAAAAAAAAGGTGGACAGGAGGCTTTCTGCCCCTGCCTGCACCTCCCCTGCCCCAGGCACAGCCCCAGTGCCCCTGCACCCAGAGTGGGCTGTGCCACTCACCCTGCTGGGATCGGCATCACACCCACACCGTGCCGTGACCTGCCCCAGCATTAATGGTGTTCAGTGAAGGGTGCTGGTGCTGTTGCCAAACTCTTGCCTGTCCATGGCCAAACTGGGCATTTGCAGTCAGGGCTGAACTTGAGCTAGAAGCCCAGTGGAGAAGGGACTGGGGTGTCTCCTTGGTTTGCAAGGCCACTGCAAAAGTTTTGTCTTTGTCATGTCAAGAGCCAGGACACAGAGCTGGAACTCCAGGAAGAACACGGATCTGCATAGGGATAATGCATTTGTTCAGTGGATTAGATCTGAAAACAGGATTAAGCCCTCCTGAGGGCTTTGAGATGGCAAACAGAACCAGCCAGGCCAGTGGATGCTCCTGTGGCATGGTCACATTGCACTGCTACAGATGGTGTTGGCACTGGTGGCACCTTTCAGTGGGTACTGGTGCCTTGGGGCATCTTTGAGGCTGCAAGGGGCTGTCAAGCTGATGCACACCAATGTCTGGGCCAGCTGGGAGCCTGCAGATGTGTCCCTGGCCTCTGTCTTAGGAGGAAACAAACAGCATCCCCCAGGATGAACAGTCCAGCTCCTCTTAAAACATCCCTGCTGCAGAGGAGTGAGGGAGGAAATGATTACAAATTTAGCACATGGTTTCTAAGGCACAAACTTAGCCCAGGATGTTGGAAAATCTGCCAACACCAGTGATAAACCCCTTTCACAGGGGTTGAGGCTGGACCGTGTTCTCCAGGTGGGATGGTACCACTGTGCTGCCCAGTGCTGCAGTGCCAGGGAAAAGTTTCCTTCCCAGGGAAAAATGGTGCAAGGTGCCAGTCACCATGTTACTGGTTATCCTGTTCCCTGGGAATGAGGTGGGCAGAGCTTGAGGAGCAGGCATGATGGGAAGAAGGGGGACTAGGGGAATGAAGATGAAAGAAAACCAACCTGATGCTTTGCAAGAAGGGATCCGAGTGCCTGGGGCCATTCAGGTGTTATCCTGCTTACAAGAGCTGGAAAGATGAGGAGTGCTTGAAACGGGGGTAGGAGAGACCTCTGCAGGTGACACTTTGTAACATGAAGATTTGTCAGGTACCTGAACTCCACAAAAAATTCCTGTTAGGAATTTTGCTGAGAAGGGACGGGAGGGCATGCTCTCAGAACGCTGCTGTGCAATGGCAAACCCTCTGTCCCAAACACATTCCTCGTTTGTAGCTTCAGGAAGGTTTCACAGAATAAAACACCCCACTCAAAAATACCTGGGGGCTTCACCCCACTGACCACTCCACAGCCCTTGGCTCTCACATGCAGTCCCAGGAGGCAGAATTTGACTTTGCAAGGGCTGAGGAATGAAGGGACAAATAAATAACCCTTCCTGATCTATGCAATTCGCCATTTATAGTCATGCAACAAAATCCTGCATTCTGGTTTTCAGAGAGCTGGGGGCTGATGGGAGAGGAAGACCCTCTCCATCCCTGCTGGGGGAAGCCTTGTCCTACACATGGGGCAAAGTGTGTCTGATGGGAAAAGCTAAAAGGAGCCTGTGCTTTGCAAAAACCACAGGGAAGCCATCCAACAGCAGCTCCATTTGGAGTTAGCCTTGTCTAGTTTCCATGTTGTTCATACAGATATATATATATATATATATGAACAGAAAAACCAGACAGGCTTGGGTTTGTGCTGAAGACATGTAAAGGCAGAAAAGGAGTCTGCTGTTTGGCTCACAAAAAGATTTGGCTGCTCTCCCTTGACAGGCAGGGACTCACTTCTTGTGCTGCACAGTTTGGTTTTGGGGAAGTCTGGAAAATTTGCCCTCCTTGTTTCAGCGAAGGCAGCGCGTTACCTGGCTGGAACACTGGGCGAGGAGGGGGTGATGCTTTGCAACCTGCTTTGAGCAACCTCCTTTACGTTTCAGATTTTGCAGAGATCCACACAGAGGTTTCCTCTGTAGTTGTGCCAGGGAAGGCAGTGAGGGGCAGGGGATGATTCAGAGCCAGATGGTTCCTGACGGGGCGTCGAGAGCACAGGACACGTGAGGACAGAGCTCTGCCCAGAGAAGTTGCACCTCCCTTCTTGTGTGCACTGTCAAGTGTCAAAGATTTGCTGTAAAGGGCTGGGATTTACCCTGCTCTCTTAACTTCATGTAAACTTCTCAAAAATAACGTTTAATTTCACCATTTCCACAAAAGAAACATCAGCTCACATTCCTGTTTCACAGGGGATCACACTTGACACTCTTGGGAAACAGGAGTTTGTTTTAGCCTGTGAGATGCCTCTTGTTGGGTTTTTTTTTTGGGCCTGTACATGTGTCCAAATTCAATTTATCTCTGCTAAAGTGGATTTCCTTTGTTTTATTTTCCTTTTCCTTTTTTAATGTCTAGTTTATGGGTCTGTGAAAACAGCCATACGTGGTTGCTGTTCTGTTAAACTTGAAGATATTACTCAGCTCATCTGTTTTCAGTGAAGCTCTTATGCATTTACTCAGCTTTAACAAAGCCTTAGTCTTGCCCCTTACTGAATCTGTGCAGGGTTCAGTGTTCACCCTAACTCCCTGAAACAGCCCTAATGCCAGATAAATTTGCCTGCTCCTGCACAATCCAGTGGGGGCACAAAATGCAATTAGCAAGTAAGGGCTTCACTTGAAATAATTTTGTCCCATTGTCTGCCCCAAAGCTGGAGCCAAGCAAGGGGAAGAGATGGAGTCTGGCACCAGAGTTGTTGAAGGCACATCCCTGCTCCCTGCTGTGCTCCTTGAGGATGTGTGCTCAGAAAGCTGGAGGCTTTAGCCACGAGAGAGATGTATTATCACCCTTTGAATAGCCAGCATTGCTGTTCTTGTACGAAAACCCAGGGAAGGCTCTTTATCTGAAACCAGAATTGCATGAAAATTAACTGGGGCCGGTGAGGTAGCATCTGTGTTATTTTTTTTTTTTACCCCTGCTTTTACCTCTCCTCATCTCAACATGTAAATCCTGTCTCTAATGGGATTAATGGCACGGAAACCTCGGGAGCAAAATCTGCGGCTTTTGGAGGAACACACAGCTGAGTTTCCTCAGTAAATCCCATCACTTCTGTTCAGGTTGCTTAGCTGCAGCGTGCCCCTGCTCTCAGGTGCCT
>JAWWES010000169.1:32981548-33027332 GCA_035583135.1 Lophotriccus pileatus
CCAAACTTTGGTCCTTTCTCCCTCCATCCTCCATATGCTGGCCTGACCAGTCACCAGTCATCTCTTAGGTCTTAGTTTGTCCCAGGAGAACCACCAGTTAGTACAACATCCTTAATTAACCTTTCTGAGTTATACCTAAGAGCAAACCTACCGAGCTGCTGCTGCCCTTGTGACAGGAGCTGTTCCTGTTTGTAGGAGGAGAGAAGACACAGGTGGTGTTTGCTCCTCAGAATTTGGGATTTGATGTGCTGCTGGAGGGGGCTGTGGATCTCCCATATCCCCATCCCTTTTCTATCCTTTGATTTGCAACAGCCTTGCATTTATTCATTGTCTCCTTCTCTCTCAGGTAAAATCTGAAGCAGGTGAAGCTGCAGACAGAAAACACTTGGGGCAAAGTTTGTTTTCCTACTCAGAAGTAAGAAGTGTGGAAATTTGAGGTCACACCTCAACAGGCAGTTTCCCCTGATTAGGACAAGAGGCTCTTCTCCCTGTGTTATTTACCCCAAACAGCTTCCCTGTGGGAGATCTTTTCCTTTCTTCCATCTTCTGGGACCAAAACAGGGATGGGGAGTAAAGGTGTTTAGCCAGGTGGATTGTGATTTGGACAAGTAAATGACTACATGGGTCAGTGAGGTGATTATTTTAGCATCTGGAGCAAAGAGAAATGCTCCCTTCTTTTATTGTTATTCCTACATACATGGAGGAGAAGACTCTTCCTAGTTAAGTTATATATCCATGCAGCCTTGAGGGTAGATCCTGATTCCAGCTTATGTTTGGAAAAGTCTAGTAGAGTCACAGAGTGTGGGTTCATTCACAGTAAATGAGACCTAAGACAGTGGAAGGTGGTGGGTGAATTATCTGTTGGATAGGATAGCGCTTTGGAGGGAAAATAAAGGGGCTCCTGCGATAATTCCTGAAGTCAGTGCACTCCTTCTGTTTGTTTTACTCCTCTGCAGTGTAACCAACACCACTGATCCCTCCTCTGCCTTGGGCAACACGTGTTCCTTGGCCATTAAGAGAAAGCATCTCAGTCTTTCATGTTCACAGCGTGCTTGCATTTCCCCCTCCATCGTCTCGCAGCTCAGTATCACTGATACTATGACAGAACGTGTTCGGTGCACAGAACTATTAAAAATGTAGCTCAGATGGTGCTGACAGGAGGCTGACATCTCCTGAATAATTTATTTGAACTGAAAAGATTTGTAACATTTAAGTGTTAGCAGGGCTCTTTGTTTTAACTCTTTCCGAGGTGGCTGCTTGTTGTCGTTCACTTGTCTGGGCAAGAAGTGGCTCGACCTGTTCAAGCATGGGTTGGGTTGGACAACTCTGTCAGCCCAAGCCACCAGCTCCCTTAGGGACAGTCAGACTGTTGGTTGTGCTCCTTTGGAGGCTGGAGAAGTCCAGAAGAACTCTGAAGGGAAGCTGGAGGTGTCGGAAGGAGCAGTCCCTGACAGTTGGATTGCCTCTGCCTCGGGAACAGCAAGCTTTTTCCAGGGTGGAGGATTGAAACAGGCTGTAATTATTGGCTGCAAAATATTTACAGTAAGCAAGGAATGGCTGGCTACCTTTAATTCCTGGCAGCAGCTCCCTTCCTTGGGGGCAGTGACTGTAAGTACTCGCTCTGAGGAGTAGCTGCTCCCACCCCCCTGTCCAGGGGGAAGTAACCAATGTGTGGCTGGGCCAGGGGTTGGCACAGAGTGGGTAAACCAGAGGGAGGGAGAGCAGTTTGTGTGATGGTAATCCTAATGCCTCACCCATCTCTAAAGCATGTTGAGAGTACATGCAAATAATGTCTAGGTGGGAAAAGGGGACTTGGAGCATGTTTAGGTGAGGCTCAGGGTGTGCTTCTGTCAGCTCTCTGCTTTCCCTGCCCAGCTCTCTGATGGTGTTTTTGCTCTGCTTTGTACATTTTTAAACTGCAGCGCAGACAGTTGGTTTGTGGAAGGTCACAAAGAGATCATTCAACATTGGGTGTCGAACACAAACCTGTGGGTTCTGATCCCGGTGTCTCCCGTGGGGCTTCCGTGCCTGCCCCAGAGAGCTGTGCAGTTGATGCATGAAGGATGCACTGCCAGTCCAACCAGTCAGTGGTTGGACTCGATGACCTTCCAGGTCTTCTCTGACCTTAACTGTGATTCCATGGGTGTGGCTTTGCAGGCCCAAGACTTTCTTGTATGCCTTTAGCAGAACCTTTGTGCAGGGAACACCCTTGCACACAGGCAACCCACCCCAATTTCCAAGTTTATGCTGGCAGAAAGGCAATCATGAGGCAGAGAACAGCTCTAGGAGGTTTTATCAGTTGTGTTCTTGGTATTGGTGTGAGAAAAGCCAAGATTATTTTAGTGATGATTATCTGAGGGGGCTCTTCCTCTTTTTTAAACATGCAAGACATTACACAGAGACAAATCCTGCTCTCAGCTGTGAGGAACAAGTTCCCACTCCAGTCAAAGGAAGCTGCTCGCAGGTGGTAGAGGCCAGGATTTATCTCCCATACTTTATAGACAGATTTATCACTGAAATGTGCCCACACCACGTGCCCCACAGACAGCTGCTCCAGCCCAAAAGTGTTCACTGCTGACTCACAAACAGCTTCTCCCTCTTGCTTTCTCACTCTTACTGCCAGTCATGGTGCTTGCAGGGGTATTTCACTGCCTTTCAATAATCCTCCAGGTTCCTACAAAAACTGAGTTTAACAGTTTAGGTACACAAGTCTGTGTTGGAGAGAGGGATTGGGAAGACAGAAATCCTGCTCTTTCTGGTTTACAGATTAGGCCCTGTGACAGAGGTCAAACTCTGATGTTCTTGAAGTCAACACCAAAACCCATTTATGGGTCCCAGCTGGTCAGGGCATCATCCCAAACAGTTTGTGACTGATCCATCCTCTTTAGGGCTTGGCCACAGATTCTCTCACTCTGAATCTTCTCTCCACCTAATGGTGAAGGGGCTGGAAATACCTCATTCTCCTGTATCTGTTTTTTCCCTAATGAAGTTTCAAGGTGCTCACACAAAGGAGCAAACTGCTGTTGTTCTCACTTCTCAGCTAGGGAACCCAATTCGCAGAAGGGCCAAGTGGTGACCTGAAGTCACACACCAGGCCAGTGTCAGAGGCAAAAGAGGGTTCTCCATGTCCTCTGTTCCTTCCCAGCCTCTCTCATAAACCCAAACAGCAATAAAATGAAACAAAGGTTCATACCAGGAAAAGTTGGGTTGGGACCTGCATCAACTCGAGATCAACCCTGGAGTCACTGTGGCTCCGTAGAAACCCTGGAGTTAATGACCTCTGCAAAACTGATATATTTTTGCATAAGTATATTCCAAGAAATAATTAAATCCCTATTAATTATAGAGACAGGAACTAATAGAAGAGAAGAACCAGAATCTCTAAGTCAGATTCATCTGAATCCATCACCTAGCAAAAATCTGTCTTACGAATAAATACACCCTAGAAATTAGTCTAATAAATTTTTCCTAGTGAAACAAGTTGTCTTCCTGCTTCATGTATCATTTTAAAGGAAGGTAATGGAATATAAATTTTCTTCATCCACAGAGAAACAGACATTCAAATGTGTCTGTGTGTATCCTTGTTTTGGGGATGGTGCTGACATCTGGGTAGGACATGTTGGACTGAGCCTGACTGACTTCAAGAGCTGTTGGAGTGGAGACCAGCACTGACTTCCAACCTGGGGAAAATTCCCCTCCATTCCAGCTTCTTTGTGTATTAGCAATTACTTTCAAATGTTTAAAGCTCAATAGCAGTTGCCAAAATCTGTGTTGCCTCCCAAGGAAAAAAAACCTCCTAATTTCTTCTTGTTTAAATGCCAAATATGTGGCTAAACTAAGGTTGACAATAGCTAAGGTTTGGTTTTGGGCAGATTCTGAGTCCATGCACAGTCAGTGCCTGGAATATGCACACAGCTGTGACTGTGCTGTGTCTGTGGAAATGTAAAAATATTACTCTTAAGAGATATTAATCTTTCTCACATTTCCTGCTATGGTTTGAGGTGATCTTCACATAGTTTTGTTCTCGGCTGCCTCAGTGCTTTGAGTCCTCCAGCCTTGGACTCTCTTCTTGCAGTGATTTTACAGCCTCGTGCGTGATGTACCTTTGAAAAACGGTTGGTTGAGTAAGAGGTTTCTTAGTTTCAACCAGAAGAGAAATACATGAAGTCACTAGAAAGTCAATTCTATGAAGGAAAGCTCATATATACCATAAAAGAAACCAGAAGTGTCTCTGAACGAGATATAACAAGGCTGGCTGTGAGCAGAAGTAAACTCTTTGATTTTAAGACTCCTGTTTTAATGCCCATGAAATGCATGAGCCCATATGCATCTCACTGGCTCTGCCAGCCTCCCACAACCTTTTTTTACAACACAGTGAGCAGTCTCAGGGTCACATGAAGCTGCCAGGCACAAGAGGATGTTTCCTGCAGCCCTCTCCCTGCAGCAGCAAAGAATAGTACATTGCTTCAAAACTGTAAGGAGAGGGTTATAAAATTATCATGCCTGTAAATTCCAGATGCAAACCATATGATTGCAAAGCCCTTCTCTCCATCCTTGTTTAACTTGACTCTCTCCTAAGCCTCCCCAGCATCTGTCTGCTCTGGAAGTGCAGTTTTCCCTGTACTCAGTTACATTCTCAGTGTACACCTTGTGCTGGGACTAAAAGGTCTTTTGACAAAAAGCACTGTGCAAGTGATGAAGTGTTTGCTTAGGATGAGGTGCTGTGGTTAATATGAGCATTAGAAAATGTCTCTGGCCACTGTCCTGTGTCTCAGTGGCCTCGTATTTCCCCTGCTCTGGAGACGGATGTACATCTGGTTGGAGTGGCTTTTGTCCTATTCCCTGGGCACAAAAGAAAAAGGAGTACTGGGCTTTTAAGTATGGAAAGTTATGCAGGGGTGCTAAATATATCAGTATTTCTTGGACCTGAACTTCCCAGGATACGCTGTTCCAGCAACATTTCCAGCACGAATGCGGGAGAGGCAGGTCTGCTTATAAGCACTTGGGGTTTTGTTTTGAAATAGGGAGGTACATCCACGAGTAAGGGCAGTGGTTCCAGGAGAGCTGGAGTGCAGGGCTGCCCTTGGGATCCTGCCTCTCTCTCCACTGCTGGGCTGAGCCCCTGCGAGCCCTTTGGATGCGTCTCCTCTTCCCGAGGACGATCCAGTTACACGCCTTGAGCTTTGCCATAGTAGCAGAGGAAAGGGGAGTACAAAGGTTATGGAAAACAAAACATTAATTTTCTTGACCAGCTGTGTTACAAGCAAAGTGCAGCTTTATTTATACCCACGGCACAGTGTTCATAAATCAGGGCTGCTCTCCAGCAAGGCATTTAATGAGAACTATTAAATGATTTCACGATGTACTCATCGTTACCATCTGATAAAAACCAGCGCTCCCTCCGAGGACCAGGATTTTTCAATTGCAGCTTTTTGTGCCGGGGGAAGGAGGTGTGTGTGGAGGGGGGGGGGGGTGGGAACAAAGCCCTGGCAGGGTCAGACGTGTTCTGCAAGGCTCTCTGCGGGCACATTGTGTCAGGAGCACCGATCGCACGCGCAGCCCGAGCACGGAGCCTCCCAGCCCTTAATTAGGGAGATGGGCCTCTGACGTGAGTGGACTTTGGTTTTATGTAATACCTTTCGCAGAGAAAACACCTGATCTGACCTGGCCTCCATCTGCTGGCGTAAATCACAGTGGGTGCCGCTCTCTGGGGGGGGAATGAGGCTGGACCCCAGCCCGTGGTGCGCGAGGAGTCACAGAAGGGTTTGCCTTGGGAGGGACCTGAAAGACCATCCAGTTCCAACCGCCTGCCATGAAAGGACACTTTTCACTACACTGGACCAGGTTGCTCAGAGCCCGGGTCAGGGAGCTGGGGAGCTCCACAGCCCCTGCCTGTCTCCCATCCTTGGAAAACCAGGATATTTGTGGAATTTGTGGAAGTTCAAGTCAAAGGGATCCTACCCAATCCACTGCACTGTGGGGCTGTGTGGGTGACCCCAAGAGCTTGTCCCCATGAGGGGCACAGGTCTGTCTACAGCCCTCTGGACTTTCCCCTGTGGATTTCCAGGCAGGAGAGGCTGGATCTGACAGGCTGCACAGAGCCCTGCGAGGGCTTCTTTGTCACAAGCACTAAAATCACAGGATGGCTAATTTATGTGAGAAGGTTTTCTGTGCATCAATGGGGAGGGCACTGCTGCCCAGAGCCTTGACCCTCTCCAAGGGCTTAATTGCTAATCAGAGCTTGGATTCAGCAGCTCCCATTCTCTGACACTTTCTGCCTCCTTCAATAAAACTGGAGAGGCTCTTGCTTTATAACAAAGATGTTTATCTTGCCTGAATTTGTGGGAAGCTGTAGGAGGCTGTCCTTTCTTACTGCATAGCTTTAATGGGGTAAACAGTTGCTGTTACTTAGTTTCCAGCCAGACTTTCTGAATGGGGGCTGGGAGGAGGATTCCTTAATTAATCCTTTGGGAAAGTGGTTGGGATTCTGGCTTGTTGTTTTGGGTTTGTATCTGAGTAGCATCTCCCAGATGCAGAATAGCTAAACTGAGGTCCAAATGTCACCTTGCTTATCTGCCTCTCTCTGATGGGTGAGTTTTCTTCCTCCTGGAAGCGACCTGCTCCTTCATCTGGGATGAAACTAGGTGGTCTTGAAGGTCCCTTCCAACCCAAACAATTCTATGGTGCTGTGATTTTTTTTTTTCCCCACCTCATAGAAGGAAGGAAGTGCCCTTTCTTGGTGAGGAAACAGCTGTGTGTGAAGAAAATTGTGTGTGTGAATGGCATGGTTTAACATTGACTTAACATTGGCTTAAAGCTTGTCCCAGGCTGTTTTTAACCAGAGTTAAAACCAGGGGCACTACAGGGACTGTTGCTCTCCCAAGCCACATGCCTGGTTTTTCCTTTAGATTCCTGTGAATGAAAAGCATGGTCCCACCAGTGCCTCCCCACAGACACCACGTAGTAGCTGTTTTAGGGGCACACAAATGTCTTCCCAGGGATTTTTTAAAAGTAATTTTATAAAAAAGAAGAGGCTGTAGAAGGGAGGCACAGGTAGGGTATGAAGGCTGGAGGCAACGCCTGGAAACATTTTTGTGCATGTATTTGGATGTGGATCTTGTTCTGCTGCAAACCAGGAGGGTTAATGGATATGTCATAGATCATGGAATCCTAGAATGATTTGGGTTGGAAGAGACCTTGAAGACCATCTCATTCCACCCCCTGCCATGGGCAGGGACACCTTCCACTAGCCCAGGTTGCTCCAAGCTCTGTCCAACCTGGCCTTGGACACTTCCAGGGATGGGGCAGTCACAGCTTCTCTGGGCAACCTCACAGGGAAAGATTTCTTCCCAATATCTAATCTAAACTTGCCCCCTGTCAGCTTAACGTGTCAGTTTAAGTGCCCTGCCTCACTGTTGTATCATGTCACTGCAGGACATCTCTAACCCCTGCTGGCTAATTATCAAATTCAGATATATACAATCTTAAAACCTGCTGAGCACTGCATGTGTGATGAGCTGCTCGAACAGCTTATACCAAACACATGTGGCATTCTTAAGTGTTCGTTGCTTTCTCAAGACATGCCCATTTGTGTGGACTTCAGACAACTCCAGGCTGGCCTGCTGTTTCCATCCATGTGAGTGAACGAAATGGGAGTGAGGTGCATAAACAGGTCTGGAGGAAGGTTTGCCATTAGCTGCAGGTAGTAATTTATGGTGGGAAAGCAACAGGCAATTAAACTCCTTACATTGCTGAGCATTAATGTATAGTGCAGTAAGTCAGAACATTTCCTTTAATGTTTTACTTAATGAAGATGAAGTCTCTCTCTTTATGATCTACTAAAGTCCTTTCCACACAGGGGCTTGGGTGGTTTGTTTCAAAACTTTATTATGTTTATATATATTACCCTTACATAGCACACACACCCCAAGTCTGCATTCCAGGCTACTGCTTCTCATTGTAGACTGAGAAAAAGCAGCAGAGAGGTTGGATTAGCCCTCCACAGATTGCTCTGTGCTGCCTTGAATGCAATTTGAAGGGGACTGGGTTATTGTTGGGTTGTTTTTAAGTTCATAGACAAATATCTCCACCCTGAAATGCCTTACAAGAATTTAGCAATGTGTGCAGAGACTACAGTCTTGGCTGTCCCACCTCCAGTACAAAGTGAGCCTTTGAAGTATTTTAAGTAGTATATTTTCTCAAAGGTATCGAGCATGGTATGTAAATAAACTTCATTTCAAGCCAGGTTGGGTTACAGAAGCAGCTGGTCCACGGCTGGAACCCGTATTATGGGCTGTTCCTTCTACAAAGGATCAGTCTTCACTTGAAGCTGATGCAAAGGGAGGAAACTGGTCTCAGCCACAATGCTCAGATGAAAGCAAATACTACAGATATCAAGAAGGTAAAGCAGTTACCATGCCACTGTTCTTGTTTATTTGGGTTTTTTCCTCCTCTGTTTTAAAACTGTGAGTCTTTTATTATATTGATTTAATAGTTAAGAAATGCTGCAAGTTCAGTCTGGTCCTAAGAAATGCTGAGCACCATCCCTAAGCTGTTGGTGCAGCAGTGGGAGCTGAGCTGCTCAAATAGTGCTGGGAGCCCATCACTAGAAATCAACTTGTGTTGGAAAGGACCTTAAAGATCATCTTGTTACAACCCTCTGCCGTGGGCAGGGACAGCTTCCACTAGACCTGGTTGCTCCAAGCCCCATCCAGCCTGACCTTGAACACTTCCAGGGTTGGGCCATCCAGCACAGGAATGCAGTTCTGTGCTCTCCCATGGCTTGAGATTCTTTCAGTTTTCCCTTGGAAGAGTTCAAATACCTGCAATGGAAAGAACCTGGCATTGTGCTTTGTGCTGGAGATGGAGGTGTCCGTGCCCCTGGGCCCCCCTTTCACTGCCAGCTCTCCTGGGCATGTTGCACAGCCCAGTCCTTGGAGCTCATGAAGAACTGGCTCAGGAACCATCTTAGCCCTACGAGGATGAATGTGGCAGGGTGTGAAGGCAAAGTGCTGGCAGCAGTGGTGGCTGGTGCTGTTCTGAGCGTGCCAGGTGTGGTACAAACTCGTTGTGTTGGTGTCCTGATGATTTTGTGGTTCCAGGCTGTGGTTTGTACATGTGATAACAGCCAGCAGTAAACTGCCATGGGAAATATCTAGTCAGTCCCAGACATCCTAATTTTGAAAAGCTGTTTGGAGGTGTCCACAGTATTTATTAACCATTGTTATTAATGAAAGTGGCAACTGTGGACCAACAGAGGAAACTATGCTGGAGGATGTGCAAGTTCAGCACAGGACCCAGACCTTACCTGTGCAACACCCCAAAATGAAACCAAGCATCCCAAGTGCTCTATTGCTCAAAGCCAAGTCAGTTGTTTTACGTTTGGGATTCTTTATTTAACAACGTGGAGCAAGATCTCTGTTGGCCTGACGGGGACGAGGTGTTTGACAAAACCCTTGGAAGGCCTTCAGCGGGGCCAGGGCTTGGGGCTGAGTGAGCACACAGCACGTCGGACACGCCAGCAGCCTCCATCTGAGGAGCTGGAGCTCGGAGCTGGAAGGAAGTAGGTATAAACCTCGGCCTGCTCTGCATGTCCAAGCAGAGGGCTGAGCGCCAGGAGCGGTGGGGATTTAATCCTTGCACTAACGATGTTAGTTTAGCGTGCTTTCCGTAATCCATTCTTAAGCACGGGCGTAGATGTGGTTTGACACCTTAAGAAATGCGCTCGCTGGCTTTCCTCAGCCCTCCCGGATCCTGCCCGGTGTGAGGGCCAGGAGGAGCAGGAAGACGCCGTGGCCATCCCTGCTGCCTCCCTGCGGTACTCCTGTTTCCAGGGCAGTGGTGCTGCACGTTTCCTGATCCGCTTCCAAAGAGCTTGAGACCCTTGGACGAGGCACGATCCATGAACGCAGCATGTCGTCGTTCTTCGAACAGCTTCCCATCTTTGTGAATGTGATCAACAGGGGAGATCCTGCATCCCTCTGGAGGGAGGTAGCCCAGCCTAAGGCCTGAATGGCTAATTTAAAAAAGAAAAAAAGGGATCCAGTGTGGGCTGCCTATTGCTGGTCCATATGGGATTGTACTGTTTGCTGTTGGATTTAGGATCTCGCTCCCCAGACAGTATCCTAGAGGCTGCAAGCACATGGCACAAAGCTTCCTTCATTACCTGCTCAGCTGCTCAACAGACCTGTTTTTTTTCATCTCTGAAACAAAGCAAATAGCAAAGCTGATCACCTCCATCGCTTCACAGAATCCCAGAATGGTTTGGGCTGGAAGGAACCTTAAAGCTCATTCCAGTACAATCCCCTGCCATGAGCAGGGACACCTTCCACTAGAGCAGATTGCTCCAAGCCCCGCCCAACCTGGCCATGAACACTTCCAGATATTGGTGAACATATTTCCTAGGCAATTGAAGTCTCATCTCCTTGAAACTGTGGTCATGGAAGCAAGGATGAGGAGACACTCATGGCATGCAAACTTCCAAAGAGAAGATTATGAAGATCTCATTTACAGAGTGGCTTAAGCAAATAAGCCATAATTTGGAATAACTGTAGCAAAGTTTCTGCTTTAGAAGGGGCAGGAGTTTCTGAGAAACAGGCACAAGTTATTTGGGTGAGTTCTGCATGCTCAGATGTCTCTGAGCCCTTTCAGGGGGCATAAATAATGCACTGACTCAAAGCTTAGGCAGAACCCTTGGGAGTTAGTCCAAACATGTATTCCCTTCTGTGATATCACTTATGGCATGAGCACGTTTAGAAGAAGGTGGGTTCCTGACATCCTTGACTGTGGTGAGGTTGGATACAAAATTCCTATCTGGTCTGGGAGGAGAAGTCAGACAGACCCCACGCTGTTGCCTTGTCCAGGCTGAGCAACTTTTGCAGACAGAAATATAAATCATGCCTTAATTTTCCAGGGTAGGTGCTTTTTTGGCTTCTGACACGGGAAAGGTTTTGGAGCAGGGAGGTGCTGGTTCCCAACACGTGCGTGAATTGGCTGTTCCTGCCCTTTGGAAGGAGAGCTGGCTGCATGTGTGTCTGTCTGCTTGGGTTTCCTGGGAGTGGCACAGATAGCTCATAGTTTCATTCTCATTTAAAATTAAAGCTGATTTAGTGAGCAGCATCTGGAGGCAAATATTATTCTCCTTAGGGTAGCTCGAATTCTTCTTTGGTGAGAAACAGTCTTTTAATGCTGTAACTTTGAGTGTCTTGTCTCTAGAGTTGCATTATCAGTGCCAATCTGGCCTAATACTTTTTACATCAAACTTCTCCAAACAGCATTTGAGATCTTAAATTAATACTTCTTTTTTTTATATATATAATCTGCAAAGCTTTTTTCTTGCTAGAATCTGCATCTTCCAGAGTTTTGTAACTTAAATCTCCGTGAGATGCTTTGCAAACGCAGGAGCCAGCATTCATTTTACACATTTCACAGGGATTTTGTAAGCAGTGTATTAAAGGAAAGCAATGAAATAATCTCTTAGGTTAAGGTCTTTAAACGTAGCTAACAGAGTAAGATGTCTGAGCACCACTGAGCTTCACACTCAAACCTTTAAATTAATCTTTCCCACTCCTGTGTAGTATTAAGTCTGATTAATAGCTAATGCATCAGTTGCATTTGGGATGCACATCTGTTTGTGTGTACGCACAAAGAAAATATTTATGTCCCAATCCTTTCTCAGGGGCGTTTAAAATTATTTTCTACTGAATTGAGTAAGGTCATCTGGCAAAGCCGAGCGGGTCATCAATAATTAATCCAAGCAGGCAGAGCCGAGTCTCACGGTGCTTGCAAACACCCCGTTAGCCTGGATGGTTTGGCAGAGCAGGGGCAGTTCTCAGATTTTTCTCAGCAAACAAGCAAATGTGCATTTAACTTTTGAGGGGGAGAGGGAGGCTTGATTTTTATTGGAAACAGCTGTGCTGTGCTTGCACTGCAGCACTTGGAGCATCCGTGTGTACGGGCAGAGCTTCTGGTCTCCCAGCCCACCCTCCCGTCCGGCCTGGCAGTCACTGCCCGTGCACCAGGGCCTGGCATTTATGGCTTGTTTCCATATGTTTGCAGACTGCAGTAAAGCCAAGAGCTTGGATTCCTCTCACTTAAATTTTTCTAGAATTTATGGAAAGTTAGATGCTTTACACCCAAACTCTGGCTGTCCAAGAATTGGCTCCGGGGTACGAGCTTGTCATCTGGTTTGAATAGAGTCGGTCGGGGAAAAAATATTGTCTCTTCCAGAGGGTATTTCCTATCCAGGTTTGTTATCTAAGAAGATGGGATGAACATGGGATGAATTAGGGGAGCAAAGCTGGTGATGAGTCTGATGAGGAGCAGCTGAGGGAGCTGGGCGGGCTCAGCCTGAAGAACAGGAGGCTCGGGGGGGACTTTCTTGTTCTTTTCAACTCCCTGACAGGAGGGGGGAGCTGGGGTGGGTTGATCTCTGCTCCCAGGGAACAAGGGACAGGACAAAGGGAAATGGCCTCAAGCTGTGCCAGGAGAGGTTTAGATTGGATATTATGAAAAATTTCTTCACTGAAGGGGTTGTCAAGCCCTGTCACAGCTGCCCAGGGAAGTGCTGGAATCACCATTCCTGGAGGGATTGAAAAGACATGTAGGTGTGGCAGCTGGGGACATGGGCTAGTGATGGGCTTGGCAGTGCTGGATTAATAGTTGGACTTAGAGGTTCATCAGTGGTTGGTGATCTTAGAGGCCTTTCAACCTAAGTGATTCTGTGTGTGCTCTTCCCTTTCCACTTGGAGGGATTTGCCTGTCCTGAGGAGGAGGCTGGGTGAAATGGGTCTGGGCTGGCATGATGGGAAAACCCCAAGTGGCTGAGCGGTGAGTGTGCACCTCTGCAGTGCCAGAAGCATTTTGTGTTGTTCTCAAGTGTTTGTCTGTTTCTCTGGCTGTTTCTGTTGGCCTAACAGAGTATGTTGCACAAATATTATCAGTACACAACCTCACTGCATAAGGTAAATGGAAATGGTTTCCGTGAGGCTGAGATGGCAGTCACCAATCCAGTAGCTCTCTCCCTCCTGAGTCTCCTCAGGACTCCAATCCAGCATCCAGCATCCCAAGCATGGAGCCAGAGCATGGATTTTGAGGCTTTGGAGCCATGAAGGCTTAACCCTTGGATTCAGGGTTGTATGGGACCATGGCAGGTTGCAGCTCAGAGGCCACATGATACCTTGATTATGGGCAGAGAAGAAGGAACCAGAGCCCCACGTGGCAGAAGGGGCTGGCTGAGTATCCCACCATCCTGATGGCCAGCAGGTTCCAGCTCTCCCTGGCGTCCCATCCTCTGCCAGGACACATGTGCAGCTGCTTCGGGACAAGCAGGCTGGGAACCAGTCCAAAGCCAGAGCAGGCATGTGTGCTGCTCCCTCTCCTCCACTGTAACACTGGTATGCACACTTTTAATGCCTGGCCCCTGCTGAACTGCTCTGGCTTTGCAAGATGAGAGAGCTCTGCAGCTCTGACAGGAAAATTGCTGCCCAGATGCCGGAACACCAGAACTCTGCTTGTTTAAATATTTGTTCAGACCAGCTTGACTTTCCAATGCGTTTTTCCATGAGGGATTTTGGAGGCAGGGGAGAGAAGTCAGTGCTAATAAAATCCCATGCTCTGGTGTACTCACATGGGAGCATTTGGCCAGCAGTACCCTCTGTCCTGACAGCATCACGTCTCCCCATCGCCGTCCTGCCTTCCTTCATACCTGTTCCTTACAAGTATGTGGAGGGATCTGTACATGTCCTGTCCACAGAATTTCAGGACTTTTAATGCCCAGAGGTCTTAATCTGGCACGTTCACATGTGCTGCGTTTCCTGAGAGAGAAAATAAATAGGAATGGGTGGAGGAAAACAGCTGCTGTCATCCGCTTCCTCAGCCCTGTGTTCCATGGCTGGTTGCTGCCTGCACCCTGCAGAAATGGCAGGAACTGGGATTATCCAAGGGTTAATTTACAATCACCGTGACTAAATGTCATGCCTGTCAGGAGCAGCATGGAAAACACTTGTGCTGACCCTCTCCCAGGCTTTGTATGTGATGTCCATGGAAGTTTGCTGCTGCCAGCCTCCAGCTTGTGGTCTGTTCTGATCACTTCTGATCCTTTAACTTCCTTACTTTTGTCAAAGTTCCACTTGCTCCCCCTGAATCACTTAATGTATGTGGTTACAATCCCCATTTCTGGCCTCCTCCCTGCTCCCCAGTGTGGTGTCCTGCACCAGATCTTGGCAGCTGCCCATTTAAAAAGACCTGGTGAAAAACTTGGTAGAGCAAAGTGCAGCAGGGACACCAAGCACTGCTCATGCACCTATTTCAGTGCTTTCAGCACCCTCTTCTAAGCAGTTATTTCAGGAATTGTGTATCTGAGCTCGTTGGTTAAAGCATCATCATGCAGCCAACTGATTAGGAGCAAGCAAATTACCACAACACTTCAAAATGAATTTTCAGCACGTATATGTTTGAAAAGTGCAAGTATTCACCCCAGGAAATGCCTTGAAATTCAGAAAAACAAGGATATGGTGAATGGCAACCTTCCAGTACCTAAAGGGGATCCAAGAGAGCTGGAGAGGGACTTTTTAAAAAGGCATAGAGTGACAGGACGAGAAGGAGTGGCTTCAGAGTGCCAGAGGGCAGGGTTAGATGGGATATTGGGAAGGAATTCTTGGCTGTGAGGGTGGTGAGGCCCTGGCACAGGTTGCCCAGAGAAGCTGTGGCTGCCCCATCCCTGGAAGTGTCCAAGGCCAGGTTGGACGGGGCTTGGAGCAAGCTGGGCTGGTGGAAGGTGTCCCTGCCCAGGGCAGGGCATGGAATGAGGTGAGCTTTAAGGTCTTTTCCAACCCAAACCATTCTTTGATCCTTTGATTTCCAGCATTTTTGTTTTATTTTGGTTTTGGGTAATCTATGCAGAAATATAACTCCCTCTGCCCTCAATCTCAGTATTTTGAGATACATGGCCTGGAGAAGTGTTGTACTTCAGCTGGTTTATTCTGCTCAGTTAGAACTGCAGCAGTTCAACATAAACGGGAATAATTAAGTTGTGAGCCCACAGACTTCCTTCAGGTGTTAGCAAACAATTTGGCTGTTAATTTCTACCTGTTTGTGGATGCTTAAATTTAAATTAGTCACAATTAAACACAATTAGCTGTGTGTGCAATTCTGGGAGTCAAGAGAGGAGCAGTGGGGGATGCTGGTTTGCTCTGCCGTGGGTTTGCTTTGCTTGGAGATATGTTGAGCAGGAGGAGATGGCATGGCAAGGTCATCTCTAGAAGCTTCCTGCAGCCACTTATGGTGGCTGATGGTTTGTGGTTGGAAGCTTCTGTGGATGGTGCACACCTTTCCAAGCAAAAAAATCTTCCCAAAAGAAAGCAGCAAAACAAAAGAAGGTGCTTTATGAGGACAGACCTTCTGCCCTGACTCACAGCAGCTCTCCAAAATCCAGTTTTTAACCACAAAAGCCTCCCTTCCTATCCCAGGGAGATCTGTCTGTGGCATGAGAGGGATCCAGATATGGTCTTCCCTGGAGTTCTGGGACCTGCTCCAGTCCTGGGTGCTGTTGGTGGCTTTGGTGCAGGTTTGTCTCTCCTTGTCCTGTCAGGAAACGTGTTCCACAGCCACCCCTCAGCTGCCCATCATGAGCTGTTAGTCACTGTGATTTATCTGGGTTTTCAGTGCCAAACTGATTCAATTGCATGTTTCAAGAAAAAAAAGAGGTTTTCACTCATGGCACCGAGTCTAATTATTGCATCTGTCCAAAGCAACTACCAAAGGTTACAGTCTCTGTTTTCATTCCTCATAAAGAAAGCCTTGTTAAACTCTGTCTTGCATATTTTACAGCTATGGTAACAGCCCCTGAAGAATATGCTGTCAGGAGAAATGGTTTCAGGCTTTTTTATCTCATTTTATGGAGCAGGAGTGTGTGCTGGGTAATCGGGGAGTTAGTGGGAAGCCAGAACGGTGACACACAGGTGCCTTGTACAAACAGAGGGCGAGTTTGTGGGATGCAGGTTGCTGACAGAAAGTGGAGCTGCTGGGAGGGTCAGTGATCGTGGGACACAGAGTTGTGGATCAGCCAAATGACTGTGCACTGGAATGCGAGATCATTTGTCTTTTCATAATTACCTTTGGTGCCTTGCTTTGGCCCTGCATGGTGTTTTTCCTACCCACCCCAGTTTTTAAAGGATTATGTAAAAGCTAATTTTAACCTGTGACACTGATCATGTGTCGATCAATCCCCATCTGCTCTCGTTCTTTGAAGTCAAGTTTCAGCAGGTCTCGGATTGACCTGGATTCTGGGGCTGTTTCCATCCCTGTGGCCATGATTACCCATGGCAGCTACCTCCACTCAGACTTTTATCTGTTAAATATTTTGTCCATGCAGTAATCCAGCTGTTTCCTTTTTGTCCTCCATATGTTTTGTTGGAAATGAGCACAAGTGAGGCGCTGAGGAAGTCAATTCCAAACGGTATGTGAAAGTTCCTAGGACAGCATGACATGAAGGTCTGGAGTTCAGACAGCCCTTCCTTGCTCCTGGTGGGATGGTTGGCTCCCAGCTCACAGGACACCTCGGCACTCAGGTCCAATCCCCCTTGCAGAAATAGTTCCCCATTAAAGTGCCACTAGAACTGTCTGACAGCACCATCCAATCCTCGCCTTGACCACAGTCCGAAACTGGAATCCCATCTGGTGTGGGAAACAAAAGAACTAGAACTCAAAGTCTGGGGGTTTTGGGTCATCTTTTTATGCTGTCTCCTCTCCCTGTATTTCCTCCATTTGCTTCCAAGACCCCCAGTAGTTCCTGCAAAGGACCAGAAAGGCCAGCATAGATCCCTTTTTCCCTCACAGATGTTCAGCTGCATTTGGGTGAACCACTGCAGAAAATGACACTGAAGTTAGGGCAATTCAAGACCATCCCTGATAGCTGAGTCTAGGTAGGGAATCTGGCTTGTCAGAACAGGTTTATCCAAGTGGAAATCTCACACAGACAGTAAGTGAACCTTCTTATTTGTGCAGCAGCTGATTTTTCACAGCACGTTGTGATGTGGGGTTTGGTTTCGTGCTTCACCAGCAGTAATCCATCTCCTTCTGCCAGTCAGTGGTTCTGACACTGGACTTTCCCTGATAGCTGGAGCTCCCCTTACCAAGTAAAGAGTTAAAATGGCAGAGCCAGTTTCCTGCATCCCCCTGCTGCTTCCTTGATGTCTCTGAGCGAGGCATTGATCCGAACTAACCAGTTTAGTGTGAGCATGGGATCTGGCTCAGAGCTGCTCAGCTGCTGCAGCCCTGACAGTGATAAATGGTCCCTGGGAGAGGAGGATGTTTAGTCATCTCCTGAGGATTGGAAAGACGTAACTACCGAGCCTCCAGACCCCTGAGTGAGTTGCATCGTGTTGATACTTGGTATCGCTCACGTGTGGTGATGCACGGCTCGTTTTGGGTGGCTTTTCTTTTGCAGGACATACTGTCTTTAGCATCACCCTGAGCACAGATCATGTGTCTGCACAGGCACTGAAGAGGGACCACCCTGGAATTTGGAGGGATGCCATGCTAAGCCACTTCTTCCCCGACCCCTTCACACTGCAGCAGAGTGGCCACCAAAGGGCAGCGCGGCAGTGCCACATTCCACGGTGCCACGGCCCACGTGGGCTGGAAAATGTTCCTTGTGTGTGTGCTCAGCCACTCCAAGGAGTCCTGCTTTAATGGAGAGAGCGTTTCCCAAGGCTGTAGTTGATTTTTTTCACCAGCAAGTTTGTGCACTGGCCAAGACTGCTGACAGCTCAATGTTCAGCTGCAGTATATAATTTTCTGTCATTTTGATTTATGTTCTTCCCTGCAACCAGAGTCCCACGTGAGAAAAAAAATCGGAAGGAGTCTGTCCTAAAGTTAGCTCAGTGCTAACTTCTTGAACTGACCTAGCAAATTAAAGATATTTTTAGATTTTTTTTTTTATATTTATTTATGGAAGATGAAAGAGAAAAGTATTTAAAAAGTAACCTCTCCTGTCAGTTCTGTGACCTGCAGTTGTGATGTGATGTCTGCCAGGCAATGCAAAGGGTCATTGTCACTGAGAGAGAAGCAAAGCTGGAACTGTGAGACCAAGATCTGCTCCTGGCTGAAGTTTCCACCTACACTTGATGGCCCTGTCCAGGGAGGCTCTGGTGCACCAAAGCAATGCCGAGGACATCAGGGCCGAGCTCCAGAGCAGTTCTTCATTTCAGGGGATCTTAAAATTCCCAGCATCTGGGGGTTTCTCCTGGGAAAAAGCCTGAATTCCCCAGGGAAGAGGCTGGTGTGGAGCCACTGTCTCTGCTCCCTCTAGACAACAGAAGAAGGGCTCATCCTCCAGCATCTTGGGTGTGCCCAGAGGTTTCATGGCACAGCTCTCTCTTCTGCCTCGCTTCTGGCACCCAGACTTGGGCTCCTGAGTTGTTTTTGCCACATTTGGAGCTTTGCTTCTTGGCATTAGTGTTTGGGGATTATTGCTTGCAGTTTTTTTCCACAGATGCCTAAAAGAGGAGCACTGAGTGAGAGTGGGGGGGGGGATAAACCATCGCTGGGCTGTTTGCGTGAGCTACAAAGCATCTGTGAGACGAAGGGACCACATGAAACAGCACTTGGGGTGGCACTGACAGGGAGAAAAGCTCCACTCACAGCCCCAGGAAAAGGCAGGAGAGCAGGGAAGTGTGTTTATCCCAACTCTCTGCTATCCTGCGGAGTTCAGGCAGTTTTCATTTGTTGCGTTTCCCCCCACGTAGCAGCGACGAGCACGTAGGTAATCTAAGACACATGACATGGCTCACAAGGAGAGCTCCAGAATGGGCTGTGGGCTGAAATGAAGCTCACTTCCCAGCCCAGGGATAGGGATCGCTGGTGAGGGGACAGGGAGGTGTCACAGGGCTGTCACAGGAGGGAAGCAGGGTCCTGCCTGGAGCACCTGCAGCACTTCTGGGCTCTGCTCTGCACCCTGTCTGCTTTAAGGAAGACATCTACTTGATAAGGGCTGCCTATTCCTCTCATTTTCTTCTGGATAACACCAGTAAAGTGTCAGTAAAGTGAGTGACACCCTTGTGTTGTGAGCGAGGCCGTGTGTCTGCAGCATGGGCAGCAGAAGAGGATTGTGGAGTGCCCATCTGTAACCCTGTAGGGCTTTGGACTGTGAGGCAGAGGGGAAATAATGGGGCTTGGATCAATAACAGGGATGCAGCAGATAGAAATGGAGGCTGTGTCCACCCCAGAGGTCCCAGAGGGCATTTGGGCAATGCACCAGGGTGAACTTGGAGCTCTCCTGAACTAAGCTGGGTTTTATTATTAACCTCAGTGGAGCCAGGAGTTGGTGGCTGGCCAGTCTGTGTATTGTGATCCATGGTATTTGGGTAAGTGGGTAAAAATACCTCATTTCATATATATTTCTCTCTCTCTATATATATATATACACACACATACATACACATACACCACACACACCCCTTTCACGGGACACATCGAGTGTATACAGGGCCTTTCCCTGATGGCTGGCATTTAGCAGCTGAGTTACAGATGGATTTCTGTGTAGTCAGCACAGATAATAATCACAAAAATCCTTTTAATAGATCAAAGAGTGCTGTGGAATTGAAAATTTCTTTCAGAAGCATTCATTTTGAGCAGTTCTTAGATTTTTTTCCTAATGTGTAGGCTAGGAAAAAAAAAAGCACTTTTCAGGGGCTAAAATGGAAAGACGTTTTATTCATTACTCTATTTAGATCTTCACTCAAATAAAAGATAAATGACAAGAAGTGAGTGTTTTACTACACACCCAAAGTTATTTCTGGATTCATAAAAGCCACTTGGTTAAATCAGGGGTGAACAATGATCACCATCAAAGGGATAGGTTCACACTGGGTTTTTACTTGTTTTATGTATGAAGGCTTTTCTCCATTGTATTTCACAACTTGCTTTACCTTCAGCAATCTGAACTCTTTTTCAGTTGAGGAAAAGCTAAAAACCATCGTAATTACTCTTTTCATTGCACCCTAGCCCTGAAACAAGGCAGACTTTGGATATTTAAGGATGCATCTACCCTTTAAACAAGATGCTTTTATGACAGCCAGCCCCAGTGCAGAGTGTTTCATGGAGACATCATCCTAGTGCCCGACATGACGTTGCAAGTGGCACAAGGAAAGCTGAATCTCAGCTGAAAAATACAAAACCATATCATTTTTCCTAGTTGCATCCTGTAACTTTGCAGGATGCAAAGCCTGGAGCAGCGTGGGCTCCTGAAAGAGGCCATGCCTTTGTGAGGAGCTCGTGTGCTTGGACACGAGGAGCGCGGCTCGAAAATAAAAAAAGGAGCAGAAAGGAAACAGCCCTGGGGGAGCTTCAGTGCTGGGACTGAAGAAATGGCTTGGTACTTGTACAGACAAGCGCTCACCAAACTCTGCACATCGTAAATAATCCTCTCTCTGTCTCCCGCGCATCCGATGGGAAATGCATCTTCCCCCACTGGGACACTGTGCTAAATAAAGGTTTGCCCTTCCCGGGGAGGGGTGGGAGGTGGACGCTCGGGCTCTCGTCTCTTTCCCAAAGGAAAGTCATTAAGCGTACGAAGTACATATGTTTTCTCTTCAGCAGCTGTCGGGTTTCTCAGCCCGAGAGCCGCGACAGCACGGCGAGGTTTGGGAAATTTCTGCCTCCCGCATCTGCCCCGCTCCCCACCGGCAGCGCTGCTGAGTCGGCAGAATGGGGCTGTGCGTCTGCGCCTCGTTAGGGCAGCGCCGCTAATTAAGTCGCTCCAAGGCTCTCTGCTTTGGGGTGGTGGCTCACTGCAGAGGGTGAGGCTCGGCCTTCTGCTGGTGGTGTCTCAAAGCTCCGCTGTTGCGTTTACAAGGGGACGGTGGTCCTGCAAAGTGAAGCCCTGACAGAACCTTCCTCTTCGCCTTTCATGTCTCTGGGTTGGAAGCGAGCTCCTCTTTTCTTTACATCTTACTAGATTAAAACCGTGGGGGAATAATTATTTGCAGTTTTGTAAGGTCCTAGGCTTGCAGTGAAGTGTCCTTACACCGATCCCTGACTGGTACTGCTGTTGCCTGAGAGGAGAAGTGTCGTGTCAAATGCAGTGCATTGATTTGGATTAGTTCGTTAACTAATTGGAGATTCTCTTCCAGTTGAGGCTTTGCAAAGCTTTGCCCAGCTCAGTGGCACAAGGATCTACCTGGGCATGTGGGAAAGACCTGGCTGTGGGGGAGAGAAGGGAAAAAGGGGAAAAAAAAGCAGAAGAGGGAGGAATGTGAACCTCAGTCTCACCTGAGGGTGCTCCGTTAGGGGTCACCTGGATGCTGCCCTGGGCTGTGTGAGCAGCAGAAGAGCCAGGGACATGGGAGCTGTTTGGGAGCCTGCCCTTGGCTCAGCTGTGCCCTTCTGTACCCTTTGCAGACCCTCAGATGAAAACCACCCCGAGGTGAAGCCTGACGCCTACGTGAACAACCTGGCTGAAGCAGTCGACATCATCCTCCAGCATCTGTAAAACCAAGCAGCAGGAACAGGGATGAGTCCTTGTGTGCAGCCCTTCCATGGAACCACTTCATCCTCTCCCACCTCCACCTCACCTTAACAAACCCAGGCCCAGCCTTGCCCGGGGTGGTGGGCACCCACTTTCCTAAATATTCCACATAACGGTACTAAAATGATCTACTGACCTCATCCAAGGGAACACCAAACCCACTGCCTTGAATGTTCTCCTCTTGGTGCCTGTGAGGGGCCTCTGCCTCCTCTGGGTGATTCTGGGGGGCTGTTCCCCCTTTAACTCTTCGCTCGGGCTGGGTACCCAGCCTGGAGGTGTCCAGGTGTGGAACAGGGAACCCAGCACCCCCTCACTGAGAGACTCACGTATGTAACTCATCTGTGCTGTGCCTTCTGGGGTGCCTGAGATGGGATGGAGATGTCCTTGAGGGGTGATGGAGGCCACCAAGCCCTGCTGGGGGCTCTGTGGGGTCCTGTGTGTGCCTTGGGGGGCACAAAACCCTGGGGAGGGGGAACACCCCTGGATCCAAGCCAGGAAACATGGTTATGCCAGGATTAGCCTGTCTGGAACAGCCCTGGGTTAAGGCATGGGAATGTGGTAATGCTGTGGCACATTAGGGAATAACTGTGCTGTCCTGTCAGGAATAAACCCCATCCTCTGGATCTGGCCTATTTGTCCTTGTGTTTGGTTGGATCAGCACTGGCAGGGATGTTTACAGGATCTGAAATGCTTTTCCCTATCTGGAATAAGCTGGCAGGGGCCATGGGACTGGTGGGCTTTGCCTTCCCTCCCTCTGCAAGCAGACATGGCTATGTGGGAGGGGATGTGGGTTTGCTACTTCTTCCCAATAAAATCCTGGACATGCAGCCAAGGGCTCCCCTGTGCCAGTCCTCACGTGGAAAGAGCATGGTTGGGACAAGGGCTCAGAATGGGTGGAAGAATTAAAGATTAGGGGTTGCTCCATCACATCCTCTGCCCACCCTCACCAACACGTGGCAGCATTTGCCCAGTTCACCTTTTAGAGGCAAAAATCCCCTTTAATCAACGTGTCAGCAGCTCTGCACCCTCTTGGGCTCTGGGCAAGACTGTTTGGGTTTTAAGCTGCTTCAGACCTCCCATGGGACCCTGCTCGCTGAAGGACACCCAAGTGATTCTCCCTGTTTCTGGAGCAGCCTGTGAGTGTTGGAACACTTGTCTTTCAGAGCTACCAGCTGGCCCCTGAGCTGCAGGGCACCCCTTGGGGACGCCAGGGGAAAGCAGGCTGGGAATTGAATTCTAAGAAAATAAACTACATCTGGGAATATGACCTTAGTGCAATTTTTTTTTGTCTGTTTTTGTATCTTTTATCCTCTGGGTAGTGGTTCAGCCAGAGCATGTGGGTACTGTCAGCACCCACACACGTGGAAGGATGCCATAAACCCTGGTCGAACATTCGGGCTCTGACGGATCACTGAGAATTTCTTTTTTATCCCCTAATTTTTCCTTTTTTGTTCTATTATACTAAGCCTATCACTTCAATCTGATTAAGTTTAGGCAGATAAACATCCTGCCATCTGTCATGAAACTTTTTATACTGTTTGCTTGCTGGAGGAAGCACAGCCGTTTTCCTTTTTGGGTTATAAAGGGGAGAGATCGCCCTGTTTCCCCACGTATTTATTTAACACCCCTGTGTGCCCTTGCCCTGCTGTCAGCTCTGGCCTTGCCTGAGTTTAGGGGTGGGACACTGAGTTTAGGAGTGGAACATTATGTCTGTCCTTAAACACAAAGAATAAGGTGCTACTTGGCACTTAAATTTGCAGTTTGTTGTTAGATTTTCGGCATTTTGTTATCGCATTTTCGGCTGTGTCACAACTAAATGACAGCCAGGGTCAGGCTGGGGGGGCAATGGGAGACAACCCCCACTAGGGTGGGATGTATCGTGTCTGCCTGTATGTGGATATCACAAAATGTCCATTTTCCAGTGCAACTCATGGCTGGGAACTCCTTCCTCTTTCTAACACAGACGCCCCGATGGAGGGTCCCAGCTGGGGGATTTACCAACACACACACATTTTTGGGACCCCCCCCTCCCAGCACCCATGGAGATGGCCAAGGGGGTGCAGCCAGACCCCTTCTGGGAGAGGAGAGGAGGAGACTCCTGCCCCATCCAACTCCAACCAGTGCCACAACCCGGCTGTCCCATCCCCGAGGGGCAGCGCTGTCCCCGTCCCCCTCGACCCCCACAGCACAGAGAGACGAGACACCGGCCGGGGGCTTATTGAACCAGGAAGCTTTATTTACACAGTAAAAGTAACAAGCAATTTCCTGAGATTGAGCTGCTCTAGTGCAATCAAGTCATGGAGGGGGTGGGAACGTGCAGCCTCCTCGCCGGCCCGCGGAGGGGGCACCTCGGGCAGCCCCTCCCCGGGGACACGCGCGTCCCGCGGCGCTTGTGCAGTTGCCAGCGAGACTTGGCTACTACAGGTCATAGCTTCAGAAGGCTTTCTTTTGTTTTTTTTTATTTTTCTTCTCATCCTTTTTTGTTTTGTTTGTTTTTAATTTGGCCATCCTCTTCTTTCGCTTTCTTGAAAACACCAAACTCGTACACTGCTACAATCCTAGAACATCCTACGTCAGTCTGTTCGCCTGGGCAGCCAGGAGCTTTAAACAATGCACTTGAAACACAAATTTAATGGCCAAACAGGCTATGCTAGAACGTGGAAAAATTACAATCTATTTTACAAACACTTCTCTTTGTTGTTTTTGTTTTGTTTTGTTTTTTAAAGGTACTCTTTCATAGAACCGGCTCAAAGAGCTACATCTGCAAACACACAGCGAACTCCCGTGTGCCTGCTAAGACTTTTTGTATTAAAATCCTATTTTTTCATGATGATTGCTGCTGACACAGCTTTGCTGTCATCCTCACACAGTGGCTGCCCAGACGGGGTCACACCTTGGACAAGCCATCGGGTCTCTTCACAATAATAAGCTTGTTTTAGCTACCTAGCGAGGAATAACATCCTTTGTCTGCATATTACTTTAACATCACATTCTGGCAGCTGGCAGGGATTTGTCGGGGGGGAGTTGGAGGGTTACCAAAGCATCTGTGTAATAGGTGAAGTCCTTTACAAACCAAGAGCAGGACCCCCAGGGGGATGCTCTGCTCTCCCACTGCAGGCGCAGGGGACGGATCTCCTGACACCAGGGAGCAACGCCACTTCTGACTTTACAATCAACAGGATGTCCCCTGAATCTGAGGCACATACTATATTATATTTAATATTTTTTAATTACTTTATATATATATTTATATATATATAAATCCACAAACGTTTTACCTCTACAGAGAGAGAGAGAGAGAGAGAGAGAGAAAAAATCTAAAAAGTAAGGCTTTCTTAAACTGAGAATAAGTACATGAAATCATACAAACCCAACAAGAAATACCCAGCAGAACATCACCGTGGCCTCAAAACCGCCGCTAACTGTAGTCTGTGCCTACGCCAACGTGCCCAGTGTAAGGCCATGACTCATTGGAGAAGCGTTTTTAGTAAGGCAAACGGGTTGTGCTGTATGTAAACTGAATGCTACGGCTACGTCCAGTACAGCTGGATCGTGGTCCATTGGCCACCTTCCCACAACTGGAGGGGTTTAGCGTGGCACCAGGAGCAGCCCTTGGAAAGAAAACAGAAGCCCTTAGGAATTCCAGCCCCAGTGATGCACAGGCGAGAGCCCAGCGGGGGCTCTGCGGCAGCAGCCGGACGCAGGTTGGGGTGACTTTGCCCTTTTTCGGCCGGCTGAGGAGGTGCCTGTGGCCAGCAGGAGCTGTGTGCCCCGAGACTGGGACGTGTCAGTGGTGGGAAGGGTGGATGGAGCATCAGGAAGACTCAAAGCCAAGAACTGTGCTGTGGGGGTGACGCTGCGGGGGCACGGACAGAGGGGCAGCAACCTGGGAAAACACCGGCATGGCTGGACCCTCCCAAAATGTCTGAGACCAGCAGCGTCTTCCACAACAGCAGGGCTACAAATTCACCCAGGATGTATTTTCTTCTAAGTGATGCATCAAGCAACACTTTAAAAGAGCTGGAGGGTTCCCCCAAATGAAAAGACATCCCTGTCGTTCCCTCCCCAAATAGCTGGGGCTGGTCCTGCTTGCCTGGAGGGATCAAAACCTCTGCGGTGCCAGGACAGGGATAACAGCCAATGGGTTCCACTGTGGTGGGAGATGCCACACATATCCCAAACCACTGCAGAAAAAAGTGCACTAACAACCAGAAATGGTGAATGAAACCTGTACCAGCAGCTCTCAGTCTTTCTGAGTTATGGACCCTCAAAGCACTGCCAACGAGGGTGCTGAACCCCATTAAAAATGCCATGTCTTCAATTGCTGTGGGTATCAATGATTTTTTTTTCCTTTCTCGCTTTTGCAAAGCTCGGGAAGTGAACCCTGAGCTTGAAGGAACCTGCAGAGGATGCTGGAAGCCACTCATACAGCCTCCCTAGAGCTTTAAACAAACAAACAAACAAAAGAAAAAACAAAGGGAGAAAAAAAAAAACCACGTGTCCTTCTAAACCTGTTAGCAAGTGGACAGCTTATTTTTAGGAAAGAGAATTCATATTGTAAAAAAAAACAGAATGGTCACCTTTTTATCTGTGCTTAAAAAAAAGGCACAGGAAGAGGAAAAGCTTTCAGTGCTGCTACCTGGATTTTCAGCCTTTTGCCAGCTGACTTTGTCAAGTAACCCCGCTGTGACGTGCCTCGGGCGCACAGCCCTTCACAGTAAAGCCAAAAAAAAAGAGGGTGCCAGCCGTGCCCTGGGTAGCAAAGAGGGCACAGCTGCTGATAAATGGGTAAACAGCCCAGCCCCAACAGGGTGATGGGAACCCAAGCGAGGGTGGCACCGAGCCTGAGTAGGGCTGTTTCCCAACAGGGTTGAGAGAGGGGGCAGGGAATTTAAAAAATGGGGAAGAAAGGCATTTGAGCGTCCCCGGGCAGCGCCCGGCAAAGCGCTGCGGACACCGCCCCACGAGGGCCAGGGGTCCCTTTGATTCCTCACCAGGAAAACTAAAAAAAAAACCAAACAACAAAAAAGTTAAAAAAATAAAGCAGTAAAAATCCAGCTCTTGCCACTATTAAATTTAAGCAAAAGACTTCACTTGTGATTTCCTTCTCACGGCACTGCCAGGGAACACGGGGAGAGAGGGGGTGCTGGGGCTGCACGGGATGTGGCGGGAGAAAAGTGGCCACAGCCACCCCGGCAGTGGCCACCAGCCAGTGCTCAGTTTGCAAATCTCAACATTCTGGTTTCCCCCCACTTTTTCAAGCCCCAGGGGTGGTGGTTTCTCCTTGTGCATCCCTTTCTGAACTAGCACAGGTGGGACCCAGGGGAGCACGGCCAGCTCCATCAGCTCCAACCCTGTCCTGGGAAAAGCCATTTACTCGCTAATGGCGAGACTCTGGCAATCCCTGTGCCTGGTTTTCCTATCGGACAGGCACTTTCCTCCGACTTGGCTGATCTCTGGCTACAGTAGTTACGAAGAATTTCAAGATTTACACACGCATGCACACAAATTGCTCTGAATACCTGATGAAATTTTGGCAAAGCTGCTTTGTCCCCTCCAGCTGGCGGGAGGGGGAGCAGTGACAGGACCCCGCAAACCGCAGCGAGGAGCCCCTCCAGGGCTCTGCTGGCAGCCCCCGACGCCGGGGCGAGACGACCCGCTCCCCGCTCCTCAGTTGTTCTCGATCTGCTCGATGTCGATCTCGCCGTCCAGCTGGAAGAGGCTCTCGGCGCCCGTGCCGCCGCTCCGCCACGTCGCCCTGTCCTCCTCCTTCCCGCCGCCCTCCTCCTCCTCCTCGCAGGAGAGCTCATCCCTGGCGGCCCGGGGGTCCTCGGGCTGCGGGCGCGGCGGCTCCGGCACGGGGGTGCAGGCGGGGGTCCTGCCCGGCATCACCTCCGGGGAGCGCCGGGATGCGCTCCAGGCCGGGGGGCCGCGGGGCCGCGGGGAGCCCTCCTCGGCCGCGGCGCTAAGGCAGGTGAGGCTGTTGAAAGTCTGCCGGTTCTGCAAAGGCAAGGGCAGAGAGGCAGCTGAGACAGGTGTGGGGACAGGGCTGGGATAGAAGTTACACCAGGTGAGCTGAGAGTACTCCCGACCCCATCCCAAACCTGAGCCCTCCCATCCCAACAGAAAGCGGGAAGAGCAGCACAAACATTCTCAGCCAGCTGGTCCCCAAAAGGTGAGCAGACACTGCACACCCCCACCTCTCCATCCATGGCAGGTCCTGCACCTCTCCTGTCCCTGCAATGGGTGACAGCATCAAAACCACCCCCAGCATGCTCTGGATCAGTTACATGACCGTATCCACCCCACACATCTCCTGGCTGCGTGTTTAAGGCAGTACAGAGATCACCAAAAATAAATGAGCATCAGCTCTTAGTAAATGCAAGGTACTTGTGCTGAGTTGCTACTCATGAACCACACATTGCTGAGAGGCTTTGGGTGCTGCACTACATGACACACGTGGTAACAGAGTCACTGAAGGAGACAACCCAGAGGCTGCTGTACCTAAACAGAGAAGTTCCCACTGCCCCAGGAGGAGCTGGCCACTGCCCAAGCTGGGGGAAGCTACATTTCACAAGGCCTTCAGTCTAGGAAACCTTCAAAAACCCAAAAGCCAGTGTGAAAAAATAGGCATTTCCCCTCTAAATATGCAACTTCAGTTCCCCACATCATCCTTCTCGTATTTTTTAAATCCCAGCCGTGCCTCTCCATGAGGTCTGTCTTCTGGGTGCTGAACATGCAACAGCTTCAAGCAGAGATCTGCACATTGTGGTTAATGGACAACTCTGTAATCACCACTGGGGGAGGCCTGAGGACACAGGAGAAATATTTTCTAAGTACTTCAAAAAATTTGCAAGCATATTTCCAACAGTGATTTAGGCACTTGGAAAGCCTAAAGTCTCCTGAAAGTCAACAGCCCTCTCAGAAGTGCAAATCCTTTGTACAAACAAAACTCTGGCACTTTTGGGGAATGTTCATTTTTCTCCTTCTTGACTGAGTTCATCTCCTGGTTCCGTCGCTTCCCAGGGCTTGGTACTCAGGTGTGGACATGCCAAGCTGCTCCAGGTGGGATAGAGCATCCTGAGGGGATGGGAGATGCTCTGCAGTGCTTCAGAGAGGGAGTGATGAGTGATTCCTGTAGTGATGAGTAATGGAGGATGCAGCCCAGTGAGCAACTAAAAAGGTCCGTGGCACATTCTTCCCATCCAAAGGAAAAGTGTTTCCAAGCCTGGATATGTCTCGGAGAACAGCCATGAAGACACCTGACTTTCAGGGAAATTCTGCATTTTATGGGACTTTGGCAAGACAATCAAGCCAACAGCCTCCTTTTCCCTGCTCACATCCACACATGCTGCAACTCAAGCCTTGAGTCACTCCAGGTACTATTTCTGCCTTCCCTGCCAGAGGATGGAAAACCCCTTCCCGTGGTCCTGGTGCTCCCAGCGCTGCAGAGGCTGCTGGTGGAGGAGGACCTGATTGGAAAGCAAGTTTTTACAGGTACTGGCTGCCACAAAATCCCTGACCTTACCTTGCCAGCAGCTGGGTCAGAAGGGTCCCCCCAGGATGGTGATCAGCAAGCCAGCATTCCGTGAGCTGGCTGCGGAGCCGCGGTGGATCAGCCACCGCCGTCAATGCGGCGCCTGTTCTCAGCCCATCAGGAGTTCTTTACTCACTTTTTATTTATTGGGTGAATTAAGCACGTGCTGAAGTGCTGAGCTGGCAAAGCTGGGCAGTCAAACCCTCTGCTGACACCGGCCAAGGAGCAGGTTTGGTGGCACAATGCAGCACTTGTTCCCCATGGCCAGGCAGCCCCGGGTCCCCTCCGAGCCTCCCCACAACCTTGGCCTTCACTGCCAGACACAAAGGGGCAGCAGGCACCTCAAAGGTCTCAGGGAAACCATGGGAATCCAGATACCCTCCTGGATCTGACACAGGTGGCTTTTGGGAGATTTCTGGCCACCCTGACTTCACCCAGTGAGCCTCTGTACTGTACCTTACACCCAAACTCCCTTTTGCCAACCACAATGACCCATTTTTGACCATTTGACGGGCTGGTTTTTCTTCCCCCAGCTCTCCCCAAAGCTGCTGCATTCCAGCATGCTGGGCAATCCGTCAGGGAGAGGAAAAAAATGAGATATTTCTAACGCAAGGACCTGAAAAATCATTTTAAAATATAAATTACAAATGTTTGGCCTCTGGAATGAGTTGCAGGGTGTTCCACAGCAAGGCCCTTCTTGCTTGCTGGTGACCAAACTTTGGCTACATCTCCATCCCACGGGGTCTCGTGATGCTCCACGCTGTGCAGGCACCAAGGCTACAATCTGGGAGGGCTGCAGGAGCCAACTCACCACCCATATCCCTCCTTTCCCACAGGTTTTCCCTACCTTTGAGCACGTGTCTCCATCAGGGACAGGGGCTGGAGGCTGCAGCCCCGACAGCAAGCAAGCCGGAGAAATCCCTAACAACATTCCTTCTTGTAACTCTTCCCTTGGTAAAATAGCCAGCTGTGAGCTTTTCCCTGAAACACATCCCTGCAAACACAGTGGATCTACCAGAGTCACCATCAGCAGGACTGTGATCCCCGTGCTGATCACGGCTATTGCTCAAACACCTTTTTTCTCTCCCACCCTGCCAGGTGATTGCTGCAATTTTCCCGGGAAAGGTGTAATGCTCCAAGCTGTCAGCGCCACCAGCCCTACCTCCCAAGCTGTCATCACCTCCTGTTAGCTTGCTGGGCTACAGTTGCTTCAGAAAGCTGAAAATAACCTGGTGCCAGAAGGGAAGGGGGGAAGCGGGCGGCGAGCAGTGCTGCTCCATGCGGGAATGATGCGCCTCTGCCAGCCCTCCCGAGCCAGCAAAGTCACCTCCACTGGGGGATTCTCTGCCTGGCTCAAGTTTAAATCACTCTCCGAGGCAAACTTGTCCTGTAAAACACTTTCAGGCTGCGTGGTTATCTTTATATCTTTATATGTAAATGCTTTGGTCGTTTGCATCACGGTAAATCCTACCTGGCATTTGTGCCAGGGAAAGCGCCCATCCGTGCTGCCAAGGAGGAGGGTCAGGTGCTGGAGGCTGGAAAATGAGACTGGAAAATGGGTTTCCTATGGTTTTGAAGCTCTGCAGAGCTTCAAAAATAGCAGCTGGTGTGATTCAAGCCATGCACACACACACACATCACTCGTGTTCAGTGCTCTCCACTGCTCTTAAGGCACCCACAGTCTTCTCCAACTTCATCCCCAGTGAGTGGGAAGGGGAGGGAGATGGAGAGGGAGCAGCAGCAGGAATGGCTCAGCCTTGAGGCTCCAATAAACAACTCTCCCTTCATAACCAAAAAGCATCTCAGCAGTTTTGCCAACAGGTCCAGGCTGCAGCACGGGCACCAGGGCCGTGCTCTGGCCAAGCACGTTACCAGCTCAGTGAAGCCCCAGAGAGGTCTCACCAGCACCTCACTTGCTGCAGTTTGGACTCTCCAAAAAGAGGGAGACACAGCCACATTCCCCCCAGGAGCACCAGTGACCGCTGCCACGTGCAGCTTCCAAGATCAACATTGCCATCGGGAGGAGGTCGGGGGTCTTACACATCCCCTGTCCTCCCACAGAAGGAGCCTCTGAGTGATGAAGTGTTGGGAAAGAAATGACTGAAATACCTGGGGAAGGAAAACACAGGAGGCAGTGATGGGGTGTGTGAAAAGCAAACGGAGCCCGCGTGCCTGGTGCAGAGCAGAGCTCTGGGGTTACACGTGGTGTTGCCACGTCAGGGAGCTCAAACTCCTTTTTTTTTTATTTTATTTTTTAAATTTTATCTATGGAGGCATTGAGTAATTCATAGGCACCTTCCTTCATCAGGCTGAGGTGCTGCAGAGCGTGCCTGCAGCAGCATCCCCAGTACAGAGGGGATGGCTCCCTGCCCTGCTCCCGGTGGGTACCACAATCCTGCCCTGGCTTTCCATATCTGCCTTCCCACCTCTTCCCTTCTCATCCACTAAAGAAAAATATTTACTCAGCTCCAATCCTCATTTTGAAATAACAGGCACCAGTGCTTACTTGGTGCATTGGAAGTCTACAGCTTTTAACAGATAATTTTGCTTTTGTTCTGTTTGGTGTGAAAAACAGCTTTCACGAGCAGGCTCTGAAATATCTATTATCCCACCAAGTCACTTCACACCACAGTATTAAACAAACAAAAAAATAGAGCAAGAAGGAGGCTTTAAGTCATTAGTATTGACACTGCCTTTGGAACCTCTGGAGGTAATTTGGTTTTACTCATGGAATTAATTTTGTCTTTGGAGACCTGTAGCTGCCCCAGTGACAGTGAGGATGATCAGGGAGATTCCAGAAGTGCAAAAGAAAAATCTGTTATATGACCCACCAACAGGAATCCCCCTGGTGCTCCAGAGCCCCAGGGAGATGCTGGAGAGATGAATCCCAGAACTCTGGAGAAATACAGCAGGCACAGCAATGCATGGAATCAGAGAGCAGGGTTCTGGCGTGAGCAAGGGTGACCCTGACCCTGGCTCATCCCCAGAGGTGGCAAAACTTCAGGATTTGGAGTGGCTCATCTTTGGGGAAGTTCAGTGATGTTGGTAGTTCGACTCATCTCAAATTAGGATGACACATCATTAATACAAGGTTTTTATTTTTTTTAACCACATTTGTTGAGAACCTCATCCCTATTCCATTTTCACACTATCTGCATAATTTTCAGCACAAAATTAATATTTCTATTATGCCACTGCAGTCTCACTTCAGGGCCTAAATTATAAGACAAGACCTTATGAAAATCATAACCAAACTTCATGTCTCTGTTGCAGCAGCACCAAAGAGGGACTATCAGCAAGTAAGGGGATGAAATCGGGTTGTGAATGATCATAAACCCAGAGTTTATGGAAAGGAGGTACACGAGGCAGGAGGTGCAAGGGGACACCTAATCCCAAATAGTTCCTGCACCAGCATCACCTCCCACAACACACCCAGGGCAGGCTTAGCACACAGGGACTGATTTCAGGTGATAGTGGCTGCCTAATTTCCCCCAGGCATTAAATTAATGTCAGGTTGGATTAAAAATGCGAGGGGAATGAGGAATCTGGAGTCATGTACCTGTCCATGCTCCCAGGGCACCTGTACCCACTGCCACATCCAAGACATGGTATCCTGCAAATCCAGTGCAGACCCGAAATACACCTCACTTTTCTGACAGAGTCTCCACTTTGGGCTGACTCTGAGCACCTTTCTCTTGAAAGGAAAAATGAAGTGCCCTTATTTACTCATTTATTTATTTATTATTTATTCACAACCTGAAATGCTTTGTGTTCCTGAGACGCCTTGATAAGAGTTTTGCAAGGCAAGGCAAGAGGTTCCCAAATAACTGCTCTGATCATCACTACTGGCTTAGCCACAGATCCAAAATCTGCACCCTGCTCCAGCCTTTGAATGCCCCCAAAATCCTCTAGCAGAAGATGTGATCAATGAGGCATCTCTGAGGGGTGAAAAACCCAACCACCATCTGCAAATCCTGCTGCCACCTGAGCTTTGGGAGGGAGCAGCGAGCCTGGCAATCTCCTGGAGTGCTGGGTTTTGGGTGTTGTTTTTTTTTTAAAAACCAGCATAAAAAAATCACTTTTGGCTTTTTTGAGCCAAAATGCTGCTTTTGAACATGTCGACTTCTTCAAGGATGAGCCTGTGTGATCTCTAAATGTTCTTTGGGTTTACGTAGTGTATGAGCCCGGGGGCTGGAGGGTTAAACAGCACGTGGTGAATCAGATGTGCATCCTCGGGACACAATCGGATTTTGTCTGTGACTGGGACAGACACTGTCAAGCTTTGTTTGTGTTCCCAGCCCTGTCCTCCCATGTGAGTGTGAACAACGGTGCAACACCCAAACCCACATCCTTGGAACTCATGGTGGGGCAGAACTGGGAGCAGGGGGTGCAGTCGGGAGCAGGGGATGGAGTTGGAAGCAGGGGATTGAGACAGGAGCAGGGGATGGAATGGGATGGAACTGGGAGAGACCTTAGAGCACCTTCCAGTATCTAAATGGGCTGCAAGAGAGCAGGAAAGTGACTTTTGACAAGGGCACGGAGTGACAGGACAAGGGAGAATGGCTTCAAACTGACAGGGAGCAGGGTAAGATGAGATATTAGATGGAAATTGTGAAGGTGGTGAGGCCCTGGCACAGCTTGCCCAGGGAGATGATGGATGCCCTATCCCTGGAAGCATCCAAGGCCAGGTGGGATGAGGCTTGAGACAAACTGGTCTACTGGAAGGTGTCCCTGTCCATGGCAGGGCATGGAACTGGATCTTTAAGGTCAATTCCCACCCAAACCATTATGTGGTTCTATGGTTCTGTGTCAGCAATGTGGGCTTACACCAGCAACAACCTCAGCAAGCACAGAATTGTCTGCACTCCCTCAGTGGACACCAGCTGAGATGAGGTTTGCTGTACTTTAGTAACTGTGGAGAACTGTTTGTCAAAGGAATAGAGAGGGGAAAAACCCATGAACAGTTCAGGCCAGGAGCAAACAGCATTATGAACTTCCAATGCCGAGTTGAAGTTTTTTCAGCTACTTGTGTATTTAAGTAAAAATGTACCAGGGCAATGAAAAGATGGCAGCATGTGCAACAGTCTGGCCAGAGTTAAAACCAGCCAGCCTTCGAGGTCCTCTCTGCCCTCTGAACCAAGTCAGATCCTTTTGATCCTGAACCGAAGGCTTTTTCCCACCAGGCCACAAGCTGACCTTTGCAGACTCTCATTCCTGTTTATTTAAAAAACACTGGGGCTTGGAAGCTGGAATCTGCCTCAAAAGTTACATCAACAGCAAACTATTTCCTGGGATACGTCTGGAATTTAAAACCTCCAGTTTTTCGCCTATCACTACATTTGGCAATATTTGTCACCGGCTCGAGTGGGTGCTGACGCCGACCAAGAACACTGCCACCCCTCCTGCCCTGCCAGCAAGCCTGAGAGGTGCCAAGATTCAAACAAAAAGTCTTCTTAACTGAAAATGTAGAGAATTTTACCCCTCAAGGAAAAGTGCTGGATGCTCAGAGGTCCCTTCTTCCATCTTGCAGTTTGAAACTTCTTCCCACTCAGCGTCAAGACCTCAGCTCTGGGAGTGTACGAGCTCCTTCGTGCACAGATCCTCATGGAAACTGTCGTTATTCCTTAGTTTGGAAGGGAGAACAAGGGGGGTGGCCAGCCAGGCTCCCAACCTCTGTGAGCATTACACACTCCACTGTGTGTGGAGATCCTCTTGATCTCCAGCCCTGACTGGAGCTGATTTTAACCCTGAAAACCACGAGTACCGCACGTCTTCATTTCAGGGGGATGCTCCTGTGGTTCCTGGAGACTCCATCCTGTGAAGGCACGTGCTCCCTGTAGGACAGTGAGGTCACCCTGTGAATGGCACTGTCTGTCCATGGCAGCCAGAGAGCAACGAGAATAATCCTGTTGTACCCAGTGCCTTCCCACAGCAGGCATCTGTCAGCACAAAGTCTTCTCTATAACTCATCAGGCACACCCAGTGCTTCATCCTCACATCCTCAGCTGGTGTCCACTGCTTCCAGCACCCTCTCATCCATCCATCCATCCATCCATCCATCCATCCATCCATCCATCCATCCATCCATCCATCCCTCACAGCCCACCACAGGGACAAAGCTATTTATGGTGAACTCATAACCATAGGATGCTCTCCATATGCAAGGGAAAATTGCCTTATTTATTCTATACCAACTACTTTCTGTTCCATATACTGAGCTTCACAGAGGAGAAGCACTTTACCAGTTGCCTGGGAGTTCTTGGTGTTCATGGGTACAACCTCTGTAGAAAATCAGATAGATACAGAGAAAACTCAGGAGGAAAAGACCAGTAGTGCAGTATTTGTTATGAGATGTAGCTCTTCAAATTGCAACTGCTTTGAAGGCTCACAGAGAAGCCAAAACCTTGTAGTGCCACCAGAAATGGGGCACAAGTGCCATCCCCAAATCTTCATTTACTACCAGCATACAGATCCCGAGCTGGGCATTTACAGCTGGGAGGAAACAAGGTAATTACTGCCATGGGCAGGGACACCTTCCACTAGACCAAGTTGCTCCAAGCCCTGTCCAACCTGGCGTTGAACCCTAAACATATACATTTCTATATATATATAAAAATATAAACGATCCATTGAAACCCACACCTGTATAAAGGAGAGAACCGCGTTAACATGAATTAAAATCTCTTAGTGATGATCACATCAAGATTTTGGAAGGCAGGAAGCAGAGCGGGGACGAGACGGCGCGGGCTCGCGTTGCCGCAGCCGGGGAGGGGGGACGATTCCCAACTCCCATTCCCGGCGGCCGCCGGTGCGACAGACATGTTGTGTCTCCCGTGCAGCTCCCGGGAGCCTGTGTGAAGGAACACAATCTGCTCAGCCAGCACACGCCAACATCAGGGCTGGCCCGTGGCTCGGCTTTGCCGGAGATGACTCAGACAAGCCACCAAAGCCGGCGTTCGCGCTGCCACGAGGCAGTTCCAGCACACAGCACCCCAGATCCCAGGAAACGCTGACACGGAGACGCCACAAAGCAGCAGATGTGGAGGTGAGAGATGTCAAGTCCCTTTGGAGGGGAATTGCACCAGATCATGGCAGAGGAAAAGTCTCTCTGCTACACAGCATCCCAGGCAGAGTTTGCTTTTATTTTAGAAAATCCCTTTTTCTCACTTAGCACACCCAGATGCTTCTCCTTGGGCCTTGCAAAGGCTGAAATCACCCATTCCTGCCAAAATCAGCTCAGCCAGAAGAACACGTGGGGTCTAAGCCACCTCTCGTCACCTTTGAGACATTTCTCATCATCTCTTGCATATTTCAGGTGCACCCCCATCAGGAAGTGAAAACCAGCTCTTTGAGGTCAGAGATGTCAGGCCAGGTGCCCAAACTCTCCCTGATTGGGGTGAAGAAGAGAAACCAGCTTCTTCACGCCTCACCTGCCTCTGGACACGGGATAATTAAATGACACATCCCCATCACCCACTCACCTGAGTGTGACCTGCCAGGTTCATACCCAGTTCGAAAGCAAAGAGGCACAAAGCAGAGTGTTGGCGTGCTTTTAAAAGGAGCAGGAGGATTGTTGTGGTGCTGTGGCTTTTAAAAATTGTTGCTATTTCAACGACAACCGTGTTCATGGTTTGGTTTCTGCCCGAAGTTGAAGCCTGTCTGGTTTGGTGCCACATGAGTAAGTAATAAAGGGAGGGATGTGGGCTCACCTCCCCTCTCTGAGCTATGGGAATTGCAGACAGAAAAGACACAGCCAGGATTCTGAGGAATTAAAGGCAATGTTTTCCCAACTATTTTCCCTCCCAGCTTAACTTTAACATTTAGGTCTCTTTCTTAATTAGCCCAGTTATGTGGCCATGTAATTGCTTCCAGGAGCGGCTCCCTTCCCTCCTGCCTGGCCTAAAAGTCCCTCCTGGTATGAAGAAAACATTTCTTTCAGGTCAAATTATTTTAATTTTGATTATGGTACGGGTTTTCAGGCCTATAAACACATGTGGTTACCAGCACAAGCAGAAAATTAACCAACCCCCTGCCAGAGCCAGATGCTGATCCAGCACTCAGCACCCCAAGGCTTGGTCCCCAGCTCTGCCTTGAGCACCCAGGGAACTCGTGGCATGCCCTGTGCCTCAGTTTCCCCCCCTGTAAAGAGAATGATCTGGACATTTTGGCTTTCCTTTGCTTTGGATCCTGAAGACCATTGCACACAAGGCATTTCTACACCGTACAAAGCCAGACATGAGGACATGTGCAGCCACGCAGACACCCTGCCATTATTTCAGCTCTTCCTCTGAAACCACCCAACTTTCCAGTCTCCTGGAGTGAACACATTTTAAAAGCAGCCTGGGAGGATCCCCAAACCTGTAGGGTTTCCTTGAGCACAACTTATCCCTGTCTCCTGCAACCCACGAGGAATTAGTTGGTTTTCCTGGCATTCCCGTGCTGGGGAGGGCTCTGACCGGGCCCCACCAAAGGCAAGAATGCTCACCATGACTTGCCTCATCGTGCTCGTCCCTCTGTGCCAGCCCTCCCACACGGGGAGCAGCCTTGCCAGGGCTGCTTTCCACAGCCCAACAGCTCTGAAAACCCTGGCCCTTGCACAGCTCCTGGCCTTGCTTTCTTCCCTCTCCGCTCCAGCCCTGCTGCCCCAAAACCCCAAACCCAGCAGCACATCCGTGCCTTGGGGATTCACCCGCTGCCAGGGCACCCGAGCCTGGCTGGGGTTCCTCCCTGGGAACTGAGAATGCTCTGTGGGACCTGCTTGGACTGGATCCCAGTGGTGGAGTTCCTTAGTGACACTGTTGTTCGTTGCTGGTTGTAGCAACCGCCGGGCATTCGGCACCGGCCACCCAGCCTGGATCTGCGGGAAAGGAGGGGGTGGGAGAGGGGGTGCCCACTGACACTGGGGGAGACGCTGCTCCAGGCAATCCCTTCCCTGTTCCTACAACACTCATCCCTTGCAGCGTGGAGCTTCCAGACCCTTTCCTTGTGGTATCACTTCTTGCAGAACCACCCCAGCGCCGAGCAACGCCGAGTGCTCAGGCATTGCTTTCTCACTTTGGATATTTTGATATATCCAAAGCGTGGAGGACGGTAGCCAGAGAAAACACAGCTATTCCTCAAGCTGAAGGTTTTCCAGGAACATGGACTGAGCTGCTTTTGGACGTACAAGTGATTAGATTTTTGTCATCTTTGGATCACCTGCCCGTGTCAGAGGCTGTCCAAATTATAAGTGTGTGCCTGGGCCCAGAATCCACTGCAGGCAAAGGGAAGCTCCTGCTGACCTCCAGGATCTCCCTGACCAAGACCTTTGTTTCCTAGCCAACAAACTTTCCCTCTGGACTGATGGGCTGGAGAAGCTGGCTCTGCCCCACAGTGACCTCAGAGGGCAGGGAAGGTCAGTGCCCAGCCAGAGTCTGGACACTTTCCTTCTTCCCTGTCCATACCAGAGAATCACAGAATGGTTTGGGTTGGAAGGGACATGATAGATCATCTCATTCCACTCTGCTGCCATGGGCAGGGACAGCTTCCACTAGACCAGGTTGCTCCAAGCCCCGTCCAACCTGGCCTTGAGCACTTCCAGGGAAATGAAATGACATATGCCTGCTTGTACAGAGAGAATTAGGAGGGGACAGTTGTGCTATTCCAGCCTGTGGCTAGTAAAATACAGTAACACTTGTAAGTGGTTTTTAACTGCCCATCCAGCTTATTACCTAATAAAATAAGCTTAGCACATTAAATGTTGTTGCTGTGATTTATCAAAAGACAAGAGCAATCTTGTGTTATCCCCCTGCTATGACCCAAATACATGACTCCCTTGCCCTTTTTATCCTCTAAGCTCCTCTGGAGTAGGAAAAGCTGATCTCTTCCTCCAACACCACTGCACTCCTTCAAATACCCTCTGCTCTGCCAGGCACGAAAGACCATAAAATATCATGTTCTTGAAAGGCCATAAAATATCATGTTCTTGTAAGGAGAAAGTGCACACGCAGCAATGGATGTCACCCACTGGGTATTTCCCAGCTGTTTCTCCATCCCACCTGCTGAATTGCTCTCAGCAGTTTTCCTGCAACCAACAAGGGGATGCCTTGCACCAGACAGGCTTTGCTGGCCCTACAGAAAAGCATCAGGGCAGATGCTCCCGTCACAGTTGACTCTGGGATGAAGCACAGAAGGCAACCACATCGAACTGAAACCATGAGGGAAGTTTTCTGACCAGCAGAAGGTGACAGCTCACGCTGGGAGGTGGCCAGGATGCCCCTGCTCCCGCAGTGGGATCCCTGGGGTTTTCACACCCCTGTTATCTCCATCCCACACAGAGCTGGTGTGGCATCACTGACTTCACAACTATAAATTACCGGTGTGGGAAATGTCAAGTCATAAAACTGCAGGAAAAGAAACCTTATGAGTGTGAAATGGAAACGTTGCTCATGCTGTCCTTCGATGCAGCCTCTCAGCAGAGCCCAGTCATTTGGTCCTGCAGGGAGAAGACCCAGGAGCAAAACGCTCCCTGATTTGTGCTTCAGATCTGTTATCTGGCTCTGCATGGCAGATTGAAGAGGGAGGTTGTGCTCTGTGTTTGCAACTGAAAATGAAACGTGATAACATCTGCAGAGTGGAAAATTACAGAGGCTAGGAGAGAGTAAAGCCCGTAGCAGTAAGAATTCAGCTCCTGACAGAGCCAGGGCTGGGTGCCTCGGGGTGCTGCCTTCATCTCGCCATGGCAGGCCCAGGACTCCTCTCACCTGAACTCAAAACTGCGGGGTTTAACATATTCCTGCTGGAAACCTTCGCCAGGAGGAAACAACGACATGGTGGACTCGGCATGCAAAAATCGGAGCAGAACAGAAACGCAGGAAAGAAGTCCATTTGGAAGGGAATGGGTATTCTGCTTGGACAGAAGGATGTGTTTCCCTGTGACTCCTGTGTTACTCTGCGTGCCACGGGCCCACCTTGGAGGATGCTAGAAGCTCTTTAGCAAAGCAGGGAACAGCTCTTTATGCCCCCTCGCTGCTGAGCCTCCCTCGCAGGGACGGCCCCGCCGCCTCTTACCTGGGTCATCTTGGCCAGGTCCAGCGAGGGCCGCTGCTCCTGGACCTCCTCCGGTCTGCGCCGCTTGACTCCCACCTTTTTGTCGTTGAGGACGCAGGGCTGGGAGCGGCTCCGGGAGAGCCCCCCGGCGCGGCGGCCCAGCTCGGGCGTGGAGGCGGGCGTGCTGCTGGCCGAAGGCGGGCCGTACTCCGAGCAGGAGAAGCGGTCGTGCGAGCAGGACAGGGACCTCTGGATGTCCACCCGCTCTCCTCCGTGCCCGCCGGCAGCCGTTCTCCTGGGCTGGCAGCCCACGCGGCCGCCGAGGGCGGGATGCTCGGTGCAGAGCGGGTTGGAGCGCGAGGGCAGGCTGAAGCTGGAGCTCCTCTGCATGGTGGCGAAGCCGTTGGAGTAGCGCTGCACGCTGCCCCCGCTGTAGCACCGCCGCTTCTCCACCGGCGTCCACACCTTGGAGCCCAGCGGCCTCCACGAGGTCCCGCAGCCCGACATCTCGTCGGAGAAGGAGAGCGAGCGGCACTGGCGCTTGCTGGGGGGGGCCGAGGCGTTGCCGTGGGGGTCGCTGAGGCTCAGGTCCTTGATCAGGTTGGTGACGGAGCAGGTGGTGGCCGCCTCCCTCGGCCAGCGCGGGCCCTCCTCGCCCTTGTCCGACAAGCAGTCCCAGATGCTGGCGCCCGGCTGCTCGAGCTGGAGTGGACACTTCCTGCTGAGATCTCTCCATCTGTCATTTTCTGGTTCAGAAAGGAGAAATAAAAAAAAAAAACAAAACAAAAAAAACAAACAACACACACACACAGGCATTAGCGTTAATTAATTCTGCGTTTCGCTTTTCTATGTCCATAAACAAAAGAGTAGCATATGGGACGTTTTCCAGTACAAATTAATTAACTCTTGGAATATGGTTTTCCGAACTGCCAGCAGAGCGGCTTGTACGGTGTAGGTGGAGAGAGAGACAAAGTGACAATCTCAGCAGGAGCAAAACTGCTAGAAGAAGATAAAAACATGGCTTTGGATATTCCAGATGGCACCGGCTAAGGGGAATTCAGCAGTGTAAAACAGTGTGGCCATTGGTTATCTCTGTGCTAAATCATGTCTCACATGTGGGCGGTTTGTCCTGGGTTATGCAGCCAATAACTCCCTGAAAGGCTCACAAAAACTGGAAGTGAAGTGTACAAATCTGGGGCAAGATGGACCCTGGGGGACAAAACACCAGAACGGAGATGAGAGAGGGGTTGGGGTGGCCCTAATAGAAAGGGGGGTGTCCCACTGGGCCCCGATCTGCCTATCTGCCTGGTGTAGCACAGAAACCCCAACAAGGTCACCAGAGCCTACAGGAAACCAAAAGCCTGCCCAACACCCGTCGGGCTGTCCTGCTCTCAACCACTGCTAAATCAGCATTGCTCCAATGAAACCAACTTATCCCCACTAAGGCTCTGAGCATCTCTCCCAAACTGAGCCCAAGACAGTGCCAAAGAGAAACCATGCAAGATGTTTTCAGGTCCCTGTTGTGAGGCTTATCACCCATTTTCCCTCCATCCCCCAGAGCTCTGACCCAGGTGTCCCCTGTTGAGTTACCCCATGGAGCAGGAAGGTGCTAAGGACACTGGTTATGCACACTCTCCTACTCTTCTGCTGCAACCTGGGTTTAGCATCCCTTTGGGGTTGCCTTAATGATCCCAGGTGTACCTAGCACAGCCAGTTGTTTGCATTTCTCTAAGAAACATAAGGCTGAGCATTTATTTAAAGGAACAAACTGCTTTTCAGGTTCACCATTTAAAAAAAAAAAACAAAACTCCACTTATTTTATTCCTCCCTTACATAGACTTGTTTATTCCTCTCTACTTCATTCATCTTATTTACAGGGGAATTTGTTCCTCATGCAAATTTGGCTTTATTAAAATCTTTCAGTGCAGCACAGCAAAAGATGGTGGTGACCTGTTTCATGGTTTCAGGGTCAGCATAAAGACAATCATTTTTAGATGAGTTTTGCAGTGCCTGGGTAAAGCTCCAAGAAACCTGGACCTCCAAAGACTGCAGGCTGAGCTGTATAGGGCTGCAGGCAGCTCCGTGGAGGAGGACTGCAAACCTGGTTACAGCTGTATTCAGAAATCATAGAACAAAATCATGGAAACACAGAATTGTTTAGGTTGGAAAAGCTCTGAGAGGTCACTGAGTCCAACCATTCCCCCATCACTACCAAGCCCACCACTAACCCATGGCCCCAAATGCCACATCTGCACAGCTTTTAAATCCCTCCAGGGATGGGGACTCCACCACTGCTCTGGGCAGCCGTTTCCATGAAGAAGTTTTCCCTAATATCCAATCTACACCTCACTTGTTGCAACTTGAGGGTGTTTCCTCTCGTTCTGTCTCTTGCTACCTGGGAGAAGAGACCAACCTCCACCTGGGTAAACCCTCATTTCAGTTAATTACTGAGAGTGAGAAGGTCCCCCCTGAACGTCCATTTCTCCAGGCTGAGCCCCCCCCACCTCCCTCAGCCGCTTCAGGTGCTCCAGACCCTTCCCCAGCTTCCCACCCATGACCAGGTCAGAAGAGAGGATTAAGGATGACGATCTCATTCCCACACACGTCCCGCTGACAGCAAAAGAAGCAAAGCACCCCCAAGGCCGGGCTGCCCTGCACGGGCTGCGCAGGCGGACGGGGCTCTCTGCAGATACACCCCTGGCGCTCGACAGGAAAACCGTGGCAGGACAACCCCGCCGGCTGCTGCAGTGGAAAAAAGTCATCACCCAACAGACTTTCACCGGTGCCTGTTTTTGTCGTCGGCTGCTGCAAACAGAGGCCAACCGTGCCAGCCAACCAACCGCCGCTGCCAGGTTTCACATGATCGTATCTAAGCCGTGCAACATTTTTGGGGGGTTTTTGGGTATTTCCACTCAGGCGACTGGAGGATGAATTCAGAGCCCTACCCAGCCCGCAGCTGCGGGTACCAGCCTGACAGGGAAGGCGCAGCGGTAGAGAGTGCTTTCAACGGAGGTTTCAAGTCAGGAGGTCAGATTTGGGGCCCCTTGCACCGCTCTTGGCCGACTTTCCCACTTCTCCCTGCCTCCAGCTCCAGCCACAAACAGCCTGGCTCTGCCCGCAGTAACCGCGTGGCATTTCCACTGCTGCTCCCCTCATTTTAATGAACACAATGAAAAGTGAGAAATGTGTGCTAAACAACTTCATCTATGTTTAGATCTTTATTATTTTTCCTCTGTATTATGCTGCCAGCTGAGAGGTTTCTTAGGTCAGGTCAGCAGACAAAAGAAACAGAAATAGAAGCCGATTTTTCATGGCAAGCTGCCACGATCCTCTGGCCGGAGACTGTACAAAGGGCCTTGGTGAGGAGGATACGGGACACCTTCCTCTTTCACCCCTGCTTCAGCACAAACAGCTATAAATCTTCCAAACCTTGCAAAGAAAATGGTAATAGCACCACTATCCCCAGCCCCAGCTTGGGGGATAATTTGCTTTTCCCTTTGCACCATGAGAGCTGGCACAGCCTGGCCCCCCCTCCAGTCCCCTGGACATCACTGACCAGTCCCAAAGTAGCAAATATTCCAGAAAATGGGTTTTCAGTGCAAACAGAAAGCAGGTTTCACTGAAACAGTTTGAAAATGGGGTAATCTAAGGGCTGAAGGTGTAATTAAAGAACCCTGGAAAGCCTTATTGAGGAAAAGCGTCTGGTTTTCTGCTCAAATTTTTAAGAGTAAGATTCCCATCCTGCGCACGCTGATAACAGTAATTGCACTGGAGCCGTTAATTCTACTGCAGTTAAACATGTATTAATTTTCTTAAATTACAAACCTCGGCCTGGTTTACCCCGAGGCAGTAATTTGTTCCAGGAGAAAACCCACCATGAGAACCCCTTGATTTGCAAGTGAGATGTTTCACTGGAAAACTCTCCTTTGCCTGTTGGAAAGCGACGGGGCAAGCAGAGAACAGCGTGAGTGAGACTTGAGGGGCTCTCCTCCCTGCTTAAACAGGTCCTTCTTGGCCATCAGTGTCCTCGGATGAAACAGCACCTTACTTCTGGATTTTGACTTAAAACTGCAAAAATAAAAACTAACAGCTCAGTTCTCTTGTGAAACCTTCACAAACGAGGCACTGGTGGGCTCCAGTCCCATCCCAAAAACTCAAGTGTTGTCCTCCACACAGCCCCGAGAGCTTCGCACAGCCCCCACAGAGGGCAGGATCCATCCTCAGGGCATCGCAGCCAGGCTTCCAAATGTCAAGCTCCAGGGTTTTTTTTGCAGGAGCAGCTCCAGGACGGCCCCAGGCTTTTTAAACGCTCCTCCTGTGGCACCAAGTAAATTTTAATGACCGCTCTCGTAACCAACAGGCAAGGGTGTAAAACCAAAACGCTGACACAACTTTAACTACAGCGGCACAAATGTGCTGCTATAATATTTTTACAGTTCTTTTTTTATACATAATGCATGATCCTTCTGCTCAAGTCTCCTCTACGTTCTTTTCCCGTGAAATAATTTACATTAATACATAATTTATTATGGCAACTTGTAAAGCAATTAGGGGTTTCAATCAATTTTTCTTATCCTTTCTGGCAGATAAATTCTGTTTGGATCCTAACCCAAACATTTCTCTCCACGCAGGTGTGCATCCAATTCCCTTTTTTTCACGTGTTGTGCAAGTTGAATTTTGGTCTCACAGTCCCTGTGCACAGGGGGAAAGGCAGCCTGCATTTTCCACTGCCCCCTGTTTATGTTCAGGAGATAATTTCTGAATGTGGAACACATTTAATGGCTGTAATTAGCTGATGGCAGTGCCATAGAGCCTTCCCAGTGCAGAAATAAGAGGGAAATATGATGCACAGACTGTGCTTCAATGGGAAACGAAAACAACAGCCCCAAAATCTACTCTGGAGAATAAACACACCTGTGGGCTGCAGGTTGCTCGTGCCAGCAGCCTGCATGGGGGAGGGAAATTCCCCACCTCGATGGCAAAACGTGCCCTGTTCTTCAGTGTGATCCTCTGGTGAGGTCTCCCTGCTCCAGATACACTTCACCAGAATTCCTTGCATGGCTTATTCTCTTTGTGGGTTGACTGTACTTGAACGTGCATCAAGGTGCTGCTCTGCACTGAAGGCCTTTTCCAAAAAAAATACCCCAAAATTCCAGGAAAGCCTGGTTCAGAGATAGGAGACATGCAAGCCCAGTGAGTGCTTTCAGGATGCAACCAAGAGGCATCATCTCCATGAAGGGGTTCAAAGGTAGGACTTGATCTTGGGGGCCTTTTCCCTCCTTAATGATTCTATGAGTTGGCTTTTCTTCTGGTTTCTTGCCTTTCTTCTGTCATCCATGCAGGGTAAAAAGCCACTTCCAGGTGAGAGATGAGCAACAGCAAGCCCAAGGCTGCAACCTGTGGCAGGGGGGTTGGAATTGGATGGTCTTTAATGTCCCTTCCAACCCAAACCAGTTGGTGATTCTGTGATACATGACTGGACTAGTGCAACCTCTGGTGCTACCAACTTGGGTGCTGAGTACTGCCAGGGAAAAGTCGGTCAGTGCTGCCAATGCCTTGTTAAGATATTGTAAATTTTCATCTGTCATTCACCCAAAGACAGAAAAATTTCACTCTAGGAAGCCAAAAATAGTAGAATTGCAGAATGGTTTGGGTTGGAAGAGACCTTCAAGACCAACCAGTTCCACCCCCTG
>JAWWES010000169.1:33049687-33065172 GCA_035583135.1 Lophotriccus pileatus
TCCAACCTGGCCTTGGACACTTCCAGGGATGGGGCAGCCACAGCTTCTCTGGGCAACCTGTGCCAGGGCCTCCCCATGCTCACAGGGAAGAATTCCTTCCCAATATCCAGTCTAAATCTACTGTTTTTCAGTTTGGAGTCATTCCCCCTTGTCCTGTCACTCCAGATCCTTCCCCCAAGTCCCTCTCCAACTCTCTTGGATCTGCTTTAGACACTAAAAGGAGCTCTATGGTATCCCTGGAGCCCTTTCTTCTCCAGCCTGAACAGCTCCAGCTCTCCCAGCCTGCATCCACAGCAGAAGTGCTCCAGCCCTCAGAGCATCTCTGTGGCCTCCTCTGGACTCACTCCCACAGGTCTGTGTCCTCCCTGTTCTGGGAACCCTGGAGCTGGTTTGACGACTCCAGAGTGAGGGCTCACCAGAGTGAAGTAGGGGGGAAGAATCTCCTCCCTTGACCTGCTGCCCATGCTGCCTGTGATGAAGCCCAGGTCACAGCTGTCTTTCTGGGCTGCATGACCTTTCATGCCAGGTCATGTGCAGCCTCTCATTCACCAAGTCTTCTCCACAGGAATTTTTTCCAGCACGTGTTTTGGGAAGGGGCTGTGATTTGACAGAACAAGCTGAGCAAAACACTGCAGGAGTGAAGGTGGCCATGGGTCCTCCAGCAGTATTCAGAGGCACATCTGCTTGGCCTCACGTGGGAGGTGGCCTTTAGGAGCGATGTGCTCTGACAATAACATTTTCCATCCACCCAAGCTGCGCCACACACAGCACGTGGGCTCCTCCCGAGAGCGGGCGTAATTAGCGAACAAGGAAACTACATGACAGCTAAAAGGAAGATTTAGAACTCATTACAAAACAGAGCCTAAACATTAATCTTAAACACATGCGAGTAGACAACGCAGATGTCATCGGGAATGAATCTGGGGCTGAATTTCATCCGCCCGGTCGGATGGCCGGGCACACCGCTGGGGGTGGCATGTGGGGACAAGTAAGGGCAGGAACAGCAAGGGAGGCTCTGGCTGGGTAACTCAGCTGTGCTCTGGGTGTCCTGCCCTGCTGCTGCACAGCCCAGGACACCAAGAAACTGTCGAGGAAGACTATCAGTTAGAATTTAACGTAGTTAAGGAGAAAGAGGTAAGCAAGCAGAAGTAGCGGGTGGAAATTTAAGAAGGGAGCAGCTCCCACCAACATAGCGGGGACTGATCTCAACAAAAGTGGCTCCGTACTCAGTACACATAAAATTAGGAGTGGCTGGTTTGAGTGGGCGACGAACAGGGAGAAGGGTTTGGTGATGTGAAGGGGCTTTTGCATCAAGCTCCTCCATCCCACTCAGTATTTGCTTTTCTTATCACATGTTGAGACTGGTAGCAATAAAACACTTGCTAACTCCTTTTCCAGAACTTAGGGAATCAAGTTTGAAAATGGTTTTTTATGGCTTCCCAGTGGAATATTTCAGCAATAAAGCTAGGAGCATAATTGAATCCATTCCCATGGCAGCCTTGGGCTCCAAGACTCAAGCAGAAAGTTGCTTTCTGTCTGCTCCTGCAGCTCACTCCAAACCCAGCATTTTCTGCCTCTCATCCTCTGTGCTTCCCAGCAGATGAGCTGGCTGTGGAGCATTCCCAGCACACGTGAAAGCCTATTGCTGAAGCACAGACCTGTTTTCCACAGATAGCATTTGCAGTAATGTTGTTGAAATGTAAAGGCTGTCCATAGTTCCCTGCTCTGGGCAGTGCAGAAGACCTTTGTCAGAAGGAGAAAAGACAGAAATAATTTTCGAGATTTAAAGAACTGGCCAAGTGAGTTTAGCTGTCATGGACAGAAAATTCATTCAGTTCAACTCTGAGCTGATTTAATTTGTGTTTTTGTCTTGGATGTCAGCACTTTTGCTACCCACTGACTAGGAGCCTTCCTGATGGGAGATGGAAACTGTGGATAGGGAAAAATCTAATGATCTCCATGGTCCTTCTGAAATGATTCTGGGGTCCAAGCCATTAAGACTTGTTGATGTAGCAGTGCTGAGCCCTGTGGAAAAACACCATTTCCTTCACTTCCAGCGCACAGGATCACAGCCTGCTTTCCATGTAGCCTTTCCAGTGCTTCACTGTCTGCTCCAGTTCGTTGTTATTCGAGTCATATGCACCAAGGTTACTAATAATTTCAGAAGTGTCCCTTCCACCATGACCTACAACTCTGCAGTGTCCTAAGCACTGGAGCAATCCCAGTTATTTATGGCTTTATCCTTCTGCCTCTCCTGCCAGACAAGGAATACAGGTAAGGGACTTCCCCAAGGCCAGAGAGTTGGAGTGTCCCAGTCACATGATGTCCCAGCCATCCAGCTGTGCTGGGTACCACGTACTCACAGGGACATCGTGGCTCCATCAAAGGTCTCCAAGAGCACAAAAAGGAGACCAGCTTCAGAAGCCACACTCCAGTTTCAGGGGAACTCCTGAAACTCCCAAAATCTAAATAACAGCAAGCACAAGTATTTTTAACAAGTATTTCGTACCCAGGGAACAAACACATCTCTGTAACATGATGAATGTGCTCTGGGTCAGAAAGTACCTGAATTGCTAAACAACTGATACCAGCTGAGACCTGACACCCAAACAACTGCTGTGCAGAGGTTTGTAATGACGAGTGCAGTTCTAACTACATTTGGCGTACAACGGGATTTCCACCAAAGTTAAAAATCCTATTTAATGTCAGGTATATTTGCTGCACATGCAACAGCTTTGCGTTTGCTGTCTCCCCACCTTGGCAGAGGGCATGACTGCTGAGCTCTGGGCTGCCCCACACGAGGTGCAGTGGAAACAGCTGATGGATAAAATAAACAGACCATGAAATACATATGTGAACCTCTCTCTTGCCTGAATGTGCTTATCACTTTGTAAACCATGTGTGTGTCTGCACTGGCTTTAAGATAAGACCAGAGTTATTTGTCCATCATTCACAAAGCTCAAAGCAGCTGCAGACATGCCCCAAAGCAGCACCCTACACTGGATAAGTTCGGGAGTAGCCAGACAGGCTAATTAACACCACCAATTGGGGTGAAAGAGGCTAGATCCTTCTGCCCAAATCTCAGTTCTCAATCCCACCAGCAGCTCAGATTTCTCACTATATGCACCCTCTTCCCACCTCAGCTTGACATGTGATGCTGTCCATGAATACCTGGCTGCTGCAGGGACTGTGCTGAGGGTTGTTTCTGCTCCCTCACTGGTGTTTATTAGCTCTGGCTCTCCAGCATGGGCTTATGCACTTGTGATTATCCAGGATTTATAATGCTACCTGGCAGCAACTGGTTTGCCTGACAGCACTCAGTTTAATTTCCAGTAACATAAAAATGGGCTCATTTCAAGCTATACTGTTCCCTAACAAATTGAAATTAAGCCGCAGGTCGGCTTTTCCCTCGCTCGTGTTAAACAAAACACGCCAGCATTCCTTTTCCTCCTTTGTCTCGAGGCTATAACACCTCATCCCCTTTCACTGAAAGCCCTTGGTAGCCATTAACTGCTCCTCGATTTCGCTGCTACCCACAAGGATTGGGTCACGCTACACCCATTCACCCCTGGAGCGGGTAACCCTGTGAAGGGCAGTCTCCCCCTCCTCTTATCCCAGGAAAGGCAGGGAGCAACGGGAACGCAGAGGCAGAGCTCCGTATGGCAATGCAGAGCCCCGGCCCAATTATTTCCTGAGTGCTCTCCACATATTTTACAGGAGACGATTCGATCCGTTAAAATGCTTAGAGGGCCTATAAAATAGAGCAGTTATTGTTGTAGCAAGCTGTGTTCTTTACCTTTCGGCATGCCAAGATCAGGAAAGCAATCCCAGCGCCAAAACACTGAAAATTTTGCTGTATGTTGCTAAATACCACACTTAAAGATTTTGTCTGGTATGAAATAACATAAAATCTGGCAGCCTTACACCAGGCACCCTGGAACACAGTAGAACAGACACAGCAGAGTACACATACACGCAGATTTTCCCTACAATGGCTACAGTGCTGCCAGTGCGTTCCTGGAATGTGGAAATACATGGAAGCCAGTGTCAGTGATGGAGAAAAGCATGCTGTGCTTAATGTACCAGAAAAGCTATTCAAGAACTCATCCTGACATAAAAAAAAAATGCAAAGAAGCTGTGTCAGCTCAGCTTTGGAGCTTTCCAAGTATCTGTTCTTCCTTGCACACTTGGCTTCGCCCCGCACACCTGGCTACAAACCCAGTCGTTCTAAGGGAGGGATTGCTGTTCATCCCCTTGTTTGCCCATTCAGGCTCACAGAAACACGTGCAGAACTGAAACAATTTTGATACAAATGGTATGAGGGAACATTGTTTGCTCTACAGAGACTCACACCCGAGACCTGTGTGGTGGGACATGCAACTCTTCGCTCAGGTATAAACAAGCTCTCCTGTAAACAGCAACAGGATATCCCCAAATACCTGAGAGCTCCTTTTTAGAAAAGTACAAAGTAAAAAAGAAAAAAAAAAATGCTGAGTCTCTTTTTGCTATAGGTGTTCAATACCCCAAATCCTACGACACAATCAAGGCAGCTGGCTATTCCCAGATTTCAGAAATGGTGTTGCAACACCAGATTTGAATTTGAGAAGGTGAGCCCATAATGCAAACAGTTCATTCAACCTGATGCTCTCAGTAATGATTTGAAGAAATACTCTCCTGATGGGACAGAGAGCCTGTAATTACTTGCTTCATCATTGCTGGCCCTGTCTGCAAAAGCAGCTGCCATAATTCTGTTGGTGTGTCTGATGTAACCCAACAGCTCTTAAAAAAAAAAAAAGTAGCTTCCAGAAATTCTTCATGTTACACCACAGAACTATACTGAGCTTCAAGAACAGAATATTAATTCCATATCTTCTAAGCCCCTGAAAAAAAAACCAAACATAAAAACCCATTTAAAAAATGGCCTACAAACAGGGTTTGGAACAACCTGGAGTAGTGGAAGGTGTGCCTGCCCATGGCAGAGGACTGGAACAAGATAATCTTGAAGGTCCCTTCCTACCCCAACCATTCTGGGATTCTATGACTATTCCTGCTCCTTAAGGACCATTCAGTGAACATTCCTCTCTTATAAATAAGAAGCTGGTCACCAAAAGGGAAGTCAAGGAGTAAGGGAATATTAACCTTCCCTCTGAATTTTCTCTGTTCATTGAGTTGTGTCATGGTTTTCACGTCTGGCATTTCTCACTCCTTAATTTGTATAAACATGATTAGAGGAGTATTTACTTCAAGAAAATACTGTGATGCTGAAAAGGCAAAGGCTTTTTGTCTTGAGAATCCATTTACTTTACACTCTGGCAGAGTCCCATGTGTAGAAACTCCCTTAGATCAGACATCTCAGATCAATAATTATTTCATTACTATGGCTTGGTCACCTCTTTCAGGTATTTCATGCTGACAGTTCACTTCCATGATACATTCCAGAGTAAAATGCTCCAAGCTCTTTCAGTAGTACAAGCCCCACAACAAACACAATGCCTCAAAAGAGAAATCCCTGAACACAGTTTGCTTGGCAGTAGGAGGGATCAGGAGCTGGGTATCGGATGTCTGAGCTGCACAGATGGTGGTGGAGGTGCTGCTTCTTTGGGCTTGGGCACCAAAAGCCATCTCCCATCTCCCTGGAATAAAAGGTCAGTCCTGAGAGCATTCCATCCTTCAGTACACTTTCACTGAACAAGGGAACACAAACCCTTTCTGTTCTGCCCACGTTTTATGCAAAACTCCAGCCGAAAGGTTTGCCAGCTCCGCAGCGTCACCCAGCCTAAACTCGGTCCTGCAGGAAAAGCCTGTGGGCTCAACCACCTCCGAGATCCACGGCAGATGTTAGTTTTACTACCCACAAACCTCATATTTGACAGTGAAATCACATACAGAGTTTTCAGATAGCAAAACAATAGGAGGAAAATGTGTTTTAAATGCTGCATTTATTCTCCTGTAGCCTGGCATTGCAGCTGAAACCAAGAGTCACATAGCTGTGCAATCAGGAAGGTTCCAGCCCTCAGGAACCACCATGAAGCACTCTCCAAACTCCCAGCAGATATTCACCCCTCCTAGCCCACTGCTTATTCCTCTGCCTCCTTTTTAAGCTGTTTTTTTCACCGAAATGCATCAACATTTAGAGATCACACCTCCATCAGGAACCTCCTGGCAAGATGAACTGCCCCAAATCAAGGACATGTCAAACGGTAACAAGCCCTTGGTTTTGGCACTCGAGTTAGGAACTCAGGCCTGACCAAATATGCAAAGAACTGTTCACAGGGACTACATCTGCTCACCACTGCTGATAAGCCATTCTTCCAAAGGAATATATCCCCTTTTGCAAAAAAGGTGTGGAATTAGGATTCCTACCTTGAGGATATCGACAGATGGATCACAGAGGGAGGACTCACCACTGTGCAAATAATGCCTTAATTCCTGTCCTGGGAAAGGACCAGAAGCATTTACTGACCCTTAAAGATCTCCTGAACCCTGGGAATGAGAACTGTGGAAACTAGGAGAAGCAATTCCCCGATAAGCAAACATGACCTTGCCTGTGAAACAAAACCTGATTGCCCAACAGGGCCTCCTTGATTTGAAAGAACAAGTTTATTGTCACCTGCAACCTGGGTTTGTCAAGGGATGAAGAAATCTCATCTTCCTGCCTTTCAAGCAAGGGTAATATTCAGAGAATACAAAACTGCAGAAGAAATGAAGGCAAAGAAATTAAGCAAAAAGATCACATACGGAAGTTTAAAAAATATACTAAAAAAAATGAACAAGGAATGGATAGTTATGCTTTGAATTCTTTTGGATTTATGCAGCTAAAATCTGTCCTGAGAACTTCACTGGAGAACTTGAGGTCATTGTGGCTCTTAAGACATTACTACGAAGAAAATTAATCATGAAGGAGGCACATGTCACTCACCAGTGAGAATGCAAGACTGTAACATCCCACCTTTATGTATTTATGAGATCAGGGAAAATAACTGACCAGGCATGAACTCAGGCAAGCGAGACCTTTAAAGACACTCCCTCTGTGGGAAAAAAAAAGCTGAGCTACTTCAGTGGAGACAGAACCACGCTGAGTATGAGAACCTCTGAAAATCTGCATTTACAGCACTGACTAGACCTTTTTTTTGCAAGTGCCATGGTTTTTGTATTAATTTCCCTCCTTAACAGCTACATTCATGTTCACCAAAGAAAAAAATTAAAGATTTTAATTAATTAATATTAATACATATTAATATGAGTGCTTTAATATGAAATTTAATTAATATTAAAGCACTTACATAGTAAAAGCTTGTTCCCTATTCCAGTGCACAACAGAGAAATGAGATTTTTGCCTTGTAGAACACCTTTACCTCTATTGGTCACTGATTACCACCACTGAAATTAAATAGCAGATAACCTTTATGTTCCAAACACAAATATCATTCAGTTATATTTGTTACCTGTACGTAGAATGTCTTATTTCCCCTCTCACTCTCAAACACGCTTCCCTAAAACAAGTGAGGTTGTAGCAAGGACAAAATTTATGGGCAAGTTATGCAAAGCTGAAATGTTTCTAGGGCAATGTTTTATAGCCCCTTAGAGTTCCATACAGAGTATTTTACTGTGCACTCAAAAAGCATTTATTTACACACGTGTCTGAGGTTTTCTGTCAGGTTTAAAGTTCAGACTTTTCTCATCTAATCTAATTTGTCCAAGATGGATGGCCTCGTTTTTCTCCTTTGGAAAACCAATGCTGTTACACTGTTTCCAATTCTTCCTCCAAAGCAAAACTTGGGTGTTGGCAGCTCCTCCAGAATTTCAAATCCTGCCAGACAGAAATTAAAACGCTTTTATTAGAAGGAAGTATTTTTTTATTCGCCTCTTGGATAACCCTTTGCAAACCATTCTTTATTCGTCTGGAAAACTTGCAAGTCAGTTAATCTGTGAGTTTATAGGATTGTATTGTTGCACTGCAGCACTGCTTTATACAGCTGAACCCCTTCCATGGATAATAAAAATCTCAGCTGGCTGACTCATACAAATTAATGGCAGAAAAGATGAGAACTTGCCAGTAATTTCAGTTCCTCACAAGGGATGGTTGTTTCAGATTCACACTGAGTTTCAAATCTCAGGCAGGAGGTTCAGCTGACTGGCACTTAAAAAAACTTTGTGATGGATCAGAAAGGCAGCTGAGGAGGTGATATAAAAGTTCCTCTAAACATGGGTAACAACATTACCCCAATCTCAAAGCAATCAGAAGGGTGATTTGGGTACAGTATAAAGGACTCAAGAAAAAAAGTATCATTTGGGTACACATTTTCCCACTGTAATTAGACTGAGAGCCCCAACCTCCAAAGTGTAACAAAACCCGTCCTCCCGTGGCAGCCTGGCACTGGCAAACACAGGAGACACAATTCCAGGGGAAAACAGGGGGAAGACAGGCTGAAGCATTTACTAATCTCTTCACCTTCTCTGATCCTGATCTGGGAAAGTCAATATGCTAACACAGCCATTAAAATTCACTCATCCCATCCCTCAACAAACCCTCAGCTGGCAGAGGGCTCTGCTTACCTTCTCTGAACTCGTTCAGCAGCTCCTCCTTGGTCCAGTTGCAAGACGTGATGAGGAAGAAGCCCTGTGGTTTCAACGCCCTGCCCAGGGATCTCACGTACTGCTGCCGCTTCCCCGCCGCGTCGTCGGGATTGAGGCTTATGGCATCAAAAGTCCCCTTGTCAATACAAATGTCAAAGCCTGACAGTTCAGCTGACGGAGCCAGGAAGTCTTCCACCTAAACCAGAAGTCCACAGCTGTGAAAACAATCTTCTGCTCAGCAGCTCCTGAAACTTTAATGCGAAGCAGGACTTTAAGATACAACGCTTTCAAACGTGACAATAGGTGTGCTTGGGAAGGGGCAACTCACAGGCTTTTCAGTGCTTTGGCAGCTTCTTTCTTCTCTGTGTATTATGTTTGCTGTAATCTAAAGCTCAAATTAACGCACTTGGAGTTCATTCTATAGATCATAATTTGTACCTTGATCCCTGGCACATGCCAGGCACTGCACAAATGCAAAAGAACAGACAGTGCCTGCCACAGAGAGATTTTACAGCTGACACAAGAACAGAAGCATCACACAGGTACAGGGCTGGAGGATAAAACAGCACGGTAGACAGGGAGCTCAGAATTATAGGCAGTCACAGAATCATGGGATGGCTGAGGCTGGAAAGGACCTTTGGAGGTCATCTGGTCCTACCCCTGCTCCAGCACGGCCTCTCAAACTTCCTGCTGCACAGCTACTGGTAGGGATCTATCACTTAAGGATTTCTTCCTCCATCTCAAATCTGAAATTCAGAACGTGGCAGCTAAACCATAGAACTCCCAAAGGGTGAACCACTTTTCTTGGAGCTCCTGCTCCAAGCAGGGAAATCTTGTTAGCCCCAATGACTGCTACAAACAGAAAACAAAAATAAAGACCAAAAACCTTCTTGTAAACAGAGATTTATTTGGTTAGAGATCTCTCACAAATGAATGTCAAAAGACATAATTTGTTTAGTATCCCAAGCACATCTGAATATCAATTAGACCATTTAATCTTGGATTCAAATGCTCTCGATTTCCTCAATAAACTCTCTCTCAAGACTTACCTTTAATTTAATGTTAGACATCCCTTCTTTCTCTCTTACTTTTTCTGAAAGGTGTATTGCAGAAGGAGAGTAATCAATCCCTGTGAGATTCATGTAGCCAGACTTTGCCTAGACAGAAGCAGAGGATCTTAATTAGTGGACTAGTGATTTTTTTATCCAGTGAGTACATTTCCTATCTATAATCCATCTCATCTCTCCTCCTCTTACTGACAGGAAAAAAAAACAACCCACCTTTTACTCATTTTTATACCTGTTACCATTACAGGAGCTAAATAGCTCGAGGAATGAGTTGAAGTAAGTCCATTCTGTCTAAATACCTCACCCAAAGAACTGCTGACTGAAAGCTGGTTTATGTCAAGTGAAAAACTAGGCAGAGCTGTGAAAAGTAACACCCTGGAGGGGAAAACAGGCTCTCTTATCTGCACCAAAAGTAACCTAGAAACCAGAAATTTTCAGTGTGAGAACAAGTGACAATGCCAGATGCTTCAAAATAAGGAAAAAAATGCTCTCTGACACATAACATTTGAGATTGAGCAATTATTTGGTTTATAACCCAAACTGTAAGAGCCAAACTACATAATACATTGTACTACTACAGAAACCCACTGCAAAATCATACATATCTCTAATTATTCATGCTAATGCCTATTTGAACACAACTATTTGCATGCTGCAAGGTCTCTGTATCAGCAATTTTCAGGCAGGTTATGCATCACATAAAAGAGCACACGGAGACTTTGTTAATCTAAGTTTGGAGGAGATAAGGACAACCCAGCTCAAAGAACTCGGGCAGTGAGATCCCAGCAACCCTTTGGCAAAGCAGGTGGGCACCCAGGTGGAGCTGGGCAGGTGGGAGGGGAGCAGGGACACACGTCTGCACTCCGAGGTAGCAGCTGAAGGGACCGGCTCGGGATATCACGAGTGTGAGTTGGCCTGTCTAAACCCAAACCCATCAGGAAGAGCTCTGATCCTATGGCCAGCTGCAGGCTGTCACAGCACAGAGAGGGAGGAGGCTTGGCCTTGTTTTAATTCGGAAAAACACATGGACTTGAGCTGGCATTAAGCAAGCGGCTGCGTGTCTACTTGTTCCAAACTGACACCTCAACAGCGAGGAAAACCATGAGGGGTTTTCACAACAGTCCTTCCTCCTTCCAGCAGCCCCTCAGGCCTGTGAGCTCAGTGCTAACCAGCTGTTCTGAACTGAGGGCTAATTGCAGCTCAACACAAAGACAGTGTTGTTTGCATGTGATGGGGAACAGCTTATTGCTCAGGCTCCTGCCCACGTTCCTCCCCAGAGCAAAGCAGGCTTCCTCAGATGCCTGTGCTGAAGGCTTGGGGGTGGAAGAGTATTTCCCACAACAGCTCCTCTGTTTGGAAAGGAAGGGCTTGAGTCACTTCAGGGAGTTCCCATTCACTCCTATAGTCTCCAGGGCAGAGAAGGAAAGTTTAGAGATAAACAACACTAAATGCTGCTAAACCTGTAGGGCCTGACTGCGACAGGAAGGGATCCTTCCCTCACGTGCCATCCTGCAGCTGGACTCCTGCCCTGAAGGTGGTATTTATAACACTCTTCTGATGCTTCTTGGAGAGGCAGATTAAAGAGCAGAAGCTGGTTTGCAATGGTATCAGCTCTGCCCTGTGCTTGGGCCTCTGCTGCCACCAGACAGACACCCCAGCGTGGGTGAACGTCGTTCACTCCAGAGCAGCTTTTCAATATTTTCAGTATTGTTGGCTGCCACACTGCTCATAAAAATAAGAGAAGATCAGAGCTTTGTGTGGCAGCAACATTTCCTTAGAAGAGCTAGAATTTTTGGAAGGTGAAAGAATGATGTCTTCAATCCAGCCTATCACGTCCTTGAAGTTAACAGGGGTAGGACCACGATCTGCTTCACATAAAAAAAGGGGTCCTATTTCTGTGGTACTTAGGCACTCTCAAGTAGTTCCCCTTTAGAGAGGTGCTACTAATGTCTTCCGTGACTGAATCTTTTCCAGTATTGCTATTTCTATCCCATTATGGAGTCCAGCTCCAGTGGTAGAACAGTCCCACAGTAGCTGCTGTTCTTGCCAAAAGAATCCCAGCTTGTTTTTCCAAAGAATCCCAACCTGATTTTCAAAGCCTGGCAGCTAACACATTAAAAAAAAAAAAAAATCTTTTAAATGAACTAAGCAAGTGAGATCCTGAATTATTTAGCAAAACTAAACAATATAATTTTTGAAGTCACTTTTCAAATGAGAACTGGACTGAAAATTCCCTACAAAAGCAACCACACTACTCTGAGGTGCTTAATGTAAGGCAAGAGGGTGCTTTTACAGCAGTTTAATAGTTTTTAAAAGCTATCAGGCCGTCATTTTCCCATTACAGTATGAAAATCAGTTTCCTATTTGTAAGTGGGGTCAGTATAAAACTTCTGTTGGATATTTCAAAGATGACAAAGCTGGCTAGCATTGCACTTAACAATCATCATTATGAGGCTGATTTCCTTTAATGAGATGGGCAATTCTGCTTTTGATGACATAACTTCCCCCTGTGCTGTGGTGTAGCAGCCAGTCCCCATAAAGGCTTTGAAGTCTTCTGAAATCAATGTCCACGTTGAAAAAATTTCCATTACAAACCTGACTTTCAGCCCTTTCAATTCCTACAGTAACTAATGGAGCCAATGGAAATACAGAACAATAGAAGCTGTGGAAGTATGGCAGTCCCTTCCCTTACCAACTCCCCTGCAGTATTACACAAAAAAAATCTATTAAAAACAGGAAAAAAATACTGGAACTCCTAAACATCTTGTATCACTGTAAAACAACATTGTAACATCTCGGACCACAGTTTTCACCCTGACAGAAAGGGACGCTCCTTTAAAAAGAAGGGTTAACTTTGTAAGTCATTTACCTAGAAGCCTTTGGGTTTACCCACTTTTTCACACCAGTAATGAGTGTTACTATCAGAACTGAATGCAGAGAAAGGGTCTGCTTTTGCACATGGGGGTACTTCGTGCACTCATCAACTTAATCCCCTTCTCTGGAGGAGTTTACCCAGCAGTGGGAAGAAATGCAGTTTTAAGTGTAGGGAAACAGAAAGGTAAAGTTAAAATAAGGGATGCTCATGGTGACTGATTTAAAGAAACACTGTAAATTTTGGAACCTGAAGTATTGACTCTCTGTGTCTTTCGCACAGCTCACCGGGATTCTTACTGTCACTTGTGAGAACTGTACTGGAACTGCTCTGCTTGGAGCTCTGGTTCTGTATAAAAAATACACAAACTTTGCAAGGTACCGACCAGTTCAACCAGTAAAACACCGTTCCCAGTTCCAATGTCGAGCACAGAGCTGTCCAGGGGGACCTCGTGTTTTTCCAGCCACCTGATGATGCGCACCATGCTTTCCTCTCCAAACCTGCGTCAAACAAGGGCTCGGGGAATTAAAACAGCAAAAAAAAAATCTACAGAAGGTACAGCAAATTCATGTCATCACTCGCTCCCTGCAGCTGTTGCAAAGCCCCTCTTGGTGCTGCTGAAGTAACAACTGCCACAGCTCACAGTTCGTGTTTGCGCTTTTCAAATTAAAATTAATCCCATGGCCTTCAAATTCGCCGAAAACCCGACTTTGGGAGGTGATAACACCCACATATTAAAAAAGGGAACTCGTGTAGTTAAACCTGAGCTCAGGGATAAAAAGCAAATTTTTCAGTGACAAACACCTCAACTACCAGCTCAATTTCTGTGTCATGACATTTGTCCAAGTGCAACTAAGAAACGTGCTTTGCAAAATTGAGCAAGAGAGGAACTGGTGGCTTCAATGTTATAACTCCTTATCCTTTTGTCAGCAACCCACGGGATTGCTGGATGTGTTTCTGCAATGTGTGTTTTGATCAAGAAACAGCAGAAACACTCTGTAGGAGTTATTTTATTTACCAGATTTCCCCCGCATCTCCAATGTCTTGAAAAGTTTGCAGTTCTCTCTCATATGCAGCATCCCAGCTGGAGTAGGGAGGAAGAAAAGAGAGGATATTGCAGTTAATACTGGGAAATATTTAGATTAAAGAGTGAAGGGAAGAAAAAATGAAAGAATTTAGGCCAGATACTAGGAAGAATCCCTTTACTGTGAGAGTGGTGAGATGCTGCTCCCCAGCACAGGGAGAACATTAAACTGTCCAGAGGAGGCCACAAAGATGCTCTGAGGGCTGGAGCCAGGCTGGGAGAGCTGGGGGTGTTCACCTGGAGAAGAGAAGGCTCCAGGGAGACCTGAGAGCCCCTTCCAGGGCCTAAAGGGGCTCTAGGAGAGCTGGAGAGGGACTTGGGAGAAGGGATGGATGGGCAGGACAAAGGGGAATGCCTTCCCACTGCCAGAGAGCAGGGGATGTGGGGAAAGAATTCTTCTCTGTGAGGGTGGTGAGGGGCTGGAATGGATTTCCCAGAGAAGCTGTGGGAAAGCTGTCCAAGACCAGGTTGGGCGGGGTTTGGAGCAACCTGGGATAATACGGGAGGTGTCCCTGCCCATGGCAGGGGGGGTGGAACGAGATGGCCTTTCCAACCCAACCCATTCCACTGGATTGTACGAAAGGGCGAGAAGGCTGTTTTCTGTGTATCAGCGCCACTTCACATAATCACGGATTCCGTAAATAAAACAACACGCGAAGCGCGGAACTGGAAGGGACCTCAAAGGAGCCTCCCTTATCGCAGCCCCCCCTCCCCGCGGGCAGCGACACCTCCCACCCGTGCCGTCCCACCCGGGGTCACCCCCGGCCGCCCTCCCCGTCCCTGCCCCGGCACTCACTGCTCCCTGGTGCCCAGCGCCGAGGGCTCGAAGGGCTCCAAGGGCTGCTCCGCCATGCCCGGAACCGCCGCTCGGGGCGGGCGGGGCCGAGCGGGGATGGTCTTTAAGGTCCCCTTCTAGTCCAGGCCGGGGATTCGATGAAAATCAGCGCAATGTTTAAAATAAGGGTTTATGCTTTTCAATTACAAGGCTTTTTTTTTTTTTTTTTGCCGAGGTGTATTAAAAATAGGAGTGATAAACGGCACCGCTGCAGAGTCGCCTTCTGGTGCAGCTCCGTGTGTGTTGTCATGGAATCATGGAATGGTTTGGGTTGGAAGGGACCTTACAGACCACCCAGTCCCACCTTCTGCCACGGGCAGGGACACCTTCCACCATCCCAGGTTGCTTCAAGCCCCGTCCAACCCGGCCTTGGACACTTCCAGGGATGGGGCAGCCACAGCTTCTCCGGGCAACCTGTGCCAGCGCCTCCCCACCCTCACAGACGGGAATTCCTTCCCAGTATCCCATCTAGCCCTGCCCTCTGGCAGTGGGAAACGACTGCCCGTGGCCCTCAGTGCTCTGTTCTGGCTGACAAGGTGGTGACGGGACTGCGATGGGGCTCGGCGACCTCCACGCGCTCCACGAGCGTGTTCCAAACCCACCCATTCCCGGACTCGCTCCCACATTTCCACATCCCGCTGGACCCCCCCTCCTCTGGGGACTACGCTGCCCATGATGCCCCGCGGCGCCGCCGGAAGCGGCCGTGCGCGGCGGCGCGCCTGCGCCGTGGCGGCGGCGGCGGCGGTGTGTCCGTCATGGCGGCGTCCATCTCCGGCTACACCTTCAGCTCCGTGTGCTACTGCAGCGCCAACAGCAGCGCCGACCACGTACGTGCCCCGCGCCGCCAGCCCGGGGACCGCGGGGGCATCCCGGCACCGCACACCGAGCGGCGCCCGCCCTGCGGGGCTGCCCGGCCGCGCCGCCGCCCGTGCGGCCCCGCCGCGGGGCACCGCGGGCGGGGGCGGCCCCCCCCGGGCGCGGCGGGCGGCGGCGGGTCCGGGCTGCTCCCCCGGTGCGGGAGGGGGGATACCCGGGGTGTGGGGTGTGCGG
>JAWWES010000169.1:33065183-33160883 GCA_035583135.1 Lophotriccus pileatus
GGGTGTCCGGGTGGGATGTGGGGTGCCTGGGCGGGATTCGGGGTGCTCGGCGTTCTCCCCTCGGGCTGTGGAATGGCAGGGCTGTTTCCCGGCATGCGGGGTGCTCCGAGTGCTCCCCCCGATATGTGGGATGCTCGGGCGGGATGTGGGGTGTCCAGGCGAGATGTGGGGTGCACGAGCTGCTCCCCCCAGAATGTGGGATGCCCGGGCTGGATGTGGGGTGGCTTGGCTGCTCCCCGGGATGTGGGGTGTTGAGGGTTCTTCCCTGTGGGATGCGGGGTGCCCGGGCGGGATGTGGGGTGCCCGGGGCTCTGTCACCCGGGATGTGGGATGCCAGGGCTGTTCCCTGGGATGTGGGGTGCCCGGGATGTTCCCGGCGGGGCAGGGTTCCCGCGGGACTGGGGTTGCAGGCAGGGAACGGGCGTGTAGAAGCTCCGTGGGTGGGTTTCCCGCAGCCGCGACTGACCAGCGCAGAGCTGGGGTGTTCCCGAATTCCCTCGGTTTTGTTGGCATGATTTTAGGCTGAGCTTGCTCTTTAGCTCTGCACCACCATCTCGGTGCTTTGTGCCAAACCCACACAATTCCTGCTCAGCCTCCTTCCTCATTTTGGGTAGGGATGGAGAAGAAATTACTTTACTTTACCTTTACATTAACATCTGGGTTTTATAATCCCTGCTGTTGTTCAGGGCCCAGCCCAGTCTCCACAGAGAAATTTGGGTAAGGCTCTGCAGGTGTAACCTCCCCTTCCCTTGGATTTGCAGGAGCAAAGCAGCCTCTTTCTCAGGCCTCCTCCTCCTCCTCCCTTTGGGGCTGGGGCAGAGCCTTCCCTTCTGTAACGTGTTTCCCTTGTGTAACTTGTGCGTAGAACGTTATTTTTGGACAATCCATCCCTGCAGTGCTGTGAAAGGATGTTGGCAAAGCAGAAAATCAGCCCTGGTGAACCTCAGGGCAGGTTGTACCCACTGCAGCTCAGATGTGTGCTCCAAACAAAATCTTTGGTTCAACCTCAGGGCTAAGAAAGTTACAGTGAGTGACTGTATGCAGTGGATTTCTTTCTTGGTTTAGTCCTTTTGTTTTCCTTTTAATTTGTAGGAAGGATTTCTGCTGGGAGAGGTGAGGCAAGAAGAGACCTTTAGCATTAGTGATTCACAGATCAGCAACACTGAATTTCTACAAGTGATTGGTAAGTGATGCAACTTTGAGACGTTCTGAGATTGGCGCTGCTTGGGTTTTAAGTTTTCAGGACAAAATTTCACTGAGAATCACTTCACTTGTGAGACCATCACAGGGTGTATCATGTTTGCCACACTCTGTGTGTTTGTGGTTGTGAGGAAAGGAAACAAGTTACAGGATTTTTATGCATCTCCTTGTGTGAAGAAAAGATTGTTTATTGAAGACATTTATCTGCGTTTCCTGATGGAGAAATTACTTATTTGGCTGTTGGTCCTGGGGGGAGTTTCTTGATACAGTTACCTAAACACAGCATGTGCTCAAAATGAAATTAATTAATTGCTTGATTTACTTAGACTGGAAAGGGGCAGATTTTCAGCAGAGGGTTTGGAGGGACCACTGGATGTTGGTGACATCATAAACTGTCACAGCAAGACTGGACAAGGAATATTTGTCAGACAATTTGTTTGACAAGCACAAGGACTCTACAGCTGATCAGTGTGAAAAGTGAAAGATTGAATCTCTTGCTGTTAAGTGTTAGTTGAATTAGATTTTTCATACATGAGTGAGAAGCTGTTGCATGCTTTTAGGTCTTTGGTTTGTAGAAAACAGGAAAGCCCTGAAAAAAAAGAGCTTTTTGTTTCTGTGTGTATAACCAGATGTTAAAATATATCTAAACTTTCCTAAAAACCCAAATGTCTCCATACCTGGCTTTGTGAATCTGGTCCCAGATAACAAAGCAGGGTGTGTATAAACCTCAGGTAAAACCCAAACGTCTTTGGATTGACTCTCAGTTGTTTTTCTGACACAGAACTGATGATCTCAAGTGGTGATGGTTGTGTGCACAGCAATCCAGAAGGTTGAGTAGTTTCCTGTTCTGGTTATTCCTAAGAGGTCACGGGTGGTAAATTGACTGAAGTGTCAATTAATTAATTAGTTGAGCTAAATTACAGAAAATAAAGGCATAGCATTTTTTGTGTGTGCATATAATCACTATCAGAGCGCTGTCTGAGGGAAGGCAGCTGATAGTTCTGTGTGTTCAGACAGAACTGACAGAGCCAGTCACTTTTTGAAGTTTTTAAGGCAGCCACTGCTCTGCAGTGGTCACTGATCCTGGTTGTTGCTGGCAGTGATGTCACCAGCTGCAGCCTTGGCCTGGTTTCCTAAACCAAGTGTTTGTGGTGTTAAAAATCACTCCTTTTTAGATCACTCCTTTGTCACACTATTAGTTACAGTTACCTTATGAAAATGGAAATTACCCACCCCTGAGGACCTCCTGGATATTTTTTTTGTTAGTTTACCAGACTTTTACTTCAATATTTATTTGTGAACATTAACTCTTGAACTCCTAGTTCAGCTCAGGGGACTGACAGTTTTGTGGCACTGTTGTCACAGACGAGTTTTAACTTTCTTTTATCTGCAAGATCAGTGGTGATGTTTGAGTATATATGTGTGTGAATACACTATGCATGCTCTATCTATAAATAAGCCAGACTGTAAGCCTTAAATTTAGAATGTTGGCTGCTTGATGTGGTCTGGGCAGGAGGCTTGTTGCTTCCTGTTTTTCAAAACACGAGGTCTGTGTGGCAATATCATAACCCAAGGATCAAGTCTGTTGTTGCAGTCAATATATTTCCTGGAAAACACTGCTCTGAGATGCAATAATTGCACTTACTGGCTTCCTTAACAGATTGTTTCCTGCGTGATGGTGTGTAAATATTGGAGTTGATGCAATTTTATACAATTCCTAGGAAAGCAGCTCTCACAGCAGCATCCTGGGGAGTCCTTGCCAGTGAGGATGTGCAGCTTCTTGGGCAGTGGGCCTGGAATGGATGCTGTAGGCCTTGTTTTGATAGACACTGAATATGCTGGGATGTTAGTGTGTGCAGTCTGCTTTCCTGGGAATTGTGATCCCAGTGTGACTTTGCTGAGATGGCAACCCTGAGCAGCAGGTGGTGAGTCACCCTCCAGGAAGGAAGAGTCTGAACAAAGTTGTTGCTGAACACTCCAGTGGGGTTCTGCTGTGGGAGCTGGAAATATTAGTGCTACATCATCACAGAATCACAGAATCATGCAATGGGTTGGGTTGGAAGGGACCTTAAAGCCCATCTCGTTCCAACCCCCTGCCATGGACAGTGACACCTTCCACTATCCCAGGTTGCTTCAAGCACCTGAAAAAATAAGTCATGCTTGGTGTTGGAGAGATAATGGGGATTGGATTTTTATTCTTTTCTTACTCTCCTCTGAGCTTACTGCCATGTTACAACCTTTGCTTCTTAAGTAAGCACATTAGCATTTATTGCAACCTCTTCAGTGAAAAAAATACTGCTCTGACTTTTTAATATCTCATAGAACAGAACTATAATTTGCAGCTAAATGTTTTGAAATGGCTCTGAACCCCTTTTTTCATTACAGACTGTTTGCCTTGCCTCTTGAAACACTCCAGGGATTGCCTTCCCCACCCCTTTTTTTATTCCTTGCTGCTGTAACAAAGTGTCTGTGAATGCAAGTGAACTGTTGTGGAAAGGGATATCAAAGAGAAAAAATGCTTTTGTGAGGAGGTTACAACTATAGTATTAAAATATTATTGTGTGTATTTGTGGCTCCTGTATCTCTGTGTGTCTGAGCAAGTGTATGTCTTATTAAAATATTTCCCTCTGTAAAATGTCAGATTATAAAGAGAAGCCAGTTTTCTGGGTATGGTGCTGTGTCATCAAGTGTTGCTGAGACATTAAGGGCAGCGTGTGGTCTGACACAAATGTTTATTTACTCAGTAGCTGTGATGTGGAAAGTTCATGCAAGATATGCCACTGTAATTTCCCTTTGCCTTGAGCAGTTGGACATATGTCTCTTTTTTTTTCTTTGTTATTGCAGAAATCCATAACCATGAGCCTTGTTCAAAACTCTTTAGGTAAGCTTTTTTTTGTTGTCTTCCTGTGTTGGATGCAGAATATAAAAATAGGGAGCTCACTGCAATGTATTAGCATTTCAAATGTCCCTACCAGTGTTTGCTCATCTGATGGTATTACAGAAATCCATGGAAATGGCACCAGCCATGACAATGAAATTATGAGATCACAGTTTTAGGAGCACTTAACCTTAGGTTGGAAGGGGCTTGTTTCTCTATCTCTTTGAATTTCCATCTTGGGTAGCTGGTGGAGGTAGAATAGGAGTCAGTTCAAATCATACCGCTCTGATAATGAGGATGAATGTCAAAATCAATTGAAATTGCTGCAGTTTTAGATTGGCTCTGCCTGGGCCTGGTGGGTCACAGCACACCCTGGTGCCCTAACCTTTGTGCCTTGCTGGGTTACTGAGTTGTTTTGTAGTCAGTGGTACTGACCTGCACCAAGTAATTATTCTGAATCTTTCAGCTTTCTAGTTATTTTTGCTTTCTGATCTTTTGAACTCCAGAATTTAAATTAAATATGGGGCTAATGTATTCTATCTAACAGCTTCCATCTATTTACATGTAGATTTTCTCTGTAGTCTTCACTTGTTAATACAGTGATGGCTTCTAAAGCGCTGTCTAGAATTCCTTTTTAGAAGGAATTCCCAATTAATCTCCTCTTGTCTTTATTTGGAGATTTCCAGCCAATTAAGAAGACACAGTAGCTTAGATATTGTGATTGACAGTGGTTGCATTAAGAAAAGCTGCAGTCAGTCAATTGCTGGTTGATAATTACAGAGAGGGTACTCTGAAGGCAGTGATTTAAATGCTGCAGACTCCACACATGGAGATAATATCCCAGTGTCTGGGAGGCTCTTCCTGGATCCCAGGGATGCTTTGTGCAGCGCATATCCAAACGGATCACGTTCCCTGCTTCCCCCCAGCCAAGGAATGGGTTGTTAGTGCTTGAGCTGATGGAGGGAGGGGAGCAGTATCCACTGTGTGCTGCTGCACAGGAAAACTGGTGAATCCAGTCACTGCAGAGCACGAGGGAAGCTCTCACAGCCCATGCACTTCTTATCAGTACCAGGGTGTGCTGTCGGTTGTTCTGCTCCACTGATTGCAGCAAATGCTGATTTGGGCTTTTTCTGCCTTTTCCTTTTGACTTAATTGTAGCCAATGTGAGGCCTATTGCTCATCCACTGTGTTCTTGTAAGCTGGCACTGCTGATGTTGAGTATGACAGGCTTGGTTCCAGTGCTGTTACTGAATGAGAAGCAAAGATTTTTAAAAGACTGGTTTCTCTGTCTCTGCAGTTTTCAGATGGATGTCTTTCATTACATACCAGTTGCTCATCCTATAAAAAAATTATTCTTATAAAGCACAGAAAGAATTGGATGTCTGCTACTTACCAGAACGCATAAATAAATATTGTGAACGTGAATTGAAAAGATTATGCAAATATTACACATCTCAAATTAGTAATTAGTTGTAGTCTGAATTTTCACTACAATTTGCGTCTTGAAGCAAATGGTATTTCCACCCTTATTTACCAGCCAAGTACCGAGCTCAGGATTTTCTGTTGTGTTTTTTACCCCCCTACATAAGAGCTGAGATCACAGACCTCTAAACCAGAGTGTTTTCCTGCCCTGCTTAAGATGTTAGTGATACCAGCTCTTGAAAGACACCACGGACTTGGCAGGTAAGGCAGGGAGGAATCTATTTTCAAATGTTTTTCCTTTTATCAGGCACTGTGATCTACTTGCATTTCTAAAGCTGTGTATATAGGTAGATGTATAAATGCTGAAATCTGCTGTGCCCTCAAAATAATGACATGTCAGGGTTTGGGCCTCAGTTCTGGAAGCAGAGCCTTATGGAAAGACCATAATACTTTGGATTATTGCTGCCTCTTTTGGCTTCAAGGGTCCAACCACATAAGTCTAATGGCAGGAGTGGAGCTCAAGAAGTTTAACAATTAAACCAGTGCATTTATGTTGATAAAGGTAAAGCTCTGGAAATTGCTTTGTACTGTATAGAATGCCACCTATTTGAAGAATGTTCAAAGTGTGAATTATTTACTTTATGTATAATATAGGTGTGTAAACTGTGTATGTGCCTTTCTCTCTTCCTTTTTCGTTCCAGCTTTTATGATTATGCAGGCAAGGTTAACGAGGAGAGTTTGGACAGGATCCTTAAAGACAGAAGAAAAGTAAGTTTTGTCTCTTCTCCTCCTGTTCTGGTCATTAGAAAGAGTGGGTTTAGAAAACAAATGAACAGAAAAAGGTAATTAACTAGGAGAAATATTTTCTTTCATAAATCTGATGGTTTGTTTTGATCCAGGGCTTATCCTGTACAGAAGTTGGTGGATTTGTGGTGCTTAGGTTAAACTGGGGGCAATGTCTAATTTCCCCTGAAGAAATGTGAAGGATTTAAGTGCAGGTCTCCAAAAGTGAAAGGCTGTACTAACCCCCTCAAATTTCTGAGCTAAAAAAATGTGGCATAGTGATTGTGTACTTTGCTGCTGAACCCACCAAAAATGCATCTGATCTGAAAATCTGTTCGAGAGAGTTCATGTAAAGGAATTGTAATGATTTTACCCTTGTAATTGCAATTTTTGCAAGGTTTAAACTGGAAAAACTCTTCTATCTATTACTGTCACAGCTTAGAGATGTTTAAAGATATAGTCACAGCTTTACATCATGGTTGTTAGTAGCACAACCAGTATTAAGAAGAATAAATTTTATTAGTTCTTTGGAGAAGACTCGAACCTTTTCCTGATTATCCAAGAATTGTTTCGGAGGTTCTTGTGAGCTGATGGATCAAAGAGCAGAGCTGAAGGTGTGGTTCCTTATGTAGTGAAGTGGTGGAGTGAGTTTCCAGCATTGAATCCTGAATTCTGTGACCCTATAACTCTACTGCAGATTACAGAGGATATTCAGTTCCTCCTCAGGAGATGAGGCAAAAACCATAACTTAAAAATGTTTGTCTCCCACTGGTTTTTGCTGGAATGTTATTTTTTTTTAGGATCTGCCTTACAGGGAGACTGGCAAGGTGCATAATCTGTGGGGGAAAAGCAGGCAAAACCAGAGAAAATAAAACTTGAAGTGTCTTGTGACTACAGCATCACAGATTTAACGACATTAATTGTCATAATGTCAAAAGAGAAAGAAATACTGCTGTCTGGGAATAAAGACAGTCTTGTATTCTCTTTTAGTAGCAAACTGAGCAGGCTTTATTACATTCAGGCTTAATAATTTCATATTTACTATAAAAAAAAAATTAAAAAACAGCCTCCTGTTCTTTTATTTAACAGTCATGTTGTAACAGGATGCTACACTTGTTCTGGTGCAAAGGTGCAGATCTCTAGGAATTCTATTCTTTTAATAGGTGCAAATCTCTAGGAATTCAGTTTGTTTTGTTGTAATAAAGCTTTTGGCTAATTGTGATACCACAATTTTAGCAACTTTATCCTCAGAAGGTAAATGTGCATCTCTGAGTTAACACTTTTCTGATGTACTTGGATTGCAGAACGTTATTGGGTGGTACAGATTTAGGAGAAACACGCAGCAGCAAATGTCATACAGAGAGCACATCATCCATAAACAGCTGACACACATCCTTGGAGTGCCTGATCTCGTCTTCCTTCTCTTCAGCTTCATTTCCACTGCAAATAACTCCACACATGCTTTAGAATATGTGCTTTTTAGACCAAACCGAAGGTAAGCCGTCTCTGTACATTTTTTGGCTTCTTACTGCTGTTCTTCCAACTATTTAGAAGTTTGTACAATTGTGTGTAAATTATATGTTTGTCTAATAATGTCTTGGGGTACACTTGTTAGGGTAACAAGCCACCCTAGTGGTTAGTGCTGGCAGCTTTTTTCCCCTGTGCAAATAATTTATGAATTAAAGGGGGGGGGCAAAAATATTTTCAGGCTTTAAATCATCAAACAAAAAATATATTTTAAGAGATATCAGATGACAGTACCATGTTTCTTATAGTGGACCTGAATGTGTCTGTGGTAGTTCAAGTGCACATTCTTGATCCTGCATTTTTTTGGAACACAACCTGTAATATATTTCGCAGCTTTTATAACAAACCTAATGCAGAAGCTTTAAAATGAGAAGAGTTGTGATCATCAGAGAGCTGGGATAATATCAAGGGCTATTGTAAAGGATCTTTTGCAAATGAATTAAGAAGTCTTTCTGAACTTTCTCTACAGGTATAATCAAAGGGTGTCACTTACTATTCCTAACCTAGGCAACACTAGTCAACAGGAATACAAAGTCTCTTCAGTGCCAAATACTTCTCAGAATTATGCCAAAGTTATTAAGGAACACGGGTAAGGATTTTTCTTTTAAAATGAATTAGTCTCCAGGCTCCCCATTCTGTACCTCCTGAAGAATACCACAAACAGGCATTTCGAGCAGGAAAAAATTAGCTCAGGAGAAGAATGGCCAGTTCCTACTGTGCTTTTTTCCTGCTTAAAACTGAATCTTGCAGGGAACTCGGTGCACTCCTCAGAAAAGCAGAGTTGGTGTGGCCAGTCCGTGCTCTGGGCCTTCTGGCTGGAAGCTTCTGGCTTGATTTCCACCCACCATCCACCTCCCCAAGGAATGCTGTGTGCAAGCTTAATTTAAACCTTGAACTCTGACTCGGAAGTCTTGTTGTTTCTCTTAAGAAGTTTTACTTACAGGCTGTAAATGCCAAGTGGCTTTTCTGGCTGTTAACAAGGAAATTATACAAGCTTAAAGATTTCTGCCTAAGTTTAATCTCATTCCAATGAGACTTTGTTGTTCCAGAAGGAATTTTGGTGTTGAATATGCTGCTGTCCAGTTGGATCTTGACAGTATTGTACGTTTTTAGCAATATACTATTGCTAGAATAGCATATTTAGCAATAAAATACATTTTAGAAATACAGTGATAGACTGCTTAACAGCAGTTCAAAGACAGCATGAGCCAGAAGCCTGTGTTGTCTTTTCTGACTAATGATCTCTGCTTTGCTTCCTCTTTTTAGTACTGATTTTTTTGACAAAGATGGAGTGATGAAGGACATCAGGGCTATATATCAGGTTTATAATGCACTTCAGGAAAAAGTACAGGTAACATCCTTTGCTTCACAGTGGTCACTATGTCTGTGGCATCTTTTGGTTAAACTAGGAGGGGAGGGGATGGAGATTTTAGAGCTCATAAAGAATTATCGTGAACTGCAGGAAAATCAGTCTGATTTTAATAATGTAAAAGTGGTTGGTGTGAATACCATCAATTCTTTCTCTTTTTCAAATAAATGATTCAAATACTTAGGGATTTCTGGGAGGTGTTAGTTATTTTTAAGAGTATGCACTGAAGAGAAGCCTTGCTGAAGGCTGTAGGGATTTGCAGAGGTTTAAAAATGACTCCTGGCTTTGGGTATGAAGCATCATCAGAGCTCCATCTGTTAGTTAAAACTTGTGTGGAGCATGAGTAAGTCCTGCTCCCAAAGTGCCAAAGCATCTGAAAGTGCCTGGAGTGTCGGATCCACTCAGTGTGTGCCTGTCAGTTCACAGCTTGTCCTGTGTGAAGAGCAGCGTGGCTGTGCTGCCCCAGGAGCTCACACAGCAGCTAATTGTGCTGGAGTCACAGCTTGTTCCCAGGCTTTCCCTCTGCATCTGCCCTAGGGGATTTGTGTCTCTGCTCCAGCTCAGCTCTGCTGGTCTACTCGTGGAGCAGGGAACGAGGCAGCAATCCCTCCAACCATCCCCCGGCCCTGCCTGCACAGGGCTGCTGCTCTTTCTCGGTGGGAAGTGGCTGCTTCCCAGCCTGCCTTGGAAGGTGGGTAAGGCACACACAGGGAAACTTCAGGGGTAGAAAAATTTATCTTCAGAGCTCTATTTCATGAGCTCCTGCCATTACTTGTAACACTGCTTATGCCAAGAGCACATACATCCTTTGTGCTCCTGCTGTTGTTTGAATTACTGGGTCAGGAAAATGGAAATGGGGTTGTTTAGCCTGGAGAAAAGGAGTCTCAGGGGGACCTTATTCCTCTCTACAACCACCTGAAAAGAGATTGGAGCCAGGTGGGGGTTGGGCTCTGCTCCCAGGGAACAAGGGACAGGACAAGAGGAAACTGCCTCGAGCTGCGCCAGGGGAGCTTCAGATTGGGCATTAGGAAACAGTTTTGCACAGGAAGGTGTTGGCTCAAGCTGTCCAGGGAAGTGGTGCAGTCACCATCCCTGGAAGTGTTCAAAAACATGTGGATGCCCTTGGTTTAGAGGTGAACATGGTGGTGTTGCTGGGTTGATGGTCTCGATGATCTTAAATGTCTTTTCCAACTTTAACAATTTCATTATTTTCTGATCACCAGGGAGTTGTCTTCCAACTTTTTAAAATTTTAACTGTTGTATGTCACTGTGTAAATGTCCAAGGTTTATAGAGCTTAAAACTAATTTTGGTATTGGCTGACCTGAGAAACTTTTACCTTTGAAGTGACTGTCTCACAGAGAATGTTACAGGAGTGGAAATCAGTTTTCTGGTTAAGCAGCTTAGACATATATTTGCATTATTCCCCAATTAAACTTCTAAAAATTACATACAGAATTGAAAGCATAGTTCATGTTTTTCAGTTTTTCAGGTAAGGTCACTGAGAGTCATCTTTTGGAGAAGAGACAGCTTTTAGGGTTGTGTACTCTTCAAAACTGATCATGGTTAATGATAATGACCAATACATTGAATCACAGAATGGTTGGGGTTGGAAGGGACCTTCATGATCATCCAGTTCCACCCCCTGCCATGGGCAGGGACACCTTCCACTAGCCTGAGTTGCTCCAAGCCCCGTCCAACCTGGCCTTGAGCAATTCCAGGGATGGGACACTTACTAACTTTGGACCATATTACAAATCTTCTGTAATGATGAATTATTTGGAAATGCTTTTCCTGTAGTGCAGCAGTTGGGAATTGGCAACAGCCAGTAAAGAAAATGATCTTGACCTTAAATATCACACTCTGATACAGTGAAGTCCTGCTTTTACTTTTGTGCTTTTAATGGCTTCCTGTTCAGTACTACCTTTATTAATGTTGTCACGGAATTACTCCCTATTTTTTTGCACAATCTTAGCATATCTTATGTTTTTCTCCCAGGCAGTATGTATAGATGTAGAAAAAAGTGAACGTGTTGTTGAATCTTTTCAAGCCGATGTCAACAAGTTGAAAAGGCAAATCGCGCAGAAGAAGAATGAAAAAGAACAAGAAATAAGTAAGTTGCCTTTTAATTACTGTTTGTTTTTTTTCAGAAGCAGATGCTGTAAGTACAAAAGGCTTTGTAGAGTTAAAATAATTGTTTTATTCCTGATAACTCATGGGAAAATGTCCCACTGGGAAGTGTATATGATGGATTTACGTTGCATGACACCTGAACTGTGAAAGTGTGTGTGAAATACTGCAGGTATTTCTGTTGGAGTCATCCAGTGTTAGCAAGCTTAAAATATAGCAGAGAGACAACACTGCAGAGAAAGAATGAGAAAGTCAGTTCTGGAAATAATACAGGAAAAGCTCAGCTGTAGGAAAAGAAAAGTGGAAAAAACAAATCTAAACACTGGAGAGATTCCTTTTGCAGGAAAGAAACAGGGTAGTATGTTTACAGAACAGGAGCTATCCATGGTTTTATAAAATCTTTATTCCTTTTCCCACTCTCCATTCCCATGTTCCTTCTGCCTAAAAACTCAGTGTCACCTCAGGAGACTTTTGTTTAGGAGTAGATAAGTTTTGTGGAGAGCTCAGACCTTTCCAAGGAGACATTGCTGATCCAATTTAATTTGTGAGTGCAAGGGAAGAGAGTACTGCAGGTAGAGAGTAGGAGCAGAGAGAATAGACAAATGGGAAGAGAGATTAAAACCCAAGTAATTCATAAGCAAATTGCATATTTCAGCAAACACTGCCTCTTTTTTTTCCTTTTGAAGAGATAAGCAAATAACCAAATTTTGTCCTTTCTGCTACGAGGTGGCTTTTATGACTTGTGTCTCCTGTTACCTAAAGCTGTGTCTGACACTGAAAGATGGTTTAGGTGGGTGAACACCCCAAACTGTGCAATGGCCCTGCTGCTGCCATGAGTGGCTATTTTTATTTTCTCCAAGCAGCAAGGTACTGTTATCACATGAGCATTGCAGAGCTCAGTTTGATCTGTCAGCCCAGGTTCTCCTTCCTCTGAACCCCAGAGATAAGGTAAAAGAGCCGGGATTAGCTCCAGGCCATTTAAAAGGTGGAAGTGCCTGAGTCACTGCTGTTTCCTGCTTGGCTGTAGATGAAGCAGGCAGGGAACTGCTACTATGGAGAAGTAGAGGTGGGTATTTAGTGTGACTGGAGCTGATCCAGTTATACGGAAAAGCTGGGGGAGGAGGAGGAAGAGCAGTCTGTGCTCGCCTCTAGGTACTACCAGTGAGATGCAAATGCTGGACTGAGAATTCACCCAGAGCAGATAATCATGTGAGAGGGCTGAAACAAGTAAACATGCAGCTTGTAACTCTGCAGTATTTTTAGATGTGAGTAGTTAAATGCTGAATCTGGCCTTGTGTTCTCTCACTTGCTCAATGTCAGAAGAATTTCCTTGGTTTTACTGAGTTAAATATTCCAGTTAATCATTCTCCGGGCTGGAGGAAGAGGGAGCATTTGATTCCAGTTCCTGCAGTAGAGCTGTGTGAAAGCTTGTTATTCTTACAAACTTTTGGTTAACAGGCTGTGACTTTACACTCCAGCATAAAAGTCAGTTGAGACTTAAATTGCCAGATCAGTGAAGTAGTTTTGTACACGTAACCTGCTCCAGAGTGTGGTCAGTGCTTTGCACTTCCCAGGTGCCAGGAAATCTCCCACTGCACTTCTCCTATTGTGCCCAGAAATGGAGTGCTCTTACACAGCCACTGGAGGGAACATGCACCTTTTATTGCTAAGGGACATCTCACTGACTTGATGGAAGGAACTCTTCAGCCTTCATTTGTGTTTTTTTCCAGAAACGTGGTGTTACAGTGAGTAGAGCTGATGCTATTTTGGCTGTCACTTTACCTATCCCAGTGTCAGTTCTGACAGGTGCCTGGAGGTTAATAACCACTTAGAAACCAGTCAGAAACTTCAGTCTCTCCCAGTGCTTAACAACACTTCCTGCCAGGAAGTTTTTCCTTGTGTCTAATGTACATAACTTACCTTTCCACAGCAGCCTCTTGGGCACGTTTGAAGAGTGAAACTATTTCCTCAAGTCTTCCTTTCTGATCCCTGTTATTGCAGCCTTTCCTTTTAGGTCATGATTTTTAGATCTCTAACGAGAATGGAATTTCTCCAGTTTTTCCTTGGAATTTCTCCAGTTTTTCCCTACTTTTTAAACTGTGGTGTTCAAAATTAGATGTATTAGATGTATCTCAGCAGCTGAACACACTTCATCCATGTTGATATTTATAGTTTACTTAGATCAAGTGTTTCTTTTCTGCAGAGAGATGCAACTGTTCCTCATTTTGTAAGGTTTTGCAGTTCATTATTCCTGTGCACATCCCTTAAAATACTTCCCAAATCATCTCATTTAAGATGACTTCCACATTCCTGTTCTGATAACCCTGTTACACCTGCACCTGTAATTCCATCATTTGGGTTTTTAATGAGAGTATGGTTTTTAAAATAATAATTTGAGGGAATAAAACAAGGTAATTTTTTTGCAGGTGTTCATGAGATTGTCCCCAAGGACAAGGGGCATTGGAAGAGAAAGTAGAAAGTGGAATTTTTGAGATGTACTATCAAAACTCAGTTATCACAGATGAAAAGTGAGTCGAGCTTTGAGTAGTGAGTAAGACACAGGTGGAGAGGAGCAGCCACAGTGAGCCCTAACAGAGATCACTGTGCTTTTGGATGTGAGAAGGAACAAAAATACAGAGGAAAGATGAGGTGGAAACAGCAACAGGCTGTGGAAACATCCTGTAGCTGTGTTTTTTGGGAGCTTAAACTGGAGGAAATGAACTGTACAGGGTGACTGTGCACATGAAAACGTAGCACGCCTGCACTCACGTAGTTTATTTACTTTTGCTTTCTGACACATTTTGTTTTTGAAATGGGATCACTGGGATAATTGAGCTGTGCTGATACTGATGAGTTCCATGGCTGCACTGCTAAATTTAGGGCAGTTTGTCACGCTCCAGGAGAAGGATGTAGCAATAAGCAGGATTTGATGTGACGGCCAGGGATAGCATATTGATGACTGTATAAGACAAAAATCAGAATTAGGAAAGGTGAGTAGTGGAGACTGAGAGGACAAAATCAAGTGCTGGAGTTGGAAAGCAATGCCAGGGATGACCATTTAATAGCAACCAGAACGAAAGGAGAGAGGACAGCGCCGTGTGGCGGTCACAGCTCGGGTACGTGAAGCACATCGCCAGGAAAGCATTAAGTACCCCCATGTTCTTTGTTTTGTAGGAATGCAGCAAGCAATTTTAAGCAGGCAAATGCCAACAGATAACTTGGAACCTATGTTTGTTCCCCGAATGTCCTACACTGGGTTTGCTGTGGAAGGCTGCACACTGGAAGATTCGGATGTCTCCGATCCTCCCCCTCCGTACTCCGATTTCAACGCAACCAGCCAGGACAGTGCTGCTGCCCCCGGGCTCCTGGACAGCGGCGTCTTCATGCCTCGGCCTCAAGCAGTAGGTTCTTCCAGTTATGTTTCCACAAATGCAGGATTGAAATATTCTGGTAATGGAGCATCCATGCCATCTTCCCAAAGAGCGGTCGGTGACAATGTTGACGAATCAGAAGACAGTGATTACGAGAATTTGCTTGAACCCACAGAGTCCTCTGACAGTGAATACTCACAGACAAGGGATTCACGACCTCCAGCACATCCCGATGGTGATTCCAGGAACACTCAAACTTCTCAGATTTGATAGGGGGGAAAAAACAAAAGAATCCACACGACACTGTTTTTTCATAATTGTTACCGAGAGACTTTGGGGATTTAACCTGGAGGAGATGAACTACACAGGATTACTGTGCACACAAAATGTAGAAGACTTGCACTAGATGGTTTATTCACCTTGTGATACATTTTGCAAGTTTTATAATGGAATCATTAGGATAATCAAGTTGTACTAATACTGATGAGGTTCATGGATGTACCGGTAAATTTAGGCAAAATGAAATTTATAGAGATCTTGTAGCTTTTGTTGCCATATTTTCTTTAAGACAATAAATTGGGATGTAGTAACTAAGCACAGTTAGTCTACAGATAATGTTCTCAAATCAAAACTTACCTCTTGCACTATCATGCCTTGAATTTTAATTTTTGAAAGGGAATAAATATATCAGCCGCCTTCAAAATAGCTTTCGATGGTAAGCCAAATTGGCCTTTGCAAGCAGAGAAATTTTGATAATTCTGAAAAGCCTGATTGGAAAAGATGTGGTCAACCTTCTTCTGTGGGCATGCTCTTAGCAGAGGAGGGCTCTGGATCGACCTTTTTTACAAGCAGAATGTGTCTCACTTCAACTGATGGTTGCCTTTTCTTCTGTAAAGGTTGGGGGCTGGGGGGGGGTCGGGATGCCTGGTAAATCATCCAAATGAATGTCATAAATATAATTATTCTGGTCTCACTGGGTTTACAATGACTTTACGCCACACTGGCCTCATTTATTGTCTCATTGGTTATTTTAGCATAAATACGAAGTGCACATGCAGGAGTAAATGACCGACAGAAGTAGTAAATTCCATCATGATTGGACTTTGGAGTCTGCAAATTGCAAACATCAGAGACTGCTTCTTGCATTTTATTTGCATCTGAGTATTGGATTTACGCTTCTAGATGAGTTTTTTATGTATTAAGTAGGGGGATAGGGTAGGAGAAGATTGTTTGGAGAGTCCCCTGGGTTTATTACCTCTTTTCCTCTGGGTGAAACGTGTAAATGATTATTTTAAATTGAATTACAGCTCTTGTCAGAAAACTGCCGTTTGGGATAAATGAAGTGTGGTATATTTAGAGAATTTCATGTTTGGATGCACTTACTTTTATTTAAATACTGCTTGTGTGCTAACATTGCCCAAAATATGTGAAATTGTGCCACTAAGAAGTTTGTATTATTGGACTTTATCCCTGATGTGTAAATGAGAAAATACACCTTTTAAGATGAGGTTATCTGCAGCTTTTATCACTTGAGGTGTCAGTAACCACTTCTTTGGTTTACACCCAGAACAGCAAAGCAGTCACTTAAAGATTTCAGATATACCAGATTTACACACTGAAATTTTAGCCTTTCAGATCGTACCTGTAGGCAAAAGTCTGTTCATTGCCCTGTACTAAATGAAGCAAAATAACTTTGGGAAAAACGAGATGTTGAAATTGCCACTCCTCTTCTACCGAGTGTTTCCACCTTTAAACATCCAGTGCTCTGGTTTTAACTATTTTACATTATTCTCATTAGCCTTAACTTGATGGATTTTTGCTTTGGAGTGTTGCAGTCCATGGGACAGAGACCTGGCTCTGGAGTTCACAGCTGTGGCTCAGGTACAAACGTGTCACTGTTGGGATCGGGACTGGCAGGTTGGCAGTTTTGGTCCTTTAACTTTTATTCCGTACAGAAACCTGCAAAATGTACATCTCTGACAAAGCAGTTAAATGTGACAATAAAATCTTATTTAATCCTGTAGCATAGATTTTAATACTTGTCAGGTTCCACCTTAGTGAAAGAGCTTGCTGGGGGTACAGACATGCAGCTCAAAAGTGGGGGTTTGTTAAGGCTGCTCTGCTTGGGGGGCTGAGGGGGAGAAGGCAGCACTGTGCCATGTGTTGATGTGAGATCCTTGAGTTCTGGGGGTTTATACCAAAAAATGCCTTGCTTTTACACACAGCGTGTAGGTGATCTGTGGAGGAACACGTGTGTCATCCTGCCCTGGAGCCAGTGCCCATCTGCAGGTATTTTCATTTACCAGAACTGCTGACTCATAAGAACAAAGGGTGTGGGTTTATTTATATATGTTTTCTTAAATTCAGATAATATCCTGGCAAAAGCACACGTGACTGGCCTTTGCAGTTTTCATTGCAGTCCTGCTAAATATAACATTGTCGGGTTGTGATCTGCCTGAAGGCAACAGGGAGCAGCTTTAGTCACCAGAACTGGAGCTTCACACCCGTGAAACACCAGTTTTCCACGTCTGACTCATGGACAGCCTCTCCTGGTGGTTCCCAGGAGCACAGAGCCCAGCAGCAGGGCCTGCAGCCCTGTCCTCTCACTAACGGGGAGGCAGCACTGAGGAAAAGCTGCTGAAAGCTGGCATCTGTGCCCTTCAGTTCCAAATCCTGGAGTTCCTCTGGTGCAGTGAAATATTTTTTTGGTTTAGTGCTGTGAGAAACCTGAAATTGCTGTTTATTTCCAAATTTACTTTGATTCCCCCTCTGATTGTTTATAGTAGAAGAACAGGAATGTACCATATGGAGAGACTCGCTGAGTTAGAACTCTCACATATGCTTACTAAAGGAAGCATCACCAGATATTTCTGAAATTAGCTTGGATTGACACCACAGGAGCCTCCAAGTCCCCTCCTTGCTTTGGGAGTGGTGTGTGTTGGCAGAAAGACACGTGAGCATCGTTAATTTTGGCATATTCGTGGCTCTGCAGGTTTTGAGTCCTTGTCTCACATCTCCTGACTGCTGGGGGACATTTCAGTGCCTCTGACATGTCCTGGGTTAAAATTTAAAGGGAAGCTGTCACTGTTTAATGTAGCAGCAAAGCAAAATAAACAAACTGATAAGATTTCCTGTTAAGTGGGAAGATGCTTCAGACTATACTGAACTGAACTAGAATCACACTGAAACTTGGCTTTTTTTGGTGCTGCAAGGTTTATTTTAAGCTTTTTGATAACAGACTTGCTTTGCTTGGCTCTTCCGTGGTTCTGCCTCTCAGCAGTCCGTGGATCAGCTTGAAAGGTGTTGGCTTTGAGGAAAGTCTTCCCCCAGCTTTCTCTTGGTGTGTAAAATTACAGTGGTTTCACACACACATTTCTCTGTCAGATTCGTGTGGGGGGATTTGCATCTCTGTGGAAAACCTTTATGCTCCTTGCTTTTATAGACCTGGGAAGAAAACACAGGTTTTATTGGAGATTCATTAGCAAATTGTAAGTACTTGGACACCTTCCAGTGCATAAAGGGAGTGGGGTATTGGGAAGGAATTCTTGGCTGTGAGGGTGGGGAGGCCCTGGCACAGGTTGCCCGGAGAAGCTGTGGCTGCCCCATCCCTGGGAGTGTCCCAGGCCAGGTTGGACGGAGCTTGGAGCAACCTGGGCTGGTGGAAGGTGTCCCTGACCATGGCAGGGGGTGGAACGAGATGATCATGAAGGTCCCTTCTGAAAAAGGAGGTTCCCTTGCTGTGAACAAAAATACCTGTGGATTCCCCTCTGGGAATTATTCCCACTGGTGGAAGCAGAGAGGGCTGTCACTTACTAGCTTCCATCAAAATCGGATGGGGGGATGATCATTGTTCACGAGGGACAGAAGGGCAGGAACAGGTGAAAAATCATGGAGTTACTTGGAAATCCTCCCCCAAAGGGAGCAAATCCTGCACGCCTGAGGTTTGTAAGGCAGGGAGGGCAGAGGGTTTGGGAAAGCTTTTCACACAAGCTGCAGCCTCAGTGAAGTGAGCATTGGGAGATTGTTCTCCTTACTTTTGAGAGAATTTCAGGTTCAGCTTCCCAGGGCAAATCCTGCAAGTGAAGATGGATGTCAAAGCAGGTCATAAAAGCTGCCTTCAGGAAAGAAGGGATCACCACAATCGCATTGGCTTCGGCGTGGGTGGGTCAGGATTAAATCCAGGAGTGGGCCGTGTGCCAGTGGAAATCCAGGAGGTTTTTCCACCTAGGACAGTAGATTTTTATTTTTCCTCCTTCTGACCTTTAAAGAGGATACTAACTTGGAGCTCCTTGTCTTTTCCCTAGGCATCATCCAGGGAAAACAAAACATTAGTGCTTTTTCCGGGCTTATTAGGGAAAGGTGCCTGCTGAGCTGGGCAGAAGGAGCTCAGGGATACCACAGCTGGGAAAGCTGCTGCTCTGCAGCACTCCAGGTCGCTGCAGGGGTTTGCATTCATTATTTGCAGCTCTCCTGGGATCCTGTGGTGCCAAGCCATGCTGGGGGCTCTGCTGGCATCAGGAATCTTGGTTCTTACCTGAGCCAAAGAGAAAGAGCTGCTGGTTTCCCTTATGTGGATTTGTGTACCATGCACTTATTTCCTTTGGCCTTATTGGAGAAGGTGTTAGGAAGGGTAGACCTGAAAACCCACAAGAGACAAGTCGTTAAAATAAACTTCCAGGTGTTTTGAAATTCTTCCATTATAAGCAATGTGATTTTTTTTAAAAAAACCACTTCCACCAAAGTTATTTTCCTGCTCAACATTTTGCTTTGGGCTTTTTTTGGGGGGCTTTTTTTTTTTTCCAAAGGAGGAAAACCAGCACTGCTAAGAGTTTTCCCTTCAGAAGGCCCATTTCCACCACGGGTCCCTGCTCACACCTCCAGGATGACAGCTACAGCAGTCTCTTGCTCTTGAAAATGTTTGCTGTTCCACAGGTTTTTATCTTAAGCCTGTGGAGAGGTTGGAGTCATGGGTGGGTTTGGGTTGGAGGGGACCTTAAAGATCCTTGTCAGTGCCATAATCCGAGGCTTTGGCATGCAGGAAGACGAATGCTTTGCTGGCTTTGGGTATACGAAAGGAGCTGTCACCTGCTAATAATAACTCTTAACGAGGTGATGTTAAATTTAATACAGCCTGAACACTTGGAAGAACAGAAAGCTGAGCTTTCCAGGAGTGTGCATGTGCCGTGCAGTGAAGTGGGAGTCTTGATTCCCACTGAAATGAAACCTTTGGTTCATTAAATGCCGTTGTGCAGGTCCCTCCTTTTCCTCTGATATCAGAAATGCTCAGTTGCTTGTTGAGTCTTCCGGACTCTCAGAAAGCACAAGGAATGCAATATCCCTGCTCCCAAGGGTGGTTGGGTAATGCAAGGATCCCAGGGAAAGCACGGGGAGTTATTTTAACAAGGAACACAGGATGGAATAGGAGACAGCTGCACCAACACAGCATCACAGCTGCAAACCGGGAACTGCCTCCTCTGCCAGCAGGATTATCGGAATGTAGAGAGAGGATGGAGAACACTCCTACTCACTTCAGCAAGGAAGACCTCTGGCTCTTTTAATCCTACATCCTGCCTTGAATTTTGAAGGGCCATACAATAAATCTCTGAACAGGAGATGAGGAGATAGTTTGAGCAGAGGGACTAAAGGGGGTGGCCACCTCCTGCACCTCCACAGCCCTCCCACTCCTCATCCTCCTGGAGAAGTGCTGGTAAAGTGGGGTGAGGGATGTGCCAGTTATCCTTACAAATGCCTATTCCAGGCATCTCTGTGGAAGGAAGGCTGTTATTTTAGCTGCAGGTTTCTCACTGACTCCCACCCCTGGCTGGGTGGAGGTGACTGGGGAGGGGTTGGCTCTTGCTGTGACGTTTATATTGTGAACTGTCCAAATCCAGAGGAGGTGTTGGCTTTGGCACATTTAAAGGGATCTTAACCCAGGGAGACCAACCACAGTGCCTTTCCCTAGGAAATAAAAATGGACATGTTATGATGGATGTATGAAACTCAGTGCTGCTCTTCTCATTTTCAGGTGCTCTCCCAGAGCTTGCTAGCAGGGAAATGTTTGCTTGCTGAGCTGATGATTTCAGACTGAAATCCTTAAATCAAGCTTTTGTTCCCAAGCTCAGACTCTGCCTGTTGAGCCTATCTCCCAAAACCTACCTGTGCCTTGCTGCTGGAAGAGCAGGGAGTCTGCAAGATGAAGGAGGTTCTCCGGCGCGGCAGAGCAGGAAAAGGCGCTGAGGCTTTAGCAGGGATTCAGTGAGCACTGCTGTGAAAAATCACCCAGTAATTCCGGCAGTTCACTCCGAGCCGCTCACCCGTGGAGTGGAGGAGCGGGGGAACTTCTCAGTTCATTTATCAAAGCACTTGCAATTCAAAGCAGGTGAAGCACTAAAAAATATGGAGCAGTGAGCGATCATTTCTGTGGCGTGTGTGGATGCTTTGTGGGGACAGGGGCTGGGACTTATCCTGGGCATTACTCATGTGCTGGCTTTCCAAGGAAGGTGATTGATTTTGCCAGGCTTAAAAAAACAGCCTTGGCCTTCAGCGTTGTGGGAAGGGTCACTCCGATAATAAAAGGTGTCGATGGTTTGGAATTAACGCCCAGGTTTTCCACGGGCTTGCCTCCTTCAAACAGTGGTTTCCAGACACCAGGAACTCCCTGTGCCAGACCCAACCATGCAGTAAGTCCCTCTGTAACAGGAGTGACCACGGTGGATGGGACAGAGCCGTAGGACTCCTTTGATCTTAGGCTTAAGCTGACACGGGTTTCAGCCAGAAATCCACCTTTGTAATACCCAGCACCGCACGGAAAGCTGAGTGATTCCTTTTATCTGGTTGTCCCAGAAACTCCACCATAGCTTATTTCATCGTTTGCTCTTGGGAATCACAGCTGAGAAGTCCCTCCTCAGCAAGGCAAATGGGTCAGAATGGGTTGCTTATAACTTTTCTACTTGGCTTGAATGTTATTTTCTCTGTTTCACTGTTCATGTCTTTGCCATTAAGTACAAGTGGTTTGGGTTTGTTTTGCCATTTCATGGTTGGGTTTGATTTGTGGGCACTAAAAATTAGAAGGGATGGGATGCTGAATGCAGGACAAGGGCTCTTCCTCCCTCCAACCCTGCCCTGCTTTGTGTGTGAGAGACTTTACTGTCCCTTCATCCCTGTTTTGTTTGAGTGGTCCGTGCTTTGAAGAGCAAAAAATCTGCCTTTATGAGAGCTTGAATTGGGCAGGCCCTTCCTCTCTATTGTAATGCATATAATAAATGTCAGGCTTTCAATTTCAGTGTTAATGCAACTGTAATGGGATTGCAGCAGCAAGAATGAGGGTTTCTCTTGGTTGTAAAGTGGGGGAAGGTTTTATTCCCAGCAGAGCACAGTGGCTGTGAAGAAGCAGAGCAGCAGCTCTCTGAAGCTGTTTTAACAAAGTAAATGCAAATGAAGACAGAACGATCGTACTTGAGCAACCACTGAGTGCAGGGACACCTTCCACTATCCCCTAAACGCATTTAGTTTGATTCAGCAGCTTGGGTTTTTTCCTTCAGACTAGAGAGAGCTGGTAACAGATCCCTGTGCAGTGTCCACAGGCTGGTCCAGGGGCTGCAGGCAGGGCAAGAGCTCATGGGAAGAGCTGGGGGTGTTCAGTCTGAGACCTAAGAGCCCCTTCCAGTGCCTAAAGGGGATCCAAGAGATCTGGAGAGGGGTTTTGGACAAGGGCCTGGAGTGACAGGAAAAGGGGCAATGGCGTCCCACTGCCAGAGGGAAAGGTTAGATGGGATACTGGGAAGAAATTCTTGGCTGTGAGGGTGGTGAGGCCCTGGCACAGGTTGCCCAGAGAAGCTGTGGCTGCCCCATCCCTGGAAGTGTCCAAGGCCAGGTTGGACAGGGCTTGGAGCAACCTGGGATAGCTGAAGATGTCCCTGCTTATTGCAGGGGAGTTGGAACTAAATGAGCTTTAAAGTCCCTTCCAACCCAAACCATTCTGTGATTCCTTCCTCACGCCTGAGGCTTTTGGAGCCTAATTCCCACTGTGGGGATGTCTGAGGCCATCAACAGCTGCTCTCAAGGCAGTTTCCTGCCCAAAAAAACCCATCAACAGCCTTGAGTTCCCACATGGTGAGGGAAGGAGGGAAGGCTGCTCCTCCCTAAGCAATGATCCTGGATGTGTGCCATGTGTCAGGGGGAGCAGGTGTGATATTTGGCACAAGAGGCTCAAAGTGTCCTCTTTCCCAGAGCAATCCAGCCTCCCACCTCCAACCCCATGGAGGATTGAGAGGGGACATGCCAGGTCTGCTGAGAACTTGGCCATGGCACTTCTGGGCAGGAGCAGTGATGGGAGGGATTAGCTTTTCTGTGGGATTAACCTCTCCTGGGCACATTGTCCTGCTAATCCTGTCCCACCTCCTGCTTCCCAGCACAGTCACAGCGTCACAGCGTGGGGAAGGTTGGAAGGGACCACTGGAAGTCATGTCATCTAAATTCCCTGCTCCAGCAGGGAGCACCTTACCCAGGGCTGTGTCCAGGTGGATTTTGAACATCTTCAGGGAAGAAGACTCCACAGCCTGTTCCACCTTTACATACTAAAGGTGTTCTTCCTCGTGTTCAGGTGGAGCTTCATCCCAATGGCACCGACACGTGGAGTCAGCCTCAAACAGCAAAACTCAGCTGTTTAAAAGAAAAAGAGAATTTAAAAAAAAAAGATCCTTTTCTTTAAAATTCATCCTGCAGGATTTGTGGCAGCACCTGTGTGGAAGTGGAGCAGACCCTGATTTTCCAAGAAACCCACTCCTGCTGATGGGGGACTGGTGTATTTGCTGGAATGTGATTTTTAAAAGTCCTTGTTTTGAGTGCACACAACAGGACTCACCTCCATCAACAACCAAAACTGTGCTCACACTCAGTGAGCCCCTGGAAATGCTCCCAAGGGTGTTTGAGGGCTCCAGGCACTTCTGCAAGGATGGCCTTAGGTTTTCCAGAGACATCCCGGCAGGGACTGAGACTCATCCTTGGTGAAACGCCCCCACCAGAGAAGGAGAAGTGGTTGCTGGGATACGAAGTAAGAAATGTGTCGATGTGCCTGTCTGGTGAACCAGTGTTCCCAGGGATCAGGGCTGCCACTGGGACAGATCCTGGCACCTCCCTCAGGCCTCTCAGCCATCGCTCCCCCAAGCCAGGCTGGAAAAGGACCAGGGGGTGCTGGTTCACAGTGGCTGAACACGAGTCCAGGTGTGCCCAGGGGGACAAGGAGGTCATCGGTGAGGATGCTCTTACTCTCTGCATATGCAAGCCCAGTTTTATTCCTCTTGCTTCAGGTCCTAATTGTGCCTTTTTCTTCTTCCTTTAAAACGGGAAATCTCATTTTTCAGAGAAATCCCGTTCCAAGGGTTGGACTAGATGGTCATTGTGGGTCCCTTCCAACTGCAAGTATTTCATTCCACAAAAAGGGGGATGTTTTCTCTGACGCACTGACCAGCAGCAGTCAGAGCACTGCAGAGTACTGCCAAGTGAAAAAAAGGGATTTAGTTTCTGAAAGAGGAGACCAGAGACCAGGAACACTTGCACATCATCTGGAAAAAAGCTGTAAGTTGAATGCCCAGCAGTGGCAAACTCCAGCCACTCCATCGGTGAGTTCATTCCAGCGTTTCATTAACACAACACACTGATCTGTCAGAGGGGGGTAACTGGTGGCTTGGTACCCGACCTGACAGAAGGCTCTGGTCTGCCTCACATTTTCCTTATTTCTGCTTTTTTTTTGGCCTTGGTAATTTTGAATACCTTTGAATAATTCTTAGCTGCAACTGCACAGTCATTGTCGGGGGGACTGATCATCAAAACGTCTCTGATTCGAACACCCTGTGCTTTTTCCCTCTTCCAGAAATACTCGTGCAGACTGACACCTGCTATTGTGCTGATGCTCTTTTTGCTTCATCAAAGTTCTCTGCTGATATTTAATCTACTCTTTTTTTTTTTTTTTTTTTTGGTTACAGGTACAAAAGGCACTGACTCAAGCCTTTCAGAGTTGTCGCTTCAGAAATGGATCCAGAATAACAACAAAAAAAAAGTGGGGTTTTTTTTGAGGGGGAAAAAGCGAGAGAACCCAAAAAGTACTAAATAGAATAAAGTTAAGCATAACTTAGCAGGTGCTGGAAGAGCAGCTCAGCACATTTATCACCCCTTTGGAATCCATATTACAGGATGTTTTATGCAAGGGTGAGGCACAGGCAGTGTTGGGGAAGAGCTGGTGTCGACAGCGTGCTGCACTCCGGCCAAAACTGCAGCCCCGAATGGACCCATCCATAATGGAATGACAGTGAGGATGGAGAGCTGGGATGTGCAGGAGAGGTCCCAGAGGAGGAGCAGCGGGTCCCTGCCGGGTGCTGGCCCCGGAGGGTGCGCGGAGCCGTGGCAGGACGTGCCGTGGCGCCCTGCCCGCCGCTGCCAGCCCCTCGCAGCATCTGCCAGCTTATCTCCCGGTGAAATGTAATGTGCTGTTTGCCATCTGCACAGCATTAAGTGACCTACCCCCCTTTTAAATCAGAGACTGGCTTGACAACTGCTGTCTGCAGCAAGGCTTTGGCTGGCTCCCCTCCAGGGGAGGCTGGAGCAGAGCGGAGTGTCTTCGCGAGGAAGATGCGCTGGTAAAAATGGATGAGGGTTTTTTTATAATATGTTCAGAACTATTAACATCATTTATTTGCTGAAAATCCCAGCTCAGGCTTTCGTTTTATTTTCTACGTTTTATTAAAAGCTTCGGAAAACACTTAGTGAAAGTGACTGTGAAGTATTTTGAACCCCAGGGAATGGGATGTGTTTGAAGACACGAGGACCGAAGGTCGGCTGCTGGGACAAGGTAAGGTCCCTACGTCACTTGGCTTGTGTCTCATCAAAGATTTGTGCACATTTGTGTTCAGAATGTGACCTGGCAGTCTCTGATTTCATCACTGGGAGGATGGGTGAGCTATTGAGTCCTTGGGCAGCTTCACTCAATCTCTTTTTGGAGCTCCTTGTTTTTAATAGACTGACCCCAACCATCCCATTGCAGTTGGACCAGATGATGGCTGTGTCCTGACATCAGGGGTTTGGCTTTACTGGGGTGCCAGATAAGAACAGTACTTCTATTCAGACAGGCTGAACACATTGGAGATGTTCACCTGGAGAAGAGAAGGCTCCAGGGAGAGCTGAGAGCCCCTTCCAGTGCCTAAAGAGGCTCCAAGAGACCTGGAGAAGGCCTGGGGACAAGAGCCTGGAGGGACAGGACAAGGGGGAATGGCTTTGCACTGCCAGAGGGGAGGGTTAGATGGGATACTGGGAAGAAGTTCTTCCCTGTGAGGGTGGGAAGGCCCTGGCACAGGTTGCCCAGAGAAGCTGTGGCTGCCCCATCCCTGGAAATGTCCAAGGCCAGATTGGACAGGGCTTGGAGCAACCTGGCTAGTGGAAGGTATCCCTGCCCATGGCAGGAGGTGGAACTATGTGCTCTTGAAGGTCCCTTCCAACCCAAACTGTTCCATGGTTCTGTGACTCCATGAAATGCAGTGCCCAGGCATCTTGTACAGGTCCTTACCAGCCCCTGTGGCTTCCAGGGAGCTCCAGCCACACACTTGGTGAAAGAAGAAGGACAGACTGTGAAGTCCAGAGCCTTTGCTGATGTGCCACGTGCAGCAGGATTAGGGCCCAGGAAGAAGCTGAAGCAAAGGGGAGAGAGAGCTTCAAACAGGTGAAAGACTCATTGTTGCTACTGGCAACATCTCTGGATTGCAGAGGGTTTGATAAGACGTGGGAAGTCAGGGAGGAGGTTGCTTCATCCATCTAACGATGCCGTAGGATGGGAATGCGTCTACCACCCATTTTAAGCTGAGCTCATTATAGAATCTAAACTGGCTATTGATCATAAATTCCCTATTTAAACCATTTTGAAAGAAAAGCCTTTTCAGTCCACGGTGAATCTTTCCTGCCATATTTTCAGGTTAATCCACCATTTTCATCCCTTGTGAAAAATCATAAAGCACATTTTCTCCCTCTTAAAGCAGTTCTCTCTCACTTGGAAACCTTCCCCATCCCTTCTATTTTCCAAAGCAAAATAATTAAAATCAGAGGTTGTTTTGCATCCCAGTGTAGCTATTTTTTAATGTTTACTGAAAAAAAAAACGGCACAGATGATTTTACCGCGAGAATATTTTAACACACATTCTATTTCTCCCCAAACAGGGTAGACATTACAGTAAAAGCTTTCTTTTCTTCTAATGGGTTTGCTGAGCTTCCCATGCTCTGGGGTGGTGGCATCCCTCTGGATTTTCCCTGGGAGCCAAGCACTGAGCTCAGCCCCTTGCTCTGCCCAGCACATCATTTCTCCCATCCTGCTTTCCCCTCGCTCACTGCAGCACCAGCAGCTCATCCCATCTCCCTGCTGAGTGTTCCCCAGCGCTGGCAAGGGGATAATAATGCTGTGCCATGCATAAGGATTAATATTTTAAAGTGGGTTGAGGTTAAAGGGTGTTACATGGATCTGATCTGTGCTGCTGGAGGTCAGCAGAAGCTTTAGGATAAGGATGGCGTAATAGCGCTTTAAAAAATAATTATGGTTTATTCTTTTCAAATCCAATTATTTTCCAGAAGAACAGCGAGCAGTTTTAGTGTAATGGCCCTGGAAGTCATCACAAGGCATTGCATTGCCCTGGTGCCTCACAACACTTGGATTGGCTCTAATGCCTTCTCTCCTCAGCACCGAAATTTCTGCTTGCAGAGTAGTTTATGGTAAGCTCTGCGCTGCATAAATATTAAAACATATAATCAGATGATTCCCCACACATTATATTTTCCTTTCCAGGGATGAATTTTACTCTCAGCAGTGGCACAGCCCACGCAGCCCTGGATTTGTCCCGTGTAACTCACGTCACGTGCTCCTGTGGCTTGGACATCACCCCCTGCGTGGGCACCCGATTTTTGTTTGCAGATGAATTCCCAGGCACGGACCAAACCAGCTGCCTCTGTGCTGCTCCTTAAGCCACACAGAGAGATTGCCCATCTGTAAGGGTGTGCCCTGAGGTTGGGTGGCAGTAATTCCATGCCCTTTCTCCTTCTCACTGCTGCCTGTGTGAGGATCGACATCCAGGTCACGCCACACAGCTTCGGGTGGGCACCAGATGCTACCTGGCTGGAGTTCCAGGTGCTTGCACATGTGCACCCCAGAGCACCCTGGTGTGCAAATCCAGCTCAGATTTCTAAGTGGATCCATTCCTGCTTTTATCCTCTGAATGAACACGCAGCCCTGGCCCTGCTGGTGTTTCTGTGTCATTTTGTTGGAGCATGTTGCCTGTCACCTCATGGAACGTCCTGCATTATTCATCAGGGAGGTTAAAAACTGGAGGAGCCGTTGTTGGGCCTGTTTAAACTCTCTGTTCCTGTGACACTGAGAGGAGTGGTCATTACCTGTCTTCTCTTTCAGGGTAGATCCAATTTGCTGGGATGCATATTTCCCAGGAAGCTCCATAGGAACTCCTCAGGGCCAGGATGATTTATTTATAGGAATGACCTCACTGCCACTTTGAAGACTGCCTGCTGACATCTGTGCACTGTAGAGTACTTGTGGCAAGAAATTCCCTGTATTTCTAGTTTCCTTTCCAACTTGAAAAAGTTCTTGCAGCGTGCTTTAATGTTTGTTAAACTCCAGAGTAAACCACTCACAGCTGAGATCTGTTCCTGGCTCACTCCGACCACCTGCCCATATTTTCCTGTTCCCTCTCCAGACTCAAAGCCCAGCACTGCTGACCTGCTGCGTGGAGCAGCACTGCCGTGTTTTCCAGCAGGCTGCTGTGGGATGCAGCTCCACAGCATCCCAAAGTCACACCCCTTGTGCTGCTGCCCGGCTGTGTTTGAAGTGTTTTCACCAGTTAGGCTGGAAACGTCCCCAGGGTCACCCAACATTACCCAAACCTGCTCTGACCGAGCCACATCACTAAAGCGGGGGTGCCTGATCCATGATCCATGGGCTTGGGCACGCACCTGATGAGCAGGAATCCCCGCGCTTCCCGGGGCAATGTGACTGTCCCTTTTGTGTCCTGTTTGTAAACAGCCGGGCTGGGCTCGCCCAGAAGGGTTTTGTTTGTAGCCGCCGTGCGCCGGGCTGTGAAGGGCTTTAAATAGCCACTGCCAATTATTTTCGGATTTTGAACAGGGAAAGAGCTAGTAAAGGTCTTTGGGAAAGGTCTGATTGATGCAGAGGGAGAGGAGGGAGGCGGGGAAGCAGCGGGATGCGCGGCTGCCCCTGTGCTGTGGGTGTGCAGGGAAATGACTTTTCTGACCACTGTTGTATATTTGGGAAAGGCAAACTTAATGCTGAGAAGCCATTGAGCTATTTCTCCAGTTTGGCATCTTTGTTAGTTATCACTTTATATGGGTAAGAGCAGAGAGAGAGATAAATTACCCTAAAACCTATCACTGAGTTTTTACCATGGCAGGGATTATGATTTGGCAGCCGATGCTCACCTTCCTTCTCGGGAATCTCAGCGGTATCACAAGTCCCCAGGCATCAGACAGACACGGCACATGTCCCTGAGACCCTGCACTGACCCCTCCTGTCCAGGCTGAGTCTCCCAAATCCCCAGGCAGCCCCTGAACAGTCCTTGCATCAAGCCTGCCCCTCGCTGGGCACACCAGAAATCCAGCCCAGCGCTGCTTCAGCTGGGAAGCACAACAAAATATTGAAATCCTTCATGGAAGGACAGGAGATCCAAGCAGATGCCACGTTTCAAGCTGCAGCTTGATGTGGCTGCAGAGAAACACCGAGCACGAGGCAGGGCATGGTGGATCCCATTGGTTCCATGTGGGAATAAATACACTCCTGCCTGGCACAGCCAACCTCTTAACAAGCTTCTGGCTTCATGCAGGGAAAACGGTGACCTCAGCAGAGTAAAAGCCTTAAAAACGTTCCAGGAAACAACTGCTTGTTATTCACAGGGGGAGAAAATGGGACAGCTGAGGGAGAGCAAAGCAGGAGGATGCCGGGTGGCAGGAAGGCTTTGGGGATGTGATGGCAGGTGGCACGGACACCACACGGAGCTGCAGGGAGGGCTGGACCCTGACCTGCAAATCATGTGGCCTGTGCTGATGCTGTCACTCACTGGGGCTGCCAGCCAGGGGAACGTGGAGCTCCAGCCCTCGCTGGTTTATGGGGTGTTTATTTACAGCTCCTCCTGTGAGCCAGGCTGTTTTCCAGCCTGATTTCCCACGGAACTCCCGCTGCCTGTGGGTCACTGGGCTCGCTGCTCAGGCTGCCGGGTGTGTTGCCCACCTCACGTGGCTGATGGACAGGGAGAGGCTCAAAGCACGTGCAGTTCCCAGAGGTTTTGTGAGCACCCAGTGGTGGGGGAAGTGGCTGCCACTGCTCACCCAGGGATGGATCCATCCCGAGCAGCAGGCTCTCCCAGCTCCAGAGCAGAGCATGTGGAAGAGCAACCAGTGGCATTTGTGTGACCCCCACCAGCACTGTCTGGAAGCCAAACCCCAGCTGTGGCCCATTTGTGTGAGCACCACCGATCCCTCTTGAGCACAGACCTCAAAAATCCAGGAGGAACATGCAGCCACTCATCGCTGCTGCTGCCTGGTTAGGGGTTGGCACGTCTGGATCATGTTCACTTGGAAACTGGCTGCTGTCTGAGGGACAAAATATCTTGCAGCCAAGCCCGACTTTTGTGAAGTGACAAGGACTTGTCCTGGTTTTATCCCTCCTCTCCCCACTCTGCTCCTGCAGGACTATGTTGGTCCCCTGAGCCATTTAATGCTGTATAATCTGCTTTGGAACACAGGCTCTGATGAATGCTTCATCCCACCCACAGGTTTCCAAATGATAAAGGATCTGTCTCAGAAAGGTCCCCTGGATTTGTTTCCCCTGTGTTTGTTTTCTGCAGCAGAAGCTGAGATGGTCCATGACCTCTAAGACATTTGAGTAAGAAATGACAACAATGTTCTATTTAGATGAGGCAGATATTGGCAGTTAGGCTGGAAACTTTCTGAAAATGAGGTGGACTAAACAGTTAATAACTTTTAAAGTGTCCTAATGATGAAAGGATTATTAAATTCTGAAGAGATGGGCCCAGGTCTTGACCCTTATCTTGGGTTCTCTGGAGATAGTCCAGGACCTCGTGTTTTTCACAGGGTTGTTCAAATGGTTTATACTTGAGCAAAGAGAGAAAAACTACTGAGCTGCAGTTTGGACCAGGGGTAGGAGTTATCTGACAAGCTGTAATTTGGAATCTCTGAAGTCTAGGGGAGAGCAGTCCTTTTAAAGTATCAAACTGGTGGCAATTCCAAGCTGGGACATCATGAGCCATTAGGGAATGGAAATTCAGTCATGCAAAACAGCTAAGCATATCAGCTGCTAAAAGAGAGCCTGTTTTGTGGAGGAAAACAGGGAGGCTGAGCCTACAAATGTGTCCTCTCATGTTCTGCATGAAGTTTCTGGAAATTCCCATTTACACAAAGCAAAGGTTAACCCCTGGTTGGAAGAATCCCCCAAAATCCTACCCTGCTCCAGATCTTCCCAGTGTGTCTGTGTGGTTAAAGGTTAAACCCTGAAACCCTTTGTCAAGTGTCTCCTTTGAATCTGGTAAATTGGACTTGGAACCTGCCTTTGAGCTCTTCATCAGAGGTCAGATTCCAGCCTATTTCTGACAATTTATGCTAAAATATGTGACTTAGGAAAACTTTTATTACCAAAAATCTGAAAGCAGATTTTTTTTTTCCCCCCAGTTTGATTTACAGAAAATATCAATGTGTTAAGTGTGGCCTTGACCACACACATTAACTGCTGGGGTAAACAAGGGAAGATTACCTGACTTACCAGGGGTTGTCATGACCTACCACAAGGTTTGTTTGAGCATTTTGCCTTTCACACTTCGTAATTTTGGGTTTTTCCTCGCAGAGCCATATCTGTACTGAAGAAAACAGAAGCACAAAGGCACCCAAACACAAATGTGAGTGGTGCACAGAAACCCCCCCTCAGCAAACCACAGTTCCCAGCTTCACACAGCTTTAGAAACTCTTCTCATTTCAAGTCCTACGTGAGGTTTCCAGAAGGTTTCCCACCTACAGACAGAGGAGAGGGGAGTTTTCATCCTTGTAACAAATATTCATTATTTTAGCTTCTGGTCACCACAAACACCTAATATTTTTTAATAAATTCTGATTTTTATTTTTTTCATGCCTGTGCATGATTCATTTAATCTTTCCCTAAAGAGTCTGGGGAATTAGACGAACGAGGCAAATTAATAAACTACTGTAGCCATGAGACCTCTTACACTTGACTTGCCAAGTACAGTACATCATCCTTAACTCAGAGGTCCAGGACCAGTTATTGTTGTGCAGATTTTTGCCATCCTCGTTGCTGGGTGGCTGCTGCCCACCGGGATGCTGCCAGCTGGAGCGTGCATGGCTGGGAAAAACCACGGGGATTTGGTGAATTTGGATGCTGAGACAGTGGATGGCCACGGGGTGCTCTGCCATGGCTCAGGCATCGAGGTGTGCTGAATCCCTGCCAGGGAAATGCGCTGTATAGCTGGAGATTTTATCACAGGCCATTGTAACTCGACAACAATGAAGCAATTAGAGCTTGGACTTGAGCCTGCAGCGCTTGCTGTGATGGGCCTCACCTTGGTGGGGACTAACAGCAAGGTTTGGTTCCTTCTGCTGTGGCTTTATCCGTCCCACAGACTTGGTACAAGGTTAGTTTGGGGCTGTGCACCCTTCTCTGAGGTTCTGACATCTTCCCCATCACCAGGGAGATAGAGATCAGGGGGTTACCCCACCCATCTCCACGTCGGGGTCAGCAAAAAGCACACCCAGGCTTTGCAGAGGGTGGGTTTAGGAGCAGTATTTATGTGTTCTCTCAGCGCTTGCAGCCCTTTGGGCGGGGGTGAGGTGGAGAATGAGCAGCTCAGGGCGGTGGGATCTGCCTCCAGGAGCTGAGGCCATGCCTGGGCTGTGGTGGGATGGATTCCGTGTGCTCTGGACAAGCTCACGCTCCAAGGCAGGGCTGCAGCATTCTGATATCGATCTTTGTTTAATATAATATAATATAATATATTAAGCAATTTCAACAGTGAGCACCTGGCAGTGCTGTTTGGCAGGCAGCCCACGCTCTGGGGAGCATCACTTGCTGACTTGTGCTGTGCCCAGCCCCTGCCTGCCCTCCCAGCAGCTTTGGGAGAGGGACAGGGCAGGGAGGGCCTGGCAGGGCAGGCAGCAGGGACCCTCTGGCTGAGCCCACCCCCAGAGAGGTTTTCTCTGAGCAGATGGGGACCGGAGTTCCCGATTTTATTGGTATTATTGCCTTTTCCAGTGAGCTTTTTCCTCTGTGGTGGCCCACAGATGGGGTGCAGAGGGAACACCGGGGAAGGCTGTGTTCTGGCAGGCAGCTGCTTTTGCTGTCCAAGGCAAGGAATGCTAAGAGACAAGGGAATGCACAGATCCAGATGAGATTTGTCATTTACTGGTGGCCTCCTTGCAAAGTGCACCTGTGTCTGTCTGGAACAGTTTTAAAGAGACGCAGTTCTGGCAGGGCAGGGAGGTGGGACAGAGCAGGGGCTCCCATCTGCCCCTCTCAGGGTGGTCTCAGAGAACTTGAGAAGGCTCCTGACCATGGCAGTGATGATGTCCTGACTCCCCCAGCTCTTTGCTGGCACAGGATGTGGAGGTAGACTCCTTGGAAACCTGGAGATGGCAACACAGTGATTGCCATGGAGCATCTGCTGGGAAGTGGGGACCTTGGCTGTGCTTTAGCCAGACCCTAAAGCTTCACCCAGCCATGTTGGAGACAGAAGCATTTGTCTTGCCAGGGAGAGTAATTTCTGTGCATCCTTTAATCTGGGAACCCCACCTTTGTTGGGGAGAATGGATCCAAGCACCTATGAGCATCCTGAAGAGGGAGCAGACAGGATCACTGTCTGGAGCTCTGGCAGGTTTGGGAGTGAATGCCTTCCCAAGTTCCTTTATAGGCAGAATTTTCTAGTTGTTTGTGTCAATTTTGCCATGTGTAATCTGTTTGGCTTGCATGGAGGAGCAGCAGGACACTAATTAATTAATGATCACAGAAATGACTCACTTTCCTTGTGCCCTCCTGTGGCACCTTCTTTGTCACAGTGGGAAGCAGGAGCACAGATCCTGTTCCAGGCTGCTCTGGCCTGTCTCCTAGGGAAGGAGGTCAGCAAAATAGGGATTTACAGCAGCCATGCAGCATTTGTCACTTGCCCAGTGTCACCACAGAAGAAGCAGAAGCGGTGTGAGTGTGCTGAACAGCCACTCAGTGTTCCTGAGGAAAGCTGGGAACGTTGAGGTTTTCACAGCACTGGGACTAATGCTGCCTGTTTGAATGAAGAAGACAATAGCTCTGTAATTGGTGTGACTTCCTGAACAAAAACAAATCTATCTGCTTGCCCTGTCCCAGGGCAGGCTGGGCAGTAAGGCTCCTACACCAAGGAGGATCCTCCATCACCACTGCTTCCCCAAAAAGTCCTGTAGGACCTCCATTGCTGGCACAAATCTGTATGCAGGAGTCCCTAAGAGTGGAAAATCCTGCCAGGGTTAAAATTCTCCCCCCACCAACAAGCTGTGGTGTAGTGAGAACACAGAACTTACATCTCATTTAGGACAAAATAAAATTAATCCTGGTCCGGAACAGGAGAGAGAAGTGATGCTGGAGGTGGGGGGGAGAAGCTGGAACATCACCATGCAGGGGTCAGTTTTATTTGCAGATGGGCAACAAGCTGTTTGTCGTGGGCAGATCCCTTCCCTCTCAGATTATCCCAGCTGCCTGTCATCAGACAGGGCTGAATTCCCCATTCCCAGACAAGGCTTGGTCATATCCTCTTATGACAGCTTAGAGTCTGTCATTACTGCTCATTACCAGACTGACAGGGGATGGCAGGGCCCATCCCTGCTGCCCTGCCTGCAGCTGACACGATGGGTGAGGGATGCAGGAGTCAGGAACCCCTGGTGCCTTTAGAAATCCCATAGGAAAAAGAGCCTCTGAGCCCCAAATCCACCAGCACCACCAATGTCAGTGTGCAAAAATAAAACATATATATATACATATACATATATATATATATACACACACATACACACATATTTTTAACTGAAGGGGAAGATTTTCATGTTACAACATTGAAAACAGACCAAGGAGGGGCTGACTGAGCCCCTTAAGTGTTCCCCTGGATATTTCTTGTTCGTGCTACACTACGTGAAGGTGAGATAAAACATCACACAGCTTCCTTTGGCCCCTGGCCAGGCAAAGATTGGAAAATAATCCCCCTTTTTATGGATGTCTTTATCCATCTAGCACATACAAGTTTAGCCAAGAAGGATGTGAGCACTTCAGGGCAATTGATGTCCAGTAAAAGAAAAGCCCCACTACATCCTCTCTTATTTTCCTAAGGGTGTTATGGAGGAGCTTCAGATGAACTGGAAGCAGGTCGTGCAGCACGGATCTCGGCAACACATCGAGGTGAAAGCTAAACTGGATGTTTACTTTCCTCCCACTTCCATCTGTGATCCATAGCTAGGAACAGAGACTCAGCTCCCTATTTATTCAATGGGAGATGATAGAATATCTCAGGATACAGCAGCCAATTCGCAGTATAAACAGACAAAACGTTTCCTGGGGTTGATTTGTCAGGAACAGCTGTTCCTTAGGACCTTGTAGGTACCTTTCCCTCAAGCTGATCAGGACTTAAAAAGCCCTCCACAATGTAAATACTCGACAGTTCAAGCAGGCGCTGCAGCTGCTCGCCGAGGAAGGCTTGAGTTATGGAAATAGGGAAATTGCTGCTCCACAGGAAGATGGAGTTAAATATTTCCTCTGGCTTGGGAAGTGTTGTCACGATGATGGAGAAAAACAGAGCACCCAAGGAAATGGGGACCACGAGGAAGGGCAATTAGTGACTGGCTCCAGGTGCTTGCTATAGAGGCTTAAGGACAATTACACAGGAGCAGGACTCACCCTTTAAAAATGTTGTGTATAAGGAGTCAGAGAGAATGTCCCTAAACAACAAAACACCTTCCTTTAACATTGCTTTCCCATTTTTTTTCTTCATCTTCACTTAGTCATCATTTCTGTGGCCGAATGCAGGTTTCCATCCATACCAGGCAACCTCTGTTGTCTTTTCAGTCTTGAAACTGTGCAGTGTTTTTGAGACCACTCACTTAAAAAGAGCATTTAAAGTGAAGGTGGTCCTTGCATGTAACCCCTGAGAGAGCTGTCAGGAGCGCAGCATAAATTACAGCCTCTTCTACTGACCATTTATTTTAAGGAAGATGGAAAAAAACGAGCATGCAGATGATGATGATGATGATGAAAGCCAAGAGCATTTTTCAAAACCCAAGGTCCTCACGCTAATAATAAAAAATTCCTTGTCTCTGCTGGGGGTGACCTTGTGAAAACCAGCTTGCCTGTGTATCTCAAAACACCAGGACTAAATTAGGCCTTCATAATGTGAGTGTAGTCTGAACTAGACTGTTTGTGTTCCCTGGAGGGGTCAGTGTGACGGGGATGTAGCTTGTTTAGCCTAGTTTAGATGCAGTGGAACGCACTGAGATGTGTTCAAGTGTGGTGAGCTGCATATGTTGCTTTCTCCTTGCATTTAGGAGACAGGACAGCTCAGAGCAGCTTGTAGGCAAGTGGCTGCTGGAGAGATGGCTGCTGGATGAGGAGTGAAACAATTCCTTTTAGATGGGAGCTGTTGCTGGCAGGACAGTTTCCAAAAATGCAGGTGTTGTGGTAAATGACAGTTGGTTTGCCCAAGCTCATGAGTTTCAGCATGTTTTTGAGCTACACTGGGAAGCGCTTCCAGTTTTCCAGAATGCTGAGGAGATGACCTGGACCCGATGGAATGTAAGCCCTGTATTATGACAAGGTGTCCTCATCTCTTCAGGCTCCATCTCTGAACCAGCCACGCTGGGATCCTGGGCTCCCTGGCTTGGACACTGGTGACCTTAAAAGATCCTACAGAACTTCAGAGTGCAACTTCCAGAGCTTCTGGATTAATTACAAAAGCCCCAAAATCTGTGATAATTTTAATTTTTGTCTTAGATAATATTTTTCTTTTTCTGGCAAGTTTTCAATACCTCTTCTTTCATAGAAAAAAGTATTTTAAACTTTGCCAGTTGAAGCAGAAAAGAAATAGTGGCCCTTAATCAGCTCTAGTTATAAACTTGGATGAGAAATATCAATTAGATTTTTGTCATGGCCCTTCCAGTTTTAGGCTGGAAGAAAAAGAAGCCAAAACTGTTCTAGATTACTGGCTTGTGTTTCTAATCAATAATCTCTTTTATTTCACACAGCCTCACCAGACTTGGGACTTCATGATCTCTAGTCTATTATCTCTCAAGGAAAAACAACTAAATGAAACTTTATTTGGGTTTACAACACTGAAAAGAGGCAGAGTGTACATGTTTTGGAGACAACTAGTGCAAAATTAAACTACTTATTAGGAAAAGAATAATCAGTGTCAGTTAGACCCTGGTGTCCATCCTTGGAGGGTTTCAGACTCAACACTGCAAGGCCCTGAGCAACATGATCTGAGCAGGGCTTGTCTAGTCTGTGCTTTGGCCAAGAAGGGCTGGACCAGGTGATCCTTGAGGTCACTTCCAACCTGGTATTCTGTGATTCTGTGACATTATCTGATACACATCCAACACCAAAACTGTAAATCTGTAGAAAACATCTACAAGTAGATAAATATATTGTAGCCAGAGCTGTGGCACGGCCACCTCTGGGAGCAATCTACTCATTCCCCTGTTCTAAGCTGGGATATTGATCCAGCACTGGCCCAGAAAGAAATGCCTTCTGCATTGTGGAACTGGCAGTCAAAAACATCAGGGAAAAAAGAGACGTAACCAGTTTGTTTATTTTTAAATCAGGACTTTTAGAAAACGATGTTTGTGGTTCATTTTTGGTCTTTACTTCTAGTTCCTGAACCTTCAGCGTGCACTGAGGTTATATTTAGTCCATACTTTTTGCTTTTCTGCGGTGCCTTGAGGATTAGAAATCTACTTTGAAAATAAAACCTCGGAGTCCAACTTAATCACTTGGCTCTGGAGGCAGAAGGTCTAGGACTGGAAGCAAATGTTCCAAGACAAACATTAAAATACTGACAGCTGACAGAACTGTGATGTAACAGTGTTTAACTGAGAAGATCTAACAGGACCATATGCCGAGGCAGTCAACAGCTCTAAGGGGAAGTCAAAGTCCAGGGGACTTTTCTCAAGGGGTTCTCAAATAAGATGAAGCTGTTTTGATTTTGAGCAACACACCAGCGAGGCTTTATTTGGAATATTCTCTGGTGTGAGAGGAGGACAGCCAAGAAATAACATGGTTCAGCTTCAGACCTGTGTGCTCCGAGGGAAGCCCAGCTCCACTTGACCCCTTCCCTGAGTGCCCAAGGATGACCTGAAACCTCTTGAACACTAAATGATCCAGGCAAGACTTGGAATAAGAGAGTGAAAATTCAAAGCCAGGGAGGCAAGATAAGAGAAGCAGCAGCAAAATGAAAGGGCAGAACTTCTGTTTCTTCAGCAGAGTGGTCGGAAAGCACTAATCCAAACAGACATTTTGCTCCATTTTAAAAACAGTCTTCCTAATTTGATGCAAGAGATCAGCCCCATTCCTCTGAACAGCCACTTCTGCTTCTGACATGTGTGTCCTGGACTCTTAAATACTTCATATCTACTTATCATACTCTACATCAGGCCAGCTCTAACAAATAACATCCAGGCCAGTTTGGACAGGGCTTAGAGCAACCTGGGCTAGTGGAAGGTGTCCCTGCCAATGGAAGATGTTGGAAGGAGATGATTTTTAAGGTCCCTTCCAACCCAAACCTCTCTATGACTCCATCATCAGTTGTGTAATAAATATCACTAATATAGTCGGTGCAATGTGATTTTTTCTGTACTGTTCAAATCTGGATTGTGATCAAAGGTCCAAATCTGGACTTTCTCCCTTTAAGGGGCCTTGGGTGTCTGCCCAGGCCCCTTGACTGTAGCAGAGGGAGGTACTGTGGGAAATCTTGGGGAACTGGGCTATTGACAAGCCATATCCAGGAAGAAAAGCACATGAATCCCCCTGTGTCAAGGATTTTAAAGGTTCCAACTCCAGCAGAGGAACGTGACCTTTGTGAGACCGAGCAGCTTCACCAACTTCCAATTATTCCAGCAGGAGCTCCACATTTTGCATAATTTTGTAGAATTGGTTTTATTGATTAAGCTGAATTGCACTGGGCAAACATAAGTCAGTGGCTTGCCCTGTCTGCTGCTGTTGTGCTTGGCCAGTAATGAGATGTACAGACAAATGATTACACATGGATCTGGCTGGCTTATGACATCAATCGTTTACTCCTCAGTTAAATACACTTCTGAATTCTCTAATGCTCAGTCCTTACTCTGACCTCTGCAGAAGATCTAATTCCCTGTAACATTTAAGCAATTTCAGCTGTATAAACCCCAAACATACACTCTAAACTGTCCTTTTGTGCTAAAGCCCTGTAAATTCAAAGCTGTCCCTGGACATGGGCAGCCCCAGAGCTGCCTCCCCTATGGAAGTGGAGGCTTTTGAAGCTTGAGCTTTTTTCAAAGAGCTCAGGTGAGGTGCAGTTGAGACATGTGGTGGGAAACTGAAGCAACACGTTTCGGTATTTCTTGGGGTGGCAAGGATTATTTGGGAGACAACAAACCTACTTCTCATATAAAAGCAGAAATGTGAGTAACAAAAAGCCTGTTTATAAGGCTGCTTACCTACCAGACAGCCACGTCAGAGCTGTCAACGGAGAGAGGACAGACAACAAATTAATGACCTCCTGCTGCTCAGTGAACGACTCAGCTTTGCTTCAGCATCTTTTGGTGCAGTGGGAGGGACACAGTGATCCCAGACAATGTTCTAGGGCAATTATTTTATTCTGCTTCTACCCTTCACTTTAACATAACACACAGGAAAGGAGGCACAGCAGCTTTTGTGAGGCCTGACACGAGTAAACAACAGTTGCTCAAGGTGCAATTACTAAATTATTTTCTTTTAATGGTGGAATAAAAGCAGTTAAAGAACTGTCCTCCCAGAAAAGTAATCTAGTTTGAAAATGATTTATTTTTTCTATTCCCCTCACTGTATCTGTAAATAAAGCAAAGCATTATGAGGTATTCCGCTAGATGGATTTTTGCAAGATTAAAAGTAGATATAAGATTGAAAGCTACTTTTTATGCAGTTGTTGAAGCTGCCTACTTGGGGTGAGGAATGCTGAGAGAAGGTACAGATTTTTTACAGAACACACCTCTTAAGTATATTAAATTATACCAATGATAAATTATAAATTATATCAAATGATATTAAAGTAAAAAGAATTTATGGCCCAGGCTAGACCTGCATTAACATAAAAATCTATTATCTTCCAAAATTCATGACTTCCCAGAAAAATGGCCTTTCCACATTTTAATTCCAGACTTGTGTATTCCTTATCTTCCTCAGTTACCATCCAAGGTCTGCACTAGTGGCTTTACACCATCCCTAATATTCTTTCACCATCCTGCTGAACCAGGACTGTGGCAATTGGCACCACTCCATGGAGTCTCACTCTCACCTGGTTTGTTTTCTGGTTTTATTTGAGCCCTCTGTGTTTAATCCCAGATTTGCTCATAAAAGGGATAAGTCTCGATGAATAGGTAAAGGGAAAAGCTTCCGAGACACAGAATGAAAATATCCAGAATCCTTAAGCAGTCTACCGGTGGATTACGTCAACTCAAAGATAGATTTTGCTCCCTCTGGCTCATCAAATAATCAGATTAGCTGGCACTGATTATGCTCTGCACGATGGGCTGTGTTCTGTAAACCAAACACAGAATGTCCCTTCTCTGTTGCCTCGTGTGCTCCTGGGGAGCCTTATTTATAACAAATCCCATTTTCACTTTCGCCGACCGCTGATGGCTTCGGCTGGAAGTTGGGGCGTATTAATGCCATCTGATAGTGCTGCCTTGCTACACCTGAAGCAGAAAAATGCCTGAGTTTTTTGCCTCTTCGGCTCCACAGCCACCAAGTTCAGCATCTGTGACTTTTATACAACGTTTGGGGAGGGGTGAAGCCGTCGGGGGCTCACAGAAGCCAGCAGTCAGAGGAGGGGGCCACCCAACCCAGCATCAAAGCCAGTGGCTGTGCAATGTGGTATTTTCATCTCCTCCAGCCTCAGCTGGCAGTGTTGGAGGAGTCAGGGTTATGCTGACCCCACACTTCATTTGCTGCTGGCAGAAGCATTTTGGAGAGGTCCTGGGGCTTGGTAGCAGTTAAATCTGTCAGCGTTGAGGACAAGAGAGATGCTGGTCATTGCATGGAGGAATCCAGCCCTCTTTAGGCCTGACATTTCCATAGAGCAATTAGTTAATGGATTTTACTCCATTTTTATAATGGATTTTTGTCTCAAGTCCTCACAAATGTCTCACATGTCCCTGAAGGGACTCAGGCTTCTGCATCCTTTTATAGTTGTGTTGTGATTTGTCACTGTCGTCCCTCACGCCTTTCTTTAAAGGTGCACTCAAAGACCTCTCTGCATTTTCCTGTTCTTAATTTTCCCTTTGTTTTTAATACCCCGTCTCACATTTTTCTTAGTCCCCTCTCTCTTTTTCTCCTTTCTGTCCTCCCCCCCACATTCTTTTGCTGTGACAAACCTGCTGATGCCTGTTTAGAGCGGCGGCAGCAGCCACGCTGTGCTCACCATCTGGGACAGGCGGCTCCTGCAGTCTCATGGAGCCTCCAGCTCCATGCTGAATGCACATGCTGGATTACAGCCACCCCATCTTCTCCCAGTCTCCCGTTTTTCTCCATGTGTGTTGCCTTTCTGTTGGCCACAGACTCTTTCCCCTGCTCAGTGTCTGCTCAGCTGAGGAACGTTTCTAAGATTCCCTGATCATATGGCTCCAACTCTTCAGCTGGAAAACCCTATCCTGATGGATTTACTCTGTCATCCCCCTCCTCTGCTCCATGTGGAACCAGAGAGAAAGCACGAAAAATATGGAGCATGTGGAAGTTTTCAATCCAAGTGCTCCCCACTTGGAACCTTTTTCTTTTTGCCTTCGACATCCATTTCAAAGTGAGGAGATAACAACTCAGAAGAGGCTTTGGGCATATTTCTGGACAGTTTTTCTGAGCTGTATTTATTTATTCTCTATCTCTCTTAGCTATTTTGTCCCTAAACAATCACACACACACAAGTATGACTGTTTGGAGAGCTGTGAGGGGACTCTTGCTGGACCCATGCACGGCCATGGCACTTTTGCTGCAGAACAGTAGACTTGTTTAGGCTGGAAAAGCTCTCTGAAATCATGGAGTTCAACTGTTCCCCCAGCACTGCCAAGGCCACCACTAACCCATGTTGCCAATGCCACATCAACATGGCTTTTAAATCCCTCCACCACTACTGCCCTGGGCAGCTGTGCCAGGGCTTGACAACCCTTTCCATGTAGCAATTTTTCCTCATATCCAACCTAAAGCTCCCCTGGAGCAACTTGAAGCTATTTCCTCTTGTCCTGTCAATTCTTATTTGGAAAAAGACCGATGCCCATCTGGCTCCAATGTCTTTTGAGGGAGTTGTAGAGAGCAGGAAGGTCCCCCTGAGCCTCTTTTTCTCCAGGCTGAGCCCCCACAGCTGCCCATGGCATGGGTTGGGAATAGATGGTCTTTCAGGTCCTTTCCAATCCAAACCATTCAGTGGTTCCATGATTATGGCTTCTCTGACCTCATCCTCGTCTGGACAGAGGGGACAGTGATCTAGCTACAGCTGAATATTTCTTACGTTTCAAACTAAAATGGGAAAAGGAGCCACAAGTATGTGATTTACTGGGTGTGAAGGCGGAGGCTGACTCAGAGAGAGGATGGGAAAAGGGTAACAAATCAGTCAGCCATTTCAAATATCCTGTTCTCAATATCTCCAAAACATGTTCCCCCTTTGGATTTTTGTGCACGTCTATTCCTCACCTTTTGTCAAAGCGTCTCACTTCAGTTGCAAACCCTCCTTGCTCACAGAGAGCCTGAAAACACAGAATGAATCAGGATTTGAGGAGGGAGTTGTGCATATTCAAAGTTCAGCTAGTGAGAAATAACCATCTGGTGAGCACGTACATCCCTGCTCCTGGATAAGCCGAGGATGAATCTCCTAATGGGAGCCGGCGCTCTGTCTGAGAGCGAGGAGTTACCAGGGTAAAGAGAATTACATAAGAGCGAGATCTGCACTTAGACATCGCTAACTAGATGTAATCTTTGCACTCAGGCTGAGGTAATTCTGCTGCAGCACAAAAAAAAACCCACCCAACACTCCATGCCAGCAGAAAACAATTCGCTGTTTGGCTTTTTGCTTACCTGAAGCACAGTTTTGCTTCACGGAGTCCCCCCAGCTATTGCTCACAAAACGCTGCTGTGAAACGTTTCGACGCCTGCTTTCTAATTATAGCTTTGGGTATCATTTGCTCGGGTATAACCAGGGTGAATCAGAACAGAAACATCAGGGAGGGTGGAGGGAAAAAGCCTTTTACTAACAGAGAGCAGCAGGACAGAAGAAAACAGGGCATCCTGTGAGGCAGAGCAGTGCAAAGGGCTCGTGTTTAACAGGAGACGGCGGCAATTTGCCACGGGATTATTCCGAAAAAAATCCTAAACTCATAAATTCTTTGCAGAAAAGGAAGGGAATTTCCCAGCCCTCTGCCAGTGAGGCTCACACCTTGGAGGCAAAAAGGGCTACAGCGCTGGTGGGGCAGCTCCAGGCTGACGAGGAGTGGGAACAAGGGGGGTTTCTTAGCTGGGGTCCACGGATATTCCTGCAAAATCACATCGTGAAAACCAAGCACGTTGCTTGGTTTTTTGAATGAAAATGAAAAAAACCAAGCACGTTGAATGATGAAAACCAAGCACGTTGCTTGGCTTTCATCAAATCTGTGGGGTCTGACAGGGAAATTTACTATCGGATCTTTCTTGTTCTAGAGGAACTGGGAGAAAGGAGATCAGACTCAGGACGGCCAAGGAAGTTAGAGGAACAGGGATTTATGATGTTTGAGAAGTGGGGAAAAAAGAAAGCTGGAACACATGCATGTGCAAATGATATTTTTAGCTGTGAGTGAAGGCTCATGGTTCTGCTGTGGGTTTATTCTGAGGTGCACAGGGCAGTTGCACAACTCTGTGTGAAGGCACACGATCTCCAAGGCCTGAGTGAATCCAGCTCTGCAAAGGAGAAGTTCCCAAAATAACACGTTTAGCTGTCAAATGAGTATGACTGTTCCAAATCCCTTACCAGGGAGTTAAAATTTCTCCTGAAACTGGTGGAATGAAAGGAAAATTTTGGGTGGAATATAGGAAATTAGTACTTGCCTACAACTTTTTCTACCTCTAACCAAAATAGAGTTATCTTTCTGACATTTAAAACCCAAAAAGATGATCAAACACCTGATCTGTGGAGAACTTAGTTATCAAGTCATGTAGATTTTGATATCTCTCCAAATTAGAAGTCTGAAAGCTCTGATTGGATAAAATTCATGTGTAAATATCAATGATCTAAACCGCTGAAAGGTCATTCCTATTGTATTTTATTGTTTAAGTCTAGAACAAATGGCAAACTCCTGCAAGATAAACCTGGAGGGAGATGCCAGCAGCAGACATAAAATCTTTGGCTTAAAGGAATAAAGTCACCAGCGTTAAAAAGGCCTGGCAATTTGGAGATGCAGCCAGGGTTCGCTTTTAAAAGTGACAATGGTAAATATTTTCAAAATCAGTTTTACCACGTGTTCACCTTTGAGTACTGTTCAGGGACCTGTTTCACTCCTCTGCTTCTGCTCTTCAGGACAACCATGCAGAGATCCAAATGCCTTGAAATCATAGAATCCTCTGAAAATATTTTTTCAGGTGGTGATGTTTTTGTCTTACCTATGCGACAAAAGCCTCTGAAATAACACGAGCCAAGCTTCATTAAAGCTCTTTTCTGTGTTGTGAGGGTACATTACACACTCCTAATGTGCTGCAGTGCACTGTGTTTTGTCTAAAATATGTTTCCATGATCACCAAATGGTTTTCTAGCAGTTTTAGAAAATATTGTGGAAGAATTGGAAGGGATATTTTCTTCCAAATTACATATTCCTGCCCATAGCAGGGGGGTTGGAACTAGAGGATCTTTAAGGTCCCTTCCAACCCAAACCATTCTGTGAATCTGTGATATTCCTTGTATTTTAAGCTCTTATTATGCAGTCTAATCTATAACAATTATTTCTGGAAATTTCCCATTGTTGTACAGTTGTGGCAGCATTTAGGATTTATCCCAACAGCTCTTCCATCACCTTGCCTGGCTGCCAAGAGCAAGGGATACATCTTCTGAATGATTTCTAAGCATAGAGATGGGACAATTCCTTCAGATAAGGAATATATAATATTTATGACTTATCCAAGTCTATCCAAGAAAAAAAAAATAAAGTTGTCTCCCTGTTTTCCATAGCTGCATTTTGAGAAATGCACCAACTTTTTTTTCAGTGGAATTGGAAAGAGAATTTAGTAAATAACTAGTCTGGGAGAGACAAATCACATTACCCTCCCCCTGCAATGGTTCTTGATGTTTATAGGGAACTAATTTAATTGCAAATGAAGACAAATTTCTATTTCAGTCTCCATAAGTAATTACATTTTACTTGTCCTGACTCCAGTTCTAGTTGTTTGTCTGCTGGACAAAGGGATTTTTTCCTAGCACTGCTCTCCTGGAACATCTCAGGTGCTTTTCTTTTATGCTGATTGAGCAAGAAGGCATGGATCCAGCTGGTCCAGGATGAGTTTCCCAGTGCAACACCAAGCCTGAGGCATTAGTTAAGAGTCCCCCCTCCATCACCATGTCTGGGAATGGGGATTTAAAAGCATGGAAATAAAAAAGTGCTAAAACATTTGAGAAAGCCTGAAAAAAGAAGTGGGAACTGAAGTAGGGGGGAAAAAAAATTCAGGTACCATGAGGGAAAAGCAAGGATGTGGGCAAATACACTTTTTCTGTCAGTGAGCCTGCAAGAGCAGCTTGAAGAAGATGCAGACTTGCAGTTTTTGAGTAGAAAGAAAAGAAAAATAAATAAAATTGCATAGCCATCATGAAGACTGAACCCAAGGGCTGGAGGAGCAGTTTTGGCTGGTCTTTTCCTTCCAGAAGAGGAATGGGCTTTGCACTGTGGGGCTGCTGCTTGGGTGAGTCCACCAGCCCAGGGTGGACGTCCTGGATTTCAAACCGCACACACTCAACATGCTGAATAGAGGAAATTTTGACAGTTTATTTCACAGAATCACAGCATCAATTCAGTTGGAAAAGACCTCCTAGGCCATTGAATACATCACCACCTTTATCGACAAGGCCACGGCACTGAGTGCCACGTCCAGTCTTGCCTCAAACACCTCCAGGGATGGGGACTCCACCAGGGCAGCCCCTTCCAATGTTTAATCACCCTCTCTGTGAGGAAATTCCTCCTAATGCCCAACCTAAACCGCCCCTGGCACAGCTAAAGACAATGCCCTCTATTTCTTATCATTGCTCAGGGAAATATTTTGCTATGGAAGAACCGAAGGAATTAATGGGAATCCAGCAAGGGCTGGGAGATGCACAGCCTGGGTGTGAGACCATCTGTCGTGATTTTCACTTTCTTTCTCTTTATTCTCTGTATTTACTGTATGCAGGAAAAGTTTCCCATCAGGACAGTGGATCTCAGGCTAATAGTGACAGGACGAGAGGACATTGTCTCAAGCTGAGCCAGGGGAGGTTTAGGCTGGACATTAAGGAAGAATTTCCTCACAGAAGGGGTGACTCGACCCTGGAAGGGGCTGTCCATGGAGGTGATGGAGTCACCGTCCCTGGTGGTGGTTAAGGATCGAAGACTGGACATGGCATCTGGTGCCAGGGAGGTGTTGGGTCATAGGTTGGACTCGATGATCTCAGGGGTTTTCACCACCGAACTGATTCTGTTCTGTGACCAGCTGCCACAGTGTTCTCCGGCCTGGCCGCTTGCCATCGCAAGGGGCTTTTTGAGGGATTATTCCCACGGGAAACGTTTGTGTCCATATCCCACCCACTGTGACGGACGCTGAGCCAAGGCGGGCGGGATGCCCTCGTTTCCTCTACTATAACACGCTCTGCGCGTTACCGCGCGTGGCCCGGGCACATGTTCGGCTCGGGGAGGGCCGTGTGGTGCCGGGCGGCGCCGAGGGAAGCGGCGGGATGTGCGGGAAGGGATTGGGAATATCCAGGAATGCCCGGGAATGTCCGGGCAGGGGCACCACAGGCTCCCCCCCTGAGGGTCCCCGGGGGGACCCGCCCTGAGGGGCCGGGGCGGGCGGCGCCCCCTGGCGGCCTTGCCGAGCCCGGCGCCCCCGCGGCAGCGATGACATCACCGCTCTGCCCAAAGAGCCGGCCGCCGGTTGGCGGAGGGCGGGCGCGGCCCGGCCAATGGGCGTTGCGCAGGGCGGCAGGCGGCGCTGACGTGCGGCTCGGCCGTGCGGGGGTTTATTTTGCTTTGGGCCGCTCCGGCCGCCGCCATTAGAGCAGCGCGGGCACGGCCTCCCCCCCCCCCGCCGCGCCGAGTGGGAGCGCCCGCGGCCGCGGCAGCCGCGGCGCCTCGGGAGAGACCATGTCGTGAGCCGGGGGGGAGCGCGGGGAGGGGGGGGGGGCGGCGCGGGGCGCAGGCGGCTCCCAGCACTGCGAGCGTGTTCCTGAGGGACTGAGGGACGGATCCAGCCGGAGAGGTAAAGCCCCTGTGCACGCTCTGCCTTCTTCGGGCAGCGCTGCGAGGCGAGGGGGCGCGGGGGGGACGGGGGCGAGCGGAGCCGGCCGCGGCGGGGACCCCCGGGGGGAGCTGTGGGGAGGCGGCCCCGCATCCCGCTGGAAGCCGCGTCCCGCCGGGAAGGGCTTGTGAGGGAGAGCAGCCCGACACCGCCGCGGTACAAAGCCGGGGAACTCGGGTTCTCGCCCCGTGGCCGGTGCTCCAGACCCCGGGCTGCGGAGCCTCGGGGTGCCCGGTGAGATCATGCCCGTGCCGCCGTTCTCCCGCCCCCCTCCCGGCTGGCTTTTATTCCTTTTGGGATGTGCCCGGGGGGATCTGCACGCGCCGTGGCGGAGTAGGTGATGGGAGCGATGGGTTGTGGATTTTGGGCAGCAGAACTTCCATGGCACTGCTTGTCCCTGGAAGTGTCCGAGGCCAGGTTGGAGCAACCTGGGATAGTGGAAGGTGTCCCTGCCCGTGGCAGAGGTTGGGACTGGGTGGGCTTTAAGGTCCCTTCCAGCCCAAACCACTCGGTGATTCATTCCGTGGTTGTGGGATCGCGTATTGTCCAGGCTTTGTCGGGAGTAAAGAACGGGGCGGGGAGTGTTTCAGGAATTGAGCTTGTGTTTGCCAACCGAAGTTAAAACAAAAATCGGAAAAGTTGGATTAAGGAGCGAGGCAAAGCTGGGTAATCCGCGCTCCCAGCGCCTTTCTGTCTGCCCTCCCAGCCCCAGACTGCGGCAGCTTCCCGGCAGGAGGAGATAAACTTGTCTGCGGAGGTCAGGGAAGTGTCTGTGAGCCCTCTGGATGTGTCTGTGAATCCTTCCTGGGCAGTGACAGGGGTCATTCCTCCCAGCCCTCCCTCGCCCGTCCCCACAGCGGTCACCGCTCCCTCGGGAGCGGGGATGGGACACGGTCCATCCCGGTGTCCTGCACGGCGCGGCTGCTGAGAACTTTCTGCTGCCACGGGGACTTTCGGCCGCGGCGATAATGACAACTTTTTCTGGAATTCTTGGGGGTTGGTGCAGTAAACAAACGTTGTTTTTTAGCCGGGCTTTGTGCTGTGCCTGAACAGTCTCTGCTCACCAGCTGCTGCTGTGTCACAAGTGGTGGGGCTGCCATGTGAGTCCGGGGCATTGATACCTTTGCTGATGCAAAAATTGAAAGGTGAGATGACTCCCTCCTTTCTCTTCTTAAAGCTCGTTCTGGTGCGAGCAGAACCTTTTAGCAGTAGTTCAGGAGAGATCTGTTGTACTTAGTTTTGTTTTTCCTTCTGCTTGCCCGATCTTTGGTGGCTGCAGAAGAGCTTTGTGAAGCTCATTTCTTCCCCCCCCCCCCCCCTTTTTTTTCAGTGGTTATTCAGAGAGGGGTAAACAGGTGAGAGCAGCAGGAGGTGTTCTGGAGCTCTTTTATTGGCCTCCTTCTGAAGGCCAGGCTGAGTTGGTGTCTCAGCATGTGGAGTCTGGCATGGCACGTATAAAAAATCACCTCTGGTTTAAGTCTGTCACAGCGTTCAAAGGGAATGGAGCTTTCAGATGCGTTGTGTTTCATGGGATTTGTGAAACTCTTCATTATGTGGCGTCCTTCTCTTGAAGGAAGAAGAAATGACTACCTTTACTTTTCCTTACGCTGCTTGAGCAAGGACGGGCAGGTGGGGGTGACCAGCGAGGCCATAATCTGTTCTTGTGGAGTTGTGTCCATTTGCATTTTCTCAGAAGTGTAATTACAAATATTAATTTAATTGGAATGCTGAGCGGCGTAAAAGCATCACTGGGATTCATCATAGAAGCATGACTTAAATTGGAGACTGGTTAGAGTGCAGAATTGGTCAAGGGAGCGTTTCCAGTCTTATTTAGCCTTGTGTATGACCACTCTAATTTGTGTTGTTGGACATGTGAATTCCTCAGGGACTGGAATTCCCACCCATCTTTGGTGCCCTTTGCAAGAGGCATCTGTAAATAAGTCAGAGGTGTAAGTAGGAAATGCTTTGCTGATTGAATGGTTGGTTATTTTTAATACAGTCAATCAAATAATCAAATGTTCTCTCAGGCACTTTAAAGTGAGATTTACTGGCTCCTTCATGTGGTATTAACTTGGTGGCAACGTTTCTCTTTCCAACTTCCCTTTGCCTTATCAGTTCTGCACTCGGACTGTGCACAACTCCAGATCAATACATTCTTTACCACGATGTGCTCTCTACTAATCACAGCAGAGCATTTCAACTGCTGCTGCCAGTTCTCTTCGTAATCTCATTCCCCTTCCCTCCCCCCCCCCCCCAACAAAATTTGAAGACTGGATTATTTTGGGCTGTTCAAAATTGATGTCAACGAGTAATCCTCATTTTAACTGCATGAGTTATGATCCACAGTCTCCTGGTACTAAAATGGAACTAAACTTTAGTTTGGCAGCTGAAAATGGCTGGCTTAGCTGTAACAGAATTCTTAATTTTTTGGGTTTTTTTTCTTTTTTTCAAGTAATACTACAAGTGAAGGGGGAAAATGATGCAAAATTGGAAAGAGAATTTTCTTTCAACACAGCTGACAAAGAGTTCACCACTTCACTTGTCAAATGGCAGAGCTTGGTAAAATCAGTGAAATAACAGAGATAATTATGACTTGTAATGTCAATTGAATGGGAGTTGTTATACCTTAAAAAGGAAACGTCTGTCTTCAAATTAAGATCTCAAACATTCAGAATTCAGATGCTTTTCTGGTGTCTTTTCGTAACATTTCTGTCATGGCTGCCCTTGTTTCATCCTGCACACAGTTGTGACTGTGCTCACTTTTGCACCAGCAGTGCCTGGGAAGCAGCTTCTCACACCTCTGTAGTTATTTCTGTTGGGATTTTCTTGAAATGCAAGATTAATAATTGTCTCTGTAGAGTTTACCAGTTAACATACTTTAAAAGAAGGGCTGTAGCACTTCAGTAACAGTTTTAAGAACACATTAATCTATAACAATACAGATGATTTTCTATTTCCTTCTTTCCTGGCATGGGCAAGTGTTCAGAAGCTCTGTGGTCAAACTGGAGTTGTATCTACCTGGAGTTTTTAAAAACAGCTTTTTTTTCCTGGGCCTCTGTGCTATTTATGCAGAAACTCATTTTGCTGAAGAGTGGAGAGAGGATGAAGTGTGGAGGGAGTGGAGCAGGGAATGAGCAAAGTGATGTTTGAAGAGGGAACTGTCTTCAGGAGGGGGCTGACACGGAGAATTTGGTTCAATAAAGAAGGAAAAGTAGCTTTTTAAAAGGAACACGGGAGGGAAATGTATTGGAAAGAGTTGTACTGGTATGTGGAGAACATCTTGCCTGTGAAGCAGCCAAATTTACAGCCCTTTTGCATTTTCTACTATACAGGAGATATAGTTAAGTTGGCATTTTTCCCTTTGGTTATTTGAATTTGTCCTGATATAATCTGTTCTGCCTGTTCTTAAAACAAGGATACTACTGCATATTTTGGTGTTTTTTTTTGTTATTTCTAGTAAGTGATGTTTTATTTGGGTTATGTTTGCCTTTGCTTCTGTAATCAAATGATTCCTTGAGTTTGGTTTGACTCAGCATCTAGTTCTGAGTAGCTGTTTTTGATAAAACAGAAAAAGTTGTGGGTTACTGAGGAGTTTACAGGCACTAAGAAACTTCTGTAAGTTATGATAATGTCTAGATATTGAGGAGCTGGTGTTCCTGAACTGAAGAAAACTCAGAACCGTGATTTATGTGACTCTGGAAAGAAAAATACACTTGAGTGGTCTGGTTTGGTTGTTTGGTTTTTTTTAACTTTTTTGTGGATTAGAACTATTTTGATCAAGTAATCATTTAGTGGGTTTGAAGTTGCACCCACTTTTATGGGTCCACTCCTTTGAAAACCCTGTGGCTCTTGTTGCAGAGGCAGGTGAATATCTGGGAAGAGAAACAACTGTCATAAATCTCTCAAATGTGTATAATTCCAGCAAAAAAGTAGGGAATTTGCTTTATGGTGGTGATTGTTGGTTTATGAGAGAATCCTGATTCTTGTGGCCGTGAGGACTGTGAGTGCATTGTGTGAGCCCTGACTTGCACTTCTCTCAGGGTAATGGGCTTGAAAGTATTCCTTGTGTCCCCATTCATCTTCCCAGTATCTAAGCAGGGATTGAGGAGAGACAGCTGGCATATTCATTCCTTGCTTTATCTGAACAGTCCCCTGGAACAGCTTCACTCTACAGGTCTTACTTTCAAGAAGTGTTGAGTATATACTCATGTTTTTTAATAGTTCAACTGCCCGGGTAAGTCAGGAGTACTTTGAGTTGTCATTTACACCTTCTGTCAGATGGGCCTGTGGTTTGGCTTTTACCTGCAAAGGCTTCCCAGCACAGGGTGCCTGTTGAGAAGCTCATTTTTATCTTGCTGAAGGGCTGGGATGGTCTGCTGGACTATTTACTTTTATTTTTGACCTCTGCATTACTGTTTAGCTTGGCAGGGACAAAAATAATTGTCACCTCCTGGCTTTTAAAGGGTTTATTTAAAGAAGATTGTTCAGTGTTGCCTCTAGTAGAAAGTTACTCCCACCCCCAGAAACTATTTTTACTGTTTTACTCTGAAACTCTCTAGCAGTGCAGAGTATCTTGCAGTGGTTAACTCAGGGTTGTTGAATATGCATTATGAACAAAATAGAAATTACTAATCATAAGGTTTTAAAAAAAGTGATTAAAAAAAAAAAGAACCATTATCCCTCAGTCTCTAGAAGGAGTTTAAATTTCTTTTCCTTGTTTGACACTAGTTCTTTGCGCTGTGTTAAGTAGCAATGTACAAAGTAGTGGATTTTCTGTGCTGCAATAATAGCATTTTTGCTCCTTTTTTGACTTTTTCCCTCTTTTCGGTACTTTATCTAGTAGTCAGTATCTTAGGAAGAGCTGGATAAAATGAGCGTGGCTTTTTCTGCTCACTGGAACTGGGATTGGTCTTTTAAGTGTGTGGCCAAATGCATGTACCAAAGATAGTCCTCAACTGTACCTGAAGCTGGCTTGCCATTAATTAGGAATGAACTCCCCAGCAGTGGATGCTGAGTGTGTGTTTCCTGTTTCCTTTGCAGGCAGGTGGTTTTCCTCCACCAAATGGTGACTCTGTGTCTTGTAGCCGTGCTCTAATTTATGCTCAGCCAGCACTGAGGAGGTCCAGTGGATAATTACTGGAAAATGGACAAGTCTCAGTGTAATGTTCCTGTTGCTGGACAGGTTTAAGTGTTTTAAAGTTTTGATGTCTGACTCCACAGCGTGGTTCCAGTCGGAGCGTGACATCTGGTTTTCCTCCCCTCGTGTGTGAGGACGGCTGAGAGCTAAACAAAAACGGGTCTCGTGTTTTAGGCTCAGTCTAAACACAGATAAACTATTTTTGTGTTTGACCTCACTTTTTATAAAGAAACATCTTGTTCAACTTCTGTAATTTGTCTAAGGCTAATGTCTTTCTAAAAATGAAGTTTTAACGGTTCTGTTGTGTTTTATTGTGTGTTACCATAGCTCGAGTCAGTATTCATCTGTTGCTAACTCTTCATGGTCAGATTAATTAAATGCTGCTGGCTGTAGTTATGCAAATGTTCTATCATAGCTCATTATTTTAAGTCACTTTGCTTGGTTTTTGATTAGTATTGTGTGGGAGATGTTGTGTATTATGTAACTGTTGATCTGCTTACCCTTGTTTGCCCAAATGGTATTGGTTTCTAAGCAGTCAGTCGTATTTAAGTCTGTCCTAATGTGTAGTAACATCTCATCCGGGTAGTTATTCACTTCTAATTGAGTTTAAAACAACACAAAAAAAACAACCCTGAGAAAGAAAGAAGACTGAACTGCAAGCTGCTGCTGCTGGGTTTTTATCGGCTGTTTTCAGCAGTTTAGATTTTCTGAGGTTTTAGTTACAAATTATATAGAGCCGCACGGGGTTTGACCCATTTGAGATGAGTAACAGATAAGATGGAAACATGTACTTTGCAGTTTACACAGCAGGGTTAACTCTAGTGGGTAAGAGCACAAAAATGCATTGAGGGGTAAACATTAAAATAAAAAAAGACAGCAGGAACGGTGAATGTTTACTGCTCTCAAATATCTCTTAATTCTGTGTTGTGTTTTCCAAAGAGTCTGTTTACATTAAATTTCAGACCTAATTGTAAAATTCATTGTCAGTCTTGTATTTCGGATGTCTCCAAAGATCTGTAGCCTCTACTGCATAGAACATTTGCAAAATTGGGCATCCTCTTGCATTAAAACTGCATGTAAATTCTCTTGCTTATGAAAAGTCAGCAGTTGAATTGGAAATGTGAGGAGCATATTGAAAAGAAAGCTGATGCCAAATCAGTGTAATTTTTCTGAATGCCATAAATACCTAATAAAGTAGACTTAAAATGCTTTGAAATGAGATACGACTCCATAAATCAGAATGAAAACAATCTGTTATTAATTGTATGTAAATGAAACCCATCAGAATTCACCCAATGAACAGACTTCTGAGTGTTTTCAGAAGTTAATACTTATTTTGTCAGACTTTTTTTGGTTGATAGAACTGTGTTTCTTGCAGTGTGATTCCTTGTGAAAGACCCAAGTCTGTGTTTGGTAGCAAAGGGGTTTCTGCATTTTGTGACTGCTGCAGTCTGAGAGCAGTTCCTCTGCCTGCTCTGCAAACAGCCAGCTGGTGTTCTGTGGAGAAAAGCAAAATCTCCCAAGCAAAAACCCCTCCTCGTAGAGCAGCTTGCAGAAAATTACTTCAGTGCTCTTTTCCTGAGATAACAGAGTGCTTTCTCCTTTTTGCTGATCTGTTTGGGACAGAATCATTTTTGGAGAACTGTCCTAACAAGCCAAGCTAACTATGCTTGCTTGTTAAATTCCTTGCTTCAGTGTATTCAGGCTAATCCAGAAAATGCTTCTACATTTGTTACTTTGCAGTAATCTTTCCAGTCTTTGTTATAATATATGGATATTGCCCCTCCTGCAAAGCTTCCAGATTCATGCTGATCTGATTTGATTGTCCTATTGACAAGGTCAGTGTTCTTAATTTTATTAAAATTAATTTGCACAGACGACAATGGAGCTTATTGTTAGTTCCCTTCAAATTATTGTAGCCCAGGTTCAAGTTTTCTGTTTTTAATATAGTGATCTGTTGAGGCTTAGACTGAATTCTGGAGAAAGCCATCATCCAAGAAGAATGAGTAGTTGAAGGTAGAGTAACTAAGTTTAGTAAATTAAGAGAACAAAAAGAGAACAAAAATTTCACCTTGGAAAATTAGGCAGGGATGTGAGAAAGGTGTTACTCTTATGCTTATGAACTGATGAGTTAATTAATGCTGCATTTGGTTATAGAGATCTGTCTTGCAGAACAAAATGCTTCTGCTTATTTTGTTCCTCTGAAAAGTTGCTTCAGTATTTTTAAAATAAATAAACCAACCTGGCTTTCTTTTTGGAGCAGCCTAAGAGAGGCAGCTGAGTGTGGGGGAGGAGGATGGATCTTCTTGTCTTTCAGGTGTTGCTGAAGGCTGAAGTTGGCACCTGAGCTTTCTTTTCCCTGTAAATACAGAAGCATTAACTTTGGTCCAGAATTTGTACAAGTGAACAAAAAGAGTTTAAGGTGGGAACACTGATTTGATGGGTGTAATTACATAAGGTTTCAGCCAGCACAGATGCCAGCACCATCCCAGCAAAAAATCTGTAGTGTAGAACAGTCTAAATCAGCATCTGGCTTGTTTACAGGGAAGGGTTTGATCATTTAATGAAATGAGGCTGCATATTGTTCCTTGTTGGAGCCAAAGGAAAACATTGTCTGGACACAGTGAATAATTAAATTGAGGGGAGTGTAAAATATGCTGTCATAAAAGTATTTGAGAACTTCATTGTTTCTTCCCAATTTCTGTGAGCCCTTTTGCATTTTCCCATGCATCTACAAAGAAGAATAGTCTTAAAAGTTGAAACAAAGCAAAATACAAATTTCTAATTGTTCTAGGTGACCTTTTCCCACTTACTTTATTTAGTAAAAGGCTGACCTGATAAGGTTTTGATTTTTTTATTTGTTTGTTTCTTATTTATCAGAACTTAACATATTTGTGTCTTCAGTGTAGTGAGCTAACATACTAGTTTGTCTAGAAGGTATTCACTGTCTGAACTGATCAATTGGAACTTGGTTGTAGTTCTGTGGGTTTTAATTTCTTGTCAGCTCGCGCTTTTTGGACTTTAAAACATGCACCTGCACTTCACAGTCACCGTGTTGCTATTTCTCTGTCAGAGAAGTTATTCCATGATTCAGCTTCTCCTCTGTGAAGAATCTAAAATAACAAGTTGACTTGAAAACAGAGTCAGAGAAGTAATTGGGAAAAAATGTAATAAGCTTCAAACTGCTCAGTGGCTGGATGGTGATGCTGTATCAGAAGTAAATCATAGGATCATAAAATCAAAGAATGGTTTGGGTTGGAAGGGATCTTGAAGATCATCTTCTTACACCCCCTGCCATGGGCAGGGACACCTTCCACTATCCCAGGTTGCTTCAAGCCCTGTCCAACCTGGCCTTGGACACTTCCAGGGATGGGGCAGCCACAGCTTCTCTGGGCAACCTGTGCCAGGGCCTGCCCACCCTCACAGGGAAGAATTGTGTCCTAACATGTAATCTAAACCTACTCTCTGTAAGTGTGAAGCCATTTTGCCATGTCCTGTCACTACGGTTTCTGATGAAAACAAATTTGGGTGGATCTGTGGGATGCAGTTGGGGATCAGACCAAGACCTAACAGTAAAAAAACCAAAAAAGCAATATGTGAAAGTGCTGAATTTCCTTGCCTTAGTGGGTGTTGGCAGAGCTGTCAAGGGAGAGAAATTACATTGCTCCATTGAACCTTTTTATGTTCCTTACTTCATAATAACCCGAGGCCTCATGTTAGGAGGTGGTGAGCTCATATCTCAGAGGCTTTCAAAGCTTCACAGACTCAGCCTCTCTAAGAATTATGTCTGAAAGCGTCTGCTCTTTAAGGGGCACAGAGGATAATTGCAGTTAAAAACCTAATCTTGTGATATATGTGAAAGCTTTTCTGTGGCGCGGGATGTCCTGAGCTGTTTAGTTTCCGAAGTGGTATCTGAGTACTTGTTGAGATTGTTTTTGCAGTCAGCCTTGAGCTGCAGTCTCCTTTCTCAGTCTCAATATCACTTAAACAGATGATGCCTCGTTTTCTTACCCCATCCCAAATATGTGTTGGGATTTGTCTGAAATGAGAATTATTTAAGACTTCACAGACCTAGGGCAGGTGACAGGCCATTTACAGGTACAGGTGCCCATCACACGTTGCATACGGGTCTCATTGGAAGCATCACCTACTCAAACCATACCAGCTTCTGCTCTGGTAGGAATTATTCTCAAGCATTGGAATTTTGGGACAGCCACTTTCTGGTGGTCCTTGGTGGCATAATTTTTGGTGGCAGTGGAAAGGTGCATGGAGAGTGTGTATAGCCTTCTCTGTGATGGAAAGCATGTTTAACTCCCTTACATTTCTAACTAGAAAACTTTAATTCCTCAGAAAACTCTACTGTTTCTAGAGAGAATAAGCTTATTAAGAAAGTAATTAAAAATCTTATTTTGGGAGTTGGGGGAAAAGGCCGTCACCAAATTGAACAGATAAACCTAGTGTCTACTATACTCATATAGGAGGTGTTCTGGCCAAGCTTTAGTTTATCTATGGAGTGGAGAAACCTTTTTTCCTTAAAGTTCCTGAAAAGCCTTCTTTATGAAATCACCTTTAGTAAAATCAAGTTGATTTTGTATTCTTCTGTATATATGTATGTATTTTTCACTTACTTTATTACAGATACAGGGATCCTTGTAGGATCCTGTTCCTTTTTCTCATTCTGCATGGACATCTCTGAGGGATGGTGGAGGGGAAGCAGTAGGAAGTCTAATTGCCTTCTCAGCACATTCCTCAGCCTGGCACAGTTTTATAACGTATAGGTGGGAGTGAAGTGCTCTGCAGGCTGTTCAAACAAGTGATGTTGGAACCCGAGCTTTATGGGAAAGCTTTCCGTGTTCCTGATTGCTCATCTTGTTTTCATGGAGCATAAATATGGATCGCTCAGAAAAGGATAGTCCTGCCCTGCCCCCTGGCCCGGCCATGCGATAGCCCCTCATTCATGCAGCCACCTGATCCGCTGAATAGATCAGCGGAGCTGCTGGAAAAATCCCGTGTGTGTGCCTGGAGTCCTCAGGAGGAGACAGCAGGGATAAGGGTGACAAATTGAAGTGGACGTTTGGCTGTGCCTTGTAGGGCAAGGTGTGTGTGAAGGTATTGCCGTGAAGAATGTACTAACTCGTAAAACATTTAATAATCCAGGAACAGGTAGAACTAATATTTAGCTTGATGTGTCTAGTTTTTGAGTCCTGTTGTGTAACTTCTGAGTTTTTGTTTACTGGGCTCTTGGTGTTCTGTAGGCAGCGAGAGTTGTGATACGATGAATAAGAAATGACAGTCTGGTGTGACAAATTAGTATTTTAATCAGTTTTGGACGCTTAAAACAGCACATCATTGAGCCTTGTATGTCGGGTAACTATTCTGTGGTAAGGGAGGAAATACTGTATGCATTTGCTTATTTGTCCTTTATCTACCTGCCTCACCCTTTCCCTCTATTATGCTCTCTAAACAAAGATTTTTTTGCCTTTCCCATCCTGAGTTGCAGATTGCAGTAAGAACGTTCATGGCTACTTTGTTGTGAGCTTGATGTCGCTTGGCTGTACTTCTTTTACTTCAGCAGGTTGGTCACTTGCGTGGCAACTGGTTCTTTATAAATACTGGTTTGTTTTAACCAATCTCTCTTAGTCTCAGCAGGTCATGACTGGGTTTAACCAAGTAAATTGGGATCAGAATAGGTGTGGCATTTAATAATTAACTTTCTGGTTACTCAGGTCCAGTAGGGAACCTATAATGACTCTGTTTTTATTTTGTTTACAGGAATAGTTATCTGCTTAGTCTCATCCTTCGTATTTGGCAATCTGAGGAAAAGGTCTGAGCCAGCATGAAGACAGAATCCCCTCTTCATTAGAGAAAAAGTGAGTTGGAATTGGGTTGAAATCTGAATTCGTAGAATGAAAATACCACGTTAGCCTGCCAACACGCACAGCTTGTGCTTGCTTTCAAGTGGTATTTTTACTTCCTAACACTACTGTTATGGGTGATTGTCCAGTCAAGGCCTAGTCTTGGTTAAGCACGTGTATAAAATTTTCAAATACACGCGTTTTATGTAAAAAACTACACCCTCCTTTTCCGAAAGAACTGATATGCCCATCTGATACGCTCCTTCCTTCCAAAGCTAGTGAGGTCTATTACGAGACCTTACAGGATCTCTAAACTTTGTGTTCCTTTTCTTGTACCGCTGTATTCATGCTGAGTTTTACTTTAATAATTTAATATTTATGGCTTGTTTCTGTAGCTGTGCTGGTCTCTTCTCCAGTGTTCTCAGTGCTTAATGCGTACCTGCTTTCTGAATTTGTTTGGAAGCCTCTGTGCAAATTTGAGGATCCCACAAATGCAAGACTGAGGGTTTCTTTTTCTCATTTCTGCGCTGGGAAATCCTGAATTCCGCACGCAAAATGCTGTTAATCCGAGTCTTAACCTTTTCATGGCGGTTGTACTAGTATCCATAAAAAAGATTGCCTGTTTGCCCAGCCTGATTTTTGTATCAGCTGGGTTAAGTCTCACTTATTTTTGGTGCACTGTGCACTAACGGTGTGTTGTGACTCCTCAGCTTTCTGCCCGACGCAGCTCATTTCAAGAAGTGCACGATGACAGAGCGTGGAATTAAATGGGCTTGTGAGTATTGTACATATGAAAACTGGCCCTCTGCAATCAAGTGCACCATGTGTCGTGCTCAGAGGCCCAGTGGAACGATTATCACAGAAGATCCGTTCAAGAGTGGTTCCAGTGACATCGGCAGGGACTGGGATCCCACGAGCACCGAAGGCGGGAGCAGTCCCTTGATATGCCCGGATTCCAGTGCAAGGCCAAGGGTTAAATCGTCCTACAGCATGGAAAGTGCAAACAAATGGTCGTGCCACATGTGCACGTACTTGAACTGGCCCAGGGCCATCAGGTGCACCCAGTGCTTGTCCCAGCGTAGGACCAGGAGTCCCACGGAGTCCCCGCAGTCCTCGGGGTCGGGGTCCCGGCCGGTCCCCTTTGCCGTTGATCCCTGCGAGGAGTACAATGACAGGAATAAACTGAACACAAGGGCTCAGCACTGGACTTGTTCCGTTTGTACGTACGAAAACTGGGCGAAGGCCAGGAAATGTGTGGTGTGTGACCACCCCAGGCCCAACAACATCGAAGCAATAGAACTGGCAGACACAGAAGAGGCTTCTTCCATCATCAACGAGCAGGACAGGGCTCGGTGGAGGGGGAGCTGTAGTAGTGGAAATAGCCAAAGAAGATCTCCACCCACAACCAAACGTGAATCTGATGTGAAAATGGACTTCCAAAGAATTGAATTGGCTGGAGCGGTTGGCAGCAAGGAGGAACTCGAAGTTGACTTCAAAAAGCTAAAGCAAATAAAAAATAGAATGAAGAAGACCGACTGGCTGTTCCTAAACGCGTGTGTCGGTAAGTTGTTTTCCTGCTGCCTTCCACTGTTTATGCCTGTGGTTAAGTATTTTGGGAGAAGGAAGAATTAAAACAGAAGCTTGGCATTTGATTTCAAACCAGGTTTTTTTAATCTCTGCATTTCCATTTTAAAAAGTAAGCCAAATGTAGAAGTTCCTGAAATAGCACCTGCTGAGAGAGGCTGTGGAGTTCATCCATAATCTGCACAGGGTTAGACATGTTTCCCAAGTGTGCTTGGACTTTTTTGACCTTTCATAGAAATGGGATAGCCTTGTAACCAAATCCTGGTTTTCCATGTAATTGTTAAAAGGTGGAAAAATTACGAAGGCCAGTGTGCAGAGCACTAATGTATATAGTACTGTAAAAATGCCATTAGTGGGTAATTAAAGTGACTCTTCCTTTTGCTATGCTTGTAGAGTCAGCAGCTGCAGCTTGGGAGTATTTGTAAACAGTGCAGAGCTCGCAACAGTACAAGATGCTCTGTCAGATGTTAAAAATAACACCAAAATATGTAGCTCCAAGAAACTGCATGTGTAATACTGACCTTGAAAGTAATAATGTTGTATTAATACAGCTACTGTGTTGTAAATGTTTACGGGCTTTCTGAAAGTATTTCAGCAGTCAACTGCTTCAAAAACATTCAAATACCAGTTTTGTTTTGTGTTTTACTGCTTTCCTAAGGAAATTCTGGGTAATTCTCCCAGTGCTGTTGAAGAACAGAGACCTTGTGAGTTAACTTTTGTGCTGTAGGTTCCCAGAAGCAGCTATCCTGTGTCCCAGCACACGAGCAGGTTCAACACTTGAAATACACACCTATTTTTAGAGTAAAACACTTCATGTGAAACTCTGGCTCTGCTAGTATGTCTCATGCTGTTTCTTAGTGTTTCACAAAGTCACTGCATGGTGGTTGTAATTGAAAAGCTAATTTGTGGAGCTGCTTTATTTAATGCCTTAGATCAGGTCTAAATGTTTTTGTGGGTATCCCATGTTTGGTTTCCCTGAGATTATAAACCAGTTTATATTTGTGTTGTGTGAATAGTTAGACAAGCACATTTCCTTTTGAAAATAGATGTCTCAGTATCTCCTGGTATCTCTAGATCCTTACATGCTTTTTTTTTTTTTTAAATTTCTGAAATAAAGCAGTTGAAATTCTCTGTGGTATTCTGTAAGTTGTAAAATACCAAGGATCAGCTGTAGGTCATTCCTGTGCCTGACAATATATCTTGCATTCTGATAGCAATTATAGTAAGTATTAGGGGATTTTTTTCCTCTGATTTTAAAAAAGTGATTTCTTTTTTCACTACTGCAGTGTTACTTAAAATATTTCACACTTTCAGATTTAATCTGGGAGAAGGGTTGTGTTTATATTTAAGAACGTGGTTTTGCAAGTATTTAATGTTACTTGTGACTGTGTAGTCACACCTGAAACTCAAAACTCTGTTCATCAAGTTTTGTAAGGCAATAGTGATTTGGCTCTTGGAAAAGAGTTTAAAGGGATCTTGGTGAGAAAACCTGAATGCAGGTGGAGTTGTGTGCTGATTGTTACTGTTCTGCTGAAAGATTTCATGGGTTCCTTTCTCTAACTTAAACAGTTGCTGTACTTTTTAACTGAGGGGGTAAAAAAGCAGCAGCTAAAGCTGTTGATTCTGAAGTGGAAGGTGGGTAATTTCTTTTGGTGTATCCCAGAGGTCATGTTTTTCCAAATACCCCTTGTAAAAGGAATAACCTTAGGAAGATTGATGGAAGCTCCACAGACTCTTTTGTGGTTGTGTCTGGTTGTCTTGCAGAGTATATTGGAAAGATACACCAATTTAACTGATAACTTTTAAAGAAATAAGCCAGATTTTTGTCACACTAAGGCCACCAACATACTTCAAACAATTTAACTGTCAGTTGGACAATTTTACCCCAAGTCTCTGTTCTTACCGTTGAAATCAGCTGCATTGTTGTGACTCAGTGAGTTCTGTTCTGTTTGTGTGCCAGCTGGAGCTCTTGGGAACTTTTTAGCTTGAACACTTGTCAGTCCTTAGCCAAGCAAAACTATGAAATAGGACAAGTTCGTGTTAAATGTCAAGTCAGTTTGTGGACACTGATGACCAAGAGTTTGTTACCCTCCTCCAGCTGACAGATTGTGCCTTGTTAGGATTTGGGAACTTCACACCACACACTTCCAAGTTTGAGCTGAATCAGTCGTGGAGGGTCTGCTTGCTTTGAGTCTATCTCATGTAGGAGAGATGTTAACTTTTTAACTTTAACTTTTAAAGTTAACCCTGAAGTTAAAAATAAAGATGAGAGGAGCGGGAGTAGGAGGAATTCTTGGCAGAGTGGTTATTTTCTTTTCTCTTAGAAGATATTATCTGTCAGAAGGTACCGAGGAAAACGTCGGATGCTTTAGGACAGCTCTTGGGTTGAACTCCCTCTTCACATCTTGACTGTAGTACAAATTCTTTTTACTAGACTTTATATTTAATGTCAAGTTTCATTAGAAACACGTAGCAGACTGCTCTTTTCCACGTCTCTTCTTTTTAGCTGAAACATGGGGATAGATGTGTATTGTTTGTAGATGTAAGAAGGTGCCTGTGTGTCTGTTTGTATTTTATTTTTTGTTCTGTTGAAGACACCCACCATTGCTTTACCCACCTCAGTAAATCAACATGTCATCAAGGCACATCCAGGCTGTACAAAATGTGATGAGAGCAACTCAGCATGGTTTCCTTGATGGACAGTTTTCTTTCCAAATCAGAAGGATTAGTGGCATTCCCCCATTCCAACTCTGCCAGTAAATGTACTTGAACTTTTTTTTTTTTAATTGACTTGTCTTTGAAGCAGTGGATATATCTGTCAAGTGATTCTTTATCAAAAGGTTGAGACTTTGAACTGATTCATTTGGTTAAAATTTATGAAAATCCAGGCAGAACAGGTAGTAAGTGGAGCTGCTGGAAAATAAGGCCTCCTTCAAATGCCAGTTTGAATTACAGTGAGGAATTACAAGTGGTTTCTACAAGAACACCAATGTTTTCTATCACAGTGGCTTAGAACAAGGTTAACATGAAGTCCAAGGTGACTGATTTCTTAGGGAAGGGGGTAACTAATGTACATTTAAAATTAAGCTCTGTAGTCTTTTGTATAACTCATGGTATCGATGGCAGAGACTGTCAGAGAGTCTTGGTGGCCTGTGGGGTTTAAGGGAGTGTGATGTGCAAGAACCAAGTGTTGCAGTGGGCCTGGTGAAGCTGGTTCCAGCTGGCTGTGGGTTTAAGGAGTACAAGTGGATGAGGATGATTGTGACTATGAAACCTCTCTAGCAGAGTTCACTTGGGGCTTACACTTCAGACCTCACTGGAGCTTCCACTCTCCTGGCACTCAGGGCTGCGTTTGACAGTGGTGCTGGCAGAGTGTGTTTGCTGCAGGGCACTGCTGGAGATTCTTGGGTTGTGAGTTCAGCTCCTGTGCTTGAACTGTAGCCCAGAGATGAAAAGTGAACTGTATTTCTTCTCCTTTTCCTTTTTCCTCCACCTGTTTATTGCCTGGTGCAAGAAGAGCGTGCTCCTCTTCTTCAGTTCAGGCCACTGAGGTGGGTTCTGCTGTCACAGGCCAGACTTCCCTGGGGGGTGGTGCCTCCCAAATCAAGTAGGCACACACATTCTTAGGTCTGTGAAAGAAACAACTCAGAGTGTGTTTCTCAAACAAATCCAGAGTATTTAGAGCAATCTGTAATGAATCTTGTTCCGCAGTACATCCATAAAAGGATTGTTAGTTCATTCCTAGTATTCCTACATATGTCTGCTTAGTTTTTCCTTTGTTGACTACTTTATCTCTCTCACAGGGTTTCTTTTTTCCCCATCAGTTCTCTGAAATAGTGCCAGCTGTGTTACCCACGCCTTCAGAAACCCTGCCCTGTCCAGACATTGGTTTGGAGTTGGCTGGGAAGTGTCTGACGCTGCTCTGCAGCTCTGGGAGAGGTGGAGTCACCTCCTCCTCTGTCTCTTCACTGCCTGTGGCTCCTCACTGAGTATTATTAATAAAGGCAGCCTGAAGGGAGTGACATAATCAAGGTGCTTTCAGCTGGCACTGCCACCTGAAGTAGTCCTGGATGCCCTTTTCTGTCCTCTTGGGATGTTGGGAAGTGAGGCTTGATTAGGGGATGTTTTTGGGAGGGCTGAGGGGGGGTTTTGCTGGTTTAGTAAGCCCAGACTGGCTTCCTCATCATATCCATGGTGGAGTTAAAACTTGATGGGGCTGCTTATGCTGTGATAAGGGAGTGGGAAGTGTTAGGGGTGGGAACAAGCTGCTGGAGGAGGGGAAGGGTCATGCAGCTTTCCTTGTCAGTGTCAGTCTAGACTTGAAGTGTTTGGGGAAGTACAGCATGAGTTACTCACTGAGAGCTGATCACCTGCCAGGCTGGCCATGGCTGGATAGGGCAAACAGGGCTGTTGGGATGGTTTGGAGGGGAAGGTCCCTGCTGTGAGCTGTACAGCCTGGCCTCCCTCCCCTGTTCCTTTCACCTGGGTGAGAAATCTTGTTGTATATGTCATTTGTGCCTTATAAACCTACTCTATCATAAATGCTTGACATTTGTGTGTGTGTGTATGTATCTTTCAGACCAGGGAAAACTCTGCATGCCTTACTCCTTGGTAGAAAACCTTAATTCCTGAATCACACTTTATTTTGGTCTCTTGGCTACTTTTTTTAAACACTCCATGGTATTTTATGTTAAACAGAATTGACTAAATGATAAAGTTAAAACCAGTTGTTTAAATTTGTCGTAGAAGCACTGATGGTTAAATTTAATAATGAAACGATTTTCCACTGTACAGCCTCCCTTCAGGGTGCAACCCTGCAAGCAGCAAGGGGTGTGGGTACCTCTGACAGATTGGAGAGGGGACAAGGACATCTTTAACCAGTTGTTCTTACATATGTGCTGCTCTGTCTTGTAATGATACATTCAAAACATACTGCATGGACTGTATGTAGGTAAGAGCTGTTTGCATGGAAAAGAGAATAGGCAATAGTCAGCCTCTCCTACACTGGATGGCTTCAGGTTTAAGGTGCATGTCTTCTTGGAAGTATTTGCTTCTTTTGTAAGGGGTTGCAAGCTGCTGAGCATGAAGAATTATATAAATCTGGTATAGAGGAGGTTCTGTGTCAAAGTGTCGTTACCTGGAGAGTGATCTGCCTTTGATTGTGTGCTGAGACTGAAAAGGGAGGCCCTGAAGATGAAAAAAGAGAAGGAACAGAAGGGTGTGGTTGGAGGCCCATAAAGGTTCTCCAGTCAACCTCTCTCTTTTAACTTGATGTGTCATGTTTTCTTGCAAAGCAGTTCCTCCTCCAGGAGGAAAAATTTTTTTCAGGCTGAAATTGTGGGGCATTTATTATCAGTAAAACTTTCTTTATGGCCACCTGATGTGCCCTTGGTGAAGAGCTGGAAGAGACTGAGGGCTGACTCAGCTCCAGAGAATGCCACAGCTTAAACCACAGCTCCTCTGTGTTCTGCATTAAAGGAGCACTAAGATTCTCAACAGGTGTCAGGATTGGGTTTTAGTGGGTCAGTTGATCAACCTCTGACTTTCTGGCACGTAAACTAATCTCAGGATCAGTCTGTAGAGGAGTAAATCAGAGCATAGAGCATATATACGGTGCAGACCATTTGCAATTGTATCTGCAGCAGAAGAGAAGCAGCACAGGCCTCTGGTTCTGCACTGGTCTGTGTTACAGAAGGATCTCTCTTGATTTCTGACTTCTAAAATGAATCATTTGGTTGTTTGAGAGATTTGCCTTCTATTGCCAGGCAGCTCAAGGAATTGCCCCACATAGAGGCACAGTGACCTCCTTAAGATCAAGTGTTTCCTTTTGCAGTCTACTCAGATGTGAGCACACGTTTTTTACTGTGGCAGTGCTGCCTCCTCAAATCAGAGCAGTCCCTGATCCAGGAGGTTGTTCTTCAGATAGGCAGAACTGCATCAGTCTGCTTGAAAGAATTTCCCCGCTTCATTTGCAGGTTGTGCCAGCCAGTGCTCCAGAACTATCAGAAAGATAGTGAAGTAAATAAAGGCTGCTGCTGTAGTATTTTCCTTGGAAACTTTTATATCTGGCTGTTCTGAAGTCACTGGGGCTGTGTGATTAGGGCAAATGGGAATTGGTTTTCTAGATATGCTGCATATTTTCCAAGTTTGTTTAACTGCATTAAACCCTCTAAATATTTACATGTTCTAAAGAATAAACCTAGTAGCACCTTAAGCTGAACTCTGGGCTTGTTTAATATGAGGAAAGGTAATATTGGTAAATAAAGAAGGTTTTTAGTAGGATCAAGATGGCACAAATAGTTGTTATTGGGTGATTAATATTTTTAAAATTTAGCCTTTTTAAATTGCCTTCTTAATCTCTGTCATCATCTAATGTACAGTGAGATTGCAAGTTCCTGGTCTGTGCTATTTGTAAGTGGCAGGGCTTTACTAGAAGAAGAAAAAAACTCAGCTGCTGGTGCTGTGGAAGTCTTCCAATAAGAGGAAATGCCTGGATTGCAAAATGGGAACACAGTTGAACCTGTAGATGCAGAATTCTGCCTTGCAGTTGTATTTTCTCATGACTTGGGTGCAGCACTTGGCATTCTGTCCCCTCCCTTGGGATACCAGACTATGGTCATAGTTTTTGCATTAAGCCAAACAAAAATTGTCTGGGGAGTGGGGGGGCACACGAAGACTGGTGCATCTTCAGATACACCACCAAAGCAATATTTCTGGAGTCCACTTTAAAGGAAAGCTGTGGATCGGGAGTAGGCACTGAGTCATCGGGATGTGTTTGCATTCGTGTAGCTCTTGTAGCTGCCCAGAGCTGTGCCCCCTGCAAGGCTTGAGCCGCTGGAAGCTCCTGGGTGCTCTGGGAACAATCTTGAGGCAAGTGCCACTCTTCCTTTTGACATTTTAACAGCCTGGGGAATGCAGTGGGTGTTGGGGGGAATAATCCAGCTGGCACGGCACTGGATCAGAGGCTGCTTGTGAAAGTAAATCAGGCGCTTCTGATTGGGAAATGTAGTGAGTTATAACATCAATAAATACATCTGTAATATTTCTTGTAAATAGTGGTTTGTTAAGCCCTGGCTAAATAGACTTAATGAATTGGAGGCTCTCACTCATCCCACAGAAATCAAAGCCTTTGTAGGAATGTGCCTCCTGTTGTCAATAAATGCATATTCAGGTCTCATTTTGGATCAGTGGTACTGAAGTTAGAAGTTACAGGCAGTTCTTAGGAGTATTTCATGTATGCAAGTTTACTCCCTAGTTTTGGGCCAAGATTTATGTTTTCTAGTTCAGATTTCTGACAATCTGCCTGTTATTAGTATATTTTGTGTTCAGTGCAGCCTTGCATTGTAGGGACTGGCACTCTAAGCAGGGTGGCATCTGATGAGCTGTCAGGAATTTTCCCTGTTCTTTTGAAGTGGCTACAATGAAGTAGGTATTTGGTAGAACAGATGAAGAAAAATGTTGAATTTTTTTTTTTTTTGATGTGGCTCAGAGGGGCCGGAGAGGTTTGTAATGCTCACAAGAATATCAGCCCTGCAGCAGTGATGCTCTGGGTGCTTGAGTCTGTGTTTCAGTGCAGGGAAGTACCAGACATCAGCACCATACATTTATTATCTCCTTTTTTTAAACAAGGCCTAGAAAACATACACAGTTTGCCTGTTTTAAGGTAATAATTGATCTTTAGCTTAAACCTCATCGGCAAATTTAGAAATATACTTTTAAATTGGCAGCTTATATAACAATTTTAGTAATTAATTCTAGGACATGGGTTTTTTAGGAATGTCAAGTGTTGCAAGACGTGGGAATAAACTTAAAGAACTGTCAGTGCTGCATGGAGCACATGGCACTGATTTCGATCCTTGTTGCAGCTTGTAGTAGTTAGTGCTTGACAGAGCCAAACCTCACATGACCACCTCTGCATCAGCCTTAGACCTCAGTTGTTGCTGAGATTGGAGGAAGAGTGGGATGATAATAAGCAGCTGAGAGTGGGGGACTGGAAGAATAATTACAATTATGAATTTCTCAGGTACTGACTTAAGGCTGTAGTAGCAGTGTAGTGTGTACTTGGCAGGCTGGCTGGAGCTGTTACAATTTGGGTCATTAAAAGATCATTTTGGGGGATATTTGTTTGAATTTTGAAATCAGTTGGGGATATTTGGATTCTTAATGTGGCCACCTACCAGTCTTGTGTGGTCTTTGGTGTGCTTGTACTGAGTGGTGTGGTGGAAGGTGCAGGTGTGGTCACAGGAATCTTTCCTGTGTCAGTAGAAGTGGTTAAAATACAAAAGGGTTTGAAGTGGCTGTTAGCCTTCAACAAGATGTCTTTCCTAAATTAATACAATTTTGTAAAGAATTAAGAGTGCCATAAGGTAGCAGAGAACCTGTTCTTCTGTCAAGATTCTTCTTTCCCTGTGCGTTGCTGGGTTTGCCAGAGCTGTAATTTAACTTGTTTTAAGAGGGCAGGTCCCTTTGTTATCTGTGTACACATACATGTCTGCACACACACAAAAAGCCAGTTTGCAGCGTTTGGTTGGAATGAAGTATTGCAACAGCCATGGAATTGCTTTATCAGTGGAAAAAAATGGGATTGCATAGAAATAAAATTCTAATAAAGTCCCACTTGGCACTTCTAACTCTTGGAGAACAAGAACTAAAATAGGACAGATATAACTCATCTGGGGGGAATACACAGGCAGGCACTTACAGAATGAGTCAGTAGTGCTGGAGTGGGACAGGAATGTCTCCCTTACAGGAGACAGAAACGTGCATCAGAAAACTAAGAACTGTTTTCCTCCTGCCCCGGCCTGTTTGGACTTTGGAGTCCTTGGTGAATGGGTAGATGTTGTATGACTGAAATTTGCAGTTGAATTGTTATCCAGGAACTTCTCTGCTTTAGACAACTGTTGAATGAATAATCTGCCTTTTATCTGTAGAGCCTTTCTGAGCACAGCTGATAACTTTGTAGAAAATGTCTTGCACTGAAAATCCATCCCCCCCCACACACACATTTCTTCTGAAAGCTTTATAATCTCAGCATTCAAAATGATAGACTTTTTTGGCTGAGCTAAGAATGATTTTCTAAATCCTGGATTAACCAGCAATCCAGCAGTTTGCATGCTTCTCTGGTAGTAGGTACTTCAGTTTGTTGGGTTGGGGTTTTTTAATTTTCACAGGGGATTTTTGCTTGTTTGGGATGTGGGTGTTTTTTTCAGGGGGGAGAGGGGTTTTTTGGTGTTTTTGTTTGTTTGTTTGTTTGTTTTTTGTGGGTTTTGGTTTTTTTATGTTTTGTTTGTTTTGTGTTTTTTTGTTTGTTTTTTTTTTAATCTCTTTTTAGTCCTGGATTGTGAGTGATTGCCCCAATCTAGACAACTCCTTCCCTTCTGATCAATTTTGAGTCTTGGTGGGCAGATAGGGTGAAGGAAGACTTGGGTCTCAATTTCCAGCCTTATGGCTTGCACTCAGCTGCTGACTCTTTGGAGCTGGGAAGGAGGTTTAGCTGGAGAAAACAGGGGACAGGGTTTTGTCCTTTGCCAGCTGCTCTTAATATGCTGTTCTTGAGCTGCTCCAACATGCAGCATGAGTGGTCTTGATACCACACATGGTACGAAAGCCAAAGATTCCCAGGAAGACTCTAGAAGACATTAGGGTCATTCTTTGTGTGTGTGTGTCCCATCTTTATTTAGGAAGTACACACAGTGTATTTAATTTCTCCTTAATTCAGTTTTAGTAGAGTACCCTGAATGATAACTGTGAGTTCTATTAGTAGCAGAGATGATGAGCTGAAGAGAAAAGCTTGTGCTCTGTACCCTCTTCCAACATTGTTGTAAACCATATTTGGGAAAAAAAAAAGACTTTTATTCCAAAAACCTGTTAACAAGTCTGTTTATTACATCCAGTAGTTTGTTCTTAAAATAAAATGGAAGATAAAGTAATTAAACTAATCTCTTGTGCTATGAAGGAATGACTTTCCCTCAGTACTGCTGGTCAGGTGAAATGCTAGTGAGTACATCATTGCTTGTGTTTCATCGTGGATTATCAGCACCACTTTTGATTTGCCATATCTTCCAGCTAGTAAGGATAATAGAAATGGTCTAGGAGATGAGGTGAGTATAAATATTTTGTAGTTGTCTGTTTAAAATAATTTTTAAAAAATTGGCAAGTTTCTTGGTATGCAGTTGATCTTCACTTGTAACAGAACGGATAGAGGTCAAATGCGTTAGCTGAGGTAGCTTGATGCAGACTGGCTGCCTCACCAGCTAAAAGGAGTTGTGTTTTGTTCTGTGTGCCCTCAGGAGTTGTGGAAGGTGATTTGGCTGCTGTGGAAGCCTACAAGTCCTCAGCGGGGGATATTGCCCGGCAGCTCTCGGCGGATGAGGTGCGGCTGCTGAACCGCCCGTCTGCCTTCGACGTGGGGTACACGCTGGTCCACCTGGCCATCCGCTTCCAGAGGCAGGACATGCTGGCCATCCTCCTCACTGAGGTGAGTCCCTTCCTCCCCTGAGCACCTGGAGCAGGCACTTTGCCACTCCACAGTTGTGTGCAGCCTGTGTCATGTAGCTCTTGCTTGTGATACTGTTAAAATACACAAACTATTGCCTTGTGGCTTGGATTTCTCCTTAAGAAGTGACTTTACTTGCAGGCTGTATGTTGTGGTGGTGCTGAGGATGTTCAGTTTGCTCATTAATGAGCAATCTTGGCATGGGTTCTGACCTTACTGGCACTGGAAGTGAGCTATTGTGAGGCTTCCTGAGCTCTGGGTGGGGGAGAGGAAATGCTCTGAAAGCAAAACACTGACATCAATGACAGTGTAGTTTTTCTGAGTTTGTTAATGAGTAAGTCTACCTGGTCTCCCTTTCCTGGTTTTCGTGGGAGCTTCTCTTCCAGAAAAAGGCAAATTTCTTGCTTTGCAAAATTGCTGCATTTTTTTTGCCTTTTTTTTTTTTTTTTTGCCTTTTTTCCCATTCTTTGCCCATTTTATAGACAGTTTGATTCCTCCTTGTGGTCTTGCTCTTTGTAAATTTTTGTACAATCCACCTCACAGTGATCTCTGCCCTCCTCCATCTTTGCCCTCTTAGTTAGCCTCTAAATAATTATCTTTTTTGTCTGTTTTCTTCAACTCAGAGTTTGGTTCCTCACCTCATCATAGCCAGATTTTTATTCTGCCTCCTTTCCTGATCCTTAATGCATTTCTGAAAGCTGATGTTCCTGAGAGAAGTAGCATGCCCACATAAAGATGATGGAATGCTCAGCACTGAGTAATTAAGAAGAGCAGATGAAGCAAGACAAATGTAGCTAAAGCCTTGAGTATATATTTATATACGGCTGATATCAGTGGTTTTGTGCTGCTTACATAACTCTGTGTGGATGGAGTTATATGTTTAAAACCAGATTAATTTGCTGAAACACTGTCTTACAGATTTTTCTGTTTGGTTTTGTCTCAGTGCCTAGAAATACTGACTCAACATACCATTTGTGAGAATGCATAGTAGAGTTTGAGCCCCAGTGATACTTTCCTTTCCTAGGATATGAACGAGTGAAAATGGGGGGTCTTAGAGGTGATTTTTTTAATGTGCATCTGGTGGCATCTCTGTATCACTTGCCCTGTGTCAGTGAATGAATTTCTGCTGCTAGTTTTTTTTTAGTTATCCAGTGATATATTTCTAGTTATCCAGTGATAACTAGAATCTGGAGAAATTTAACTGTCTTAGCTTGATAGTTTTTGGGAAGATTCTTTGTAGGAAACTGTCTTGTGCTGTGGTGATGAAGTTCTTTGTTAAATGTAGGCAGGGATCATGTATGAGGTTTGAGATTTCTATTATTACGAGCTCTGGAAGGTCACCTGTTAATTCACCTCTTTGATTTAAAGATGTTTTTTACCAGCTACATGACAAACGAGGCATTTCCTTAAGAATCACTAAACTTCTAATCCTTCGGGATAGCAGTGTTTATATTCTCTTGCATTCCTTGCTAACCAGACGCTGTCTGCTGCTGCTCATCACTGCAAATCTTCATGTTTACCTGGGGATAATCCTGAGTGCAGTAACTGTTACTTCACAGGTATCCCAACATGCAGCCAAGTGCATTCCTGCCATGGTGTGTCCAGAGGTCACGGAACAAATCCGCCGGGAAATTGCCGCATCTCTTCATCAGCGAAAGGGAGACTTTGCTTGCTATTTTCTGACTGACCTCGTGACGTTTACGTTACCTGCAGGTACTTACGAAATTCCTCTTGCTGGTGCAACATGTCACTGCTTTGTCACCTGGTGGAGAATTGCTCTTTCTGGGTGTATATTTTTGGTGGGAGGGGTGTGTTTGTGTTTTATTTACTGAGTTTTAATAGCTTAGGTCAGATTTAGTGGTTGAATTTGCTGATTCAGTATTTGCACACTCCAATTCATACATTGTTCCTGTGAACTGAGCATCTGTTGTCCTATTTAGACATGAGGAAATGGAAAGAAAGTGGTGTATCCTAAGGAAAGGCTGTCTTTAAAGTGAAGATGGGAGCCCAGGCGTTTCTAGTCCCTGATACAACTTTTCCCATAGCTATTTTAGCTTTCAGTCCTCTCTGTCGAGGCCCAGAGCTATTCTTTGTATTTGTACTTGGTTGTAGCAATACCACTTTTTGAATGCTTTTGAGATATTTCAGGAGAATGTTTCTGTATGAACAAAAAGCTTTTAGAAAACTTTTAATCCTCAGTAGCTGTTTCCTTTAATAGAAATGCTACCAGCAGTAAGAAAATGTGCAGATGGAAACTGCTAATCAGCAGATCTGTTTGTCTTTTTTTATAAGGCTTTGTAAGGATTATATTTGGAACCTCCTTGGTTGGTTGAGTGTTAGCTCATCTCCTCTTCAAAAAGTCTGGGTAATATTTACCCCTTCTACAAACACAGCTACCTGTTTGAGGTGCTGTCTTCAGTTGTACTCTGTAGGTCACCTGTGAGAGGAAGATGGTGTGTGTATTCAGTGTCTGGAGACTAAACCTTCGTTGCAGTTTAGGGGAGAGAAGGAAAAGGGGCAACAGAATGATTTTGTAAAACATGAGAAATATTGTTATTTCCAGGACTCAGGAATTTGCTCAGCATTTTCGAGAGACCCATCTTAAAACTCTGTGCAACTTTCTGACATGTGTGATAGCCATTAAACAATTAAGGAATGAGAATGTTCAAAAGCTTTTGTACATCAGGACTGTCAGTGTATTTCCACTTCCAGCACACTTTGTCAACTGAAGACCTTCTGCAGTCACACTTGGGCTCAAGACAGCATTTCCAAGGGTGGGGGGATAAATCACACAAGTTTAGCAACTGGTTTCCACTCAGCCTTTCAGATAAACAGATCAGATCCTCCCAAAAAGCCAGTGCATGGATGTTAAAGTGCAAAGCTTTTAAATGGATTGCTGGCCACTGTAAGGCAATTTTAGTTTAAAAAGCCCAGTCAATCATACAAAAAAAAAAAAAGACCACCCCAAATCACCCTGCCCTGCACCAAACAATAACGTGCTTCAGTAGCAACTCGTGTGTCTAAATGTGGACTTGCAGGAGCCCTGGGGTATTGGACATTTGAGCAGGACTGACAAATACCACACTGCAGTTAAGAGAGATCTTCTTGCCCTTGATGTACCACTTAGGTCCCAGTCCTTATCCCCTGGAGTGCCTGAAGGGATGTTTATATGTTCCTGTGTAACTATTTTACTTACTTTCTTAACTTTCATGTATTTAAGTGTCATGATTATGCTGAAGCCAGCAAAGTTTCTTTAGTTGCTGCTCTGCCTTTACTGCTTATCCTTACTCAGGCCAGGAGAAAATCTTTATGCTGTAGCATATGTTTGAGGTTTAGAGTGTGTGACAGTGTTTGTTTTAAACGATACAGAAGTTACAAGAGAGTTTTGCCTATTATACAGTTTTTTGCCCTTTTTCCCCCCTGTTGTTTTTTAAGAAGTAGATCCATAGTTGCGGATTCTGTCTGTAAAGCTCTTGTAAGAGTTCTCAGTACTGGCATTTTCCATGTCATAGCTCAGTAGTTTTCCCACTTCTTGTTTTTTTTGGCTTGCAAGCTGTGAACTGCAAACCATTGGGGTTCTCTGAACTATCTGCTTGAAGTCTGCATGAAATGTCTGAGGAAGTGGATGTTCTGGACAAGAACAAGTCTCTTGGCAAACTGTATCTGGGATAGACTGGAGGGGGGAAGCCATTCAGATGAGTGGAAAGCCGTTGCTCAGGATTGAAGCTGTGCTAAATACAGTAAGGGCTGAAAATAGAAGTACTCTTTTCTTTTTTTTAATTTCTCACGTCAAAGTGGTTGTAGTCTTTCTGCTTCAGAGAAATCCCTTCTTTACCCTACGTGTGCTGGGATGATCCTTTCTGCATCAAAGGTGTGACAGGGGGGCTGAGATGAAAACCTGCCTCAGCAGCTCTGGGAAGCCTTCAGTCAGAAATGACAGATCTGAAAGGAACAGCAGCTTTTCAGAGGAGATGTCAGGGCTGACAGGGGCAAAGCTGCTGTGTAAGTTGTGTAAGTTCTCCTGAGCAGCAGCTGGTGTTGTGTCTCTTTTACAGTGACATCAAGTGACTCTCATGTTTGCTTTCTGTTTTTCCAGACATTGAAGACTTACCACCCACAGTCCAGGAGAAGTTATTTGATGAAGTACTTGACAGAGATGTTCAGAAAGGTAAATGCACTGAGAGTGGCTGGAATCTCCCCTTGCTTTCCATTAGAGAATGTTTCTGTTATTAAAAATAAAGTACATGTGTGTATGTATGTGGCTTTATCCATCAATGTGTTTTAAATACAGATTTGATGCTTTCAAATTAAACTTCACCCTGGAATTTGTAGAATCACGGAATGATTTGGGTTGAAAGGGTCCTTAAAGATCATCTCATCCACAGGCAGGGACACCTTCCACTAGCCCAGGTCGCTCCAAGCCCCATCCAACCCGGCCTTGGACACTTCCAGGAATGGGATGGGGCAGCCACAGCTTCCCTGGGCAGCCTGTGCCAGGGCCTGCCCACCCTCACAGCCAAGAATTCCTTCCCAATATCCCATCTAACTCTGCTCTCTGGCAGTGGGAAGCCATTTTGCCATTTCCTGTCACTGCATGCCCATATAAAAGTAATTCCAATTTAGCATTTCCAGTCTATTTATGAGGCAGAGGGAGAATGGAGTCTGTAGAAATCGTGTTTGTAGTGTATTGCTGTAGAGCTTTAAAAAAATGTAAAATTCAATTTTAAGTCACAAGCCTTTTGAAGAAAACTGTACAAATCTTTCCCATTTCAATAACAATCCTCAACCAAATGATGTGTGCCTTGTTTAAGGCTGTGGTTTGGTTTGGGGTTTTTCCTTGACACTATTTCACTCCATCCAGTGTAGTTCACCTGTTCACTGTAGTGTGAAGGAAACCTGAGTTGTATTCATGCAAATGGATAAATTATTGAGTCTGTGTCTGGGGATACTCTGAGGCATGCAGCGAAAGGTTTTTGAGAGCTGACTGTCGTGTTGCAGAGCTGGAAGAGGAGTCTCCCATCATCAACTGGTCCCTGGAGCTGGGCACGCGCTTGGACAGCCGGCTATACGCACTTTGGAACCGCACTGCCGGGGATTGCCTGCTCGACTCGGTGCTCCAGGCCACCTGGGGCATCTACGACAAGGACTCTGTGCTGCGCAAGGCTCTGCACGACAGTTTGCACGACTGCTCCCACTGGTGAGTGGGGTTGGGTGGCAGCTTCTTTCCCATCTTTTTTCCCAATTTTTTCTTTAAAAAGCGGCACAACCGCCGCTCCCCCATTTCCCTGCCTCAAAGATGTCGAGTCACTGGGAGTCCAGTTGTACTCCCAGATCTCGTATCTTAAATAAGAGCACTGGGAACTGGGACGTTCTGAACTCAGTGATGGTATGTGATAGCCAGCAAGTGGCATTTTAGAGCAGTAAAATGTTTTATACTGTCAGGCGTGCGCTGACCGCAGTTATTACAGCTGGAATTTCTGTGTACTTGCAGTGTAAATCATGCACATGCCATGCCTGGCTGCTTGGTGGGAGCTTTGCAGAAGATTGTTAGTGGAAGATAGCCTTTTCTTCCTTGTAAACTTTGCAGTATTTTCATTCCATCTGCTTAGTTACAGCTTGATTTGGGATTGCTCTTTTTGTCCCTGTTCTGTCTGCTAAAAGAGTGGCAGTAAAGCACAGAGTGTTGAAATTTAACTAGGGCTGTCATTTGGCCATAAAATTTAATTTATCATTCTGTAAAACAACTTTTGTTGGTTTACACTGGCAACCTTCTTTAGTCTGATGTAGTTTGCCTCTCCTAGAGGGAAAATCCTTCCACTTGGACACCCAGTGGTGTGTCCTGGACTAAGGGGAGAGCTGATAAAGACTAATGATCCCAGTCATGGGGAATCATTTCTTTCATATTCTTGTAGACAAGGACAAGAGAAACTGTCAGCACGTGCTAGAGAAAGAGCCTGGCCCTTCCTCTTTGTGCTGTACAAGAAGTCAACAACAAAAGTTAATTTTAGTTGTACCTATAAGTAGCTTTTGCAATCACTGTCCCCAACTGCTATTTGGAGAAAACTCCCCAAATTATCATCCAGAGCTGGATTCAGTGAAGTTGTGCTTCAGTAGCAATTCTCCCAAGAACCTGCCTCTGAAAGGATCTGTCACTGCTTTAGGGTTGTTTATAGTGGACTGTGCATCTCGACCATGCAGGAATGTCCCTGGCATCACAAGCAGTTCCCGTGGGGCCAGAACAGAAATTTATGATAGATCAGATTTTGTTCTTTATGGTAACAAAACCTGGCATGGTATCCAGAAACGTGCTGCAGACTACTGAGCTTTGAACCAGATCTCTCAAAATGTTGGTGCTAACAGTGGCTGACTTACTGCTGTGTCTAACATAACACTCGTTATTTAGGGGCTGTTAAATCTTGCTAAGCTTTTTAGTTTATGTTCTAGACAGAATTTGCATTTTACTCTGAATTTACTTAATCTTTATCCTTATTAGAAGCAGACTTTGTAACTGATTCATGTGTTCCTTAATAGGAACAAGTCTTTTGACTGGAAGGAACAAGCCTCTAAAGGACAAGTCATGTTCCTTTATAGGAACAGATCTTTGGAATAAGTCTTTCAGCCAAATTCTGTTGCAAATCAGTCATCCTGTACATCCTATACTTGCTGTATAGATTCTGTGTGTGAAGGTACAAACTGGCTTTAATGAGAGTTGCTGAAGAAATAGGCTCTTAGATGCAATCCCTGCTTAAACTTTTATCTGGTGGAATTATTCTTCAAAGCCTTCACAAAGATGCTTTAAAATGGGTATTTTTATAGTCAGACACAGAACACTCATGTAACTTATTTGGCCTTGTTTTGTTATGTTTGCTCAGATGCTGAACAAAGAAGAATCTATTTACCAGAGACCCTCTTGTGTCTGGTACTCAGGAAGAGCTCAATAGTGAAGTTCCCAGAGGCTCTGGCCTGTGGAATCTTTTCCACTCACCTTTAAATAACTACACTTTTAGTTTACACAGAAGTGTGTTCTGATGTGTCCCTCTTTGTACTCCACCATTAGCTTTTGTTGGAGAGTGAGCACATGCCCTAAGTTGCCTTTCAGGTTTTTTTTTTGTAGATGCATTTAGTTCTTTCCTGTTAACCTGAAAAGTTTGTTGAAATGAGTTCAAAGTGTTTTCTATGTCTGACTAGCTCAGGGAAGAAACTTCGTCAGGAAAACACTTTCACAGTCAATCTTTTGGGGACTAATTTGGTGTTTCTTTTTTTTTTGTTCCCCCCTCCCCCCTGTTTTTTTTCTTTCTTCCCTTCTGTTTTCTGGGATTTCTCTCTCACTGTGGTGGTGGGGGTTTTTGTTTGGGTTTTTTTCCCTGTTGTTTGTATGTGTGTTTTGGGTTTTGGTTTTCATTTTGTTTGGATTTTTCGTTTTGTTTTCTTTCCCTCAGAATCTGATTTAATTTCTCTCAGGGGCCCTGGCAATTAATTCATTTAGCACAAGGTGCTCTGTTAGAGGTTTCTGGGGGGAAACACAAAATACCTTATCAGCTGCAGAGATGGAAGCAGTTGGAGCATTTGGATAGAAACCGGAATGTAGATCCAGAAGATTCCTTGTGGATCTGTTACTGTGAATTAGCACAGACTTATCCAAGTATTTTACTGATAGGAATTTTAAGCCATGTAAAGGTTTTAGCTGGACTCAGGAAAGCCTGGCTGGTGACTGTTCTACACACCAAGGATGGTCACAGCTTGACTGAAAGCATAGGAAAGGTTTGATCCACACACACTCACTGTCTGTTAATTTTCTCAGGTCTTAACTAAATGACTTCATTTCAGTGACTTTTTTTAATAAGCTGAACTTCAGAATGGTTTCTTTGTCTTCACAGTAAAGGCCACTGTTTAAAAGTTGGCTTAGCATTCTTCCCTAAACCTCTGTCCCTAACGTGAGGTTGTGGCTTTGCCATAGTAATGTGATGGGACTGAGTTTAGAATTTGATAAAGCCAACATCTGCTTTTTAATGTGTGGGTCATTTTTCACTGTAGATGATTAAAAAGGATAAAATATTGTGACTTAACTACCAAACAAAAAAAATTAGAAATACCGTGACTTAAAACTTTCAGTGTAAATCATATTAATCCTACTTTCTACATTTGATTCTTATCCACACTTCTTTGTAACTCCATATAATGTGAAATTACCATATCCTTTGCTCCAAGAACTGGTAGAAAACAGATCCTGCATTTTAACCATGGTCTATTTGAAATTGATACAGGATTACTTTGTAGTTAATTGGCTTGTGATATGGTTAAAAACAGACAATACCTGTATTTCTTGTGAGAGAAGAATGGGCAACTCCTCCTTCATGAAATGGAATGTCTTCATTTTGTCCCCTGTCCATCAGCACTTAAATAAGCCCAAATAAGACTTTAAAAACAAACTATTCCAAGTATCACACTACCCAGGAGCTTGGTAGGAACTTGGATCATGTTTGCTGCAGGCATTGCAATGCCAAGGGATTTCTTAAATGAGGATTTCCAAATGGAGTGTCCTGAAGATTAAAAACAAAACCAGTTTTCTCGACCTATGCTCTCCTTCTTCCCCCTTCTCAGACTTGGGGTAAGGGCTTAACAAGGGTTAAATCTTGCTGTCAGGATTATGGTGGTTGAGTAAATGTTTTGCCTTTATGACTTTTTCTCTGTCTTAACATTGTAGGTTCTACACACGCTGGAAAGAGTGGGAATCGTGGTATTCCCAAAGCTTCGGTTTACATTTCTCGTTGCGGGAGGAGCAGTGGCAGGAGGATTGGGCATTCATACTCTCCCTTGCCAGCCAGGTGAGAAAACTCCCGTGAAGGAGGGCTGACAGAAAGGATATTTTAATTTCTGAGAAGAAATTTCCTGAAATTGAGGTGTTTTTCAGGAATTAAGACTGTTAATATACGAAGGAAAATGTTGCTCTTAAGCCAGCGATCTCAAAGTGTTACTGGGTAAACTCTTCTGCCAATGTGCAAAGGTTCATTTCAAATTACAAATTTTTGAGCTTGCTCTTAAGCAATACCAAAAAAAAGTCTTGTGGTGTCAGAGTGAAGTCTGTGGAATAAACTAATACACAACTGTCTGCCTGATGTCCTCCTCCAGCTCCCGCAGCACTTTTACCTCCCAAAACACACCTACAAATCTGTCATCTTACACTCCTGAAAGTTCAGCAAGCTGTTATTTTGTAACTCCCCTCCAAAATGAGATTTACATTCCTATAAGCTTCCAGCTGTAGGAATATTTTTAGCTCCTCTTTTAAAGTATAAACATGATTTTGATGCTAATTTCTTGAGCTTTGTTTTGGATGTGCCCTTTTCCTATCATCAGAAAGTATTTGCCTTAGCCTGCCCCCAGATGAGTGAACTATTTTTAGACTAAACATTATGTGGAGTTTCAGTTCTGGCTGAGGAATGAAGTAAGTTGGATTGAATCTGGGCAATAGGACAAAGAGTTATTACTGATATACTAAGTTCCTGTGCAAGCTGAAGTGTTTTTGCTTATTTCCAAAAGTCTACCAGTCTTACACTTTGTATCTCAATTTGGAGACTGTTTTTCAAATTTCCAAGTATGGAATGATAAGTTCTGTTTCAAGTGATGTCTTTCTTTGTGTTTTGGTTCAGCCTGGAGCAAGTTTGGAGCAGACACACATTTTTGTACTTGCACATATTCTTAGAAGACCAATTATAGTTTATGGAGTAAAATATTACAAGAGTTTTCGGGGAGAAACATTAGGATATACCCGCTTCCAAGGTAAGCCTTCAGTTTTTCAAATTCAGTTTTAAAAAAGGTTCTGCTCTAAAGTGAAAGGGAGAGTGACATTAAGTTAATGTCTGGGAGAGGATGGAATTCTGTTGTAGGTAAATTTTCATTTTAGAGCGGGAATGGTGCCTGTGACCCCGGTAAAAATGTGTTCTGAGCTCCACTCAGCATACCTGGAGTCTGCAATTTATGTGAAATATTGTGATTGTGAACATTTATCAAAAGGTGTGTGGTTTGCACTGCTGCAAGGCACAAGAGTAAGAGAGATTAAAGTACTGTGGAGATGATACAGTTGAGCTTTTTATTGTAGTTGATTTAAAATAAAAGAAGTGGCAACTTGAACGTAGAGGAGGAACTGTGTTCATAAATGCTCTACCAGCAGTTACTGTGTGAGGTGCAAGGTGAGGTAACTTAGTTACACTTAAAAAAATATTGGTCAAGCAGTAATGTAAATCTCACTTTCTGCAAAACTGAATCCCATGATGTACTTTAAAGGAAGTTTTAAAAGTTTCAGTAATTCACACTTTCCAGCAAGTGTGATGTAAATACTGACCTATTTCTCATTAGTACTACAATTTTGCACTGCTTGATCAGGTTCTTTCTGACTTCTTCCTCTTCCTAGTCTGACTTTTTCTTCTCCTGTTCATCTGGGCAAACAGCCTGACTGTCCTTAAGATAAATAAGATGTTCAGCTGACTCAGTCCAGCTTTGCTTAGACATACATCTGGAAATTTCTAAAGATGTGTTTTCTGGTTTGCAGCCAAATCTGTGTTAGGGCAACTTTCCTCTCTACTGCATGCCTAAAAAATGTTATTATTCCAAGAATAAAACTTCAGAGGGGATTGGGAGCATCTGCACAGGGTCAGCAGTAAACAAGACCTGTGTGGGAAGAAGAACCGTGTGTGTTACAGGGGGTTGGGGCATTTGTTTTGCCCGCGATTCATCTTCCTGGGCTCAAATATATCTGCTTGATGATGACCCACTATTTATTTATAACTTGGTGGAGGACTTCCCAAAGCATCTCTTTTTGTGGTTTAAAAAAACCACAAAAATATAATAACTTTGGGAGGAGGCAAACCCATAATGTACAGAAACCCCCAAGCTGTGGAGTTAATCTGTAACTCTTCAGAGCCTTTAGAAAACCTGAGAAGCTGTTTTGCTTCCATGTTTGGGGGAGTAACACAACTTTGAGCAGGGAAATGAAATACTACTTTGAAGAGTCTATAAAAGTTTGGTGCCTTTTGTAGTTACATGTTATCTTTTATTTGAGATGATGGAAGGTTGGGAAAGAACAGTTCTTCGTGTCACATGGATGTGACATCTGACACTTCGGATCTGTTGTTGCTTTTGACTCCAAAGCTCTGTAGTTTGTAAACTACAAAGTTTATTTCCAAGATTGGGCATTGAGGCAGACAAGTGTTACACAGCCTAAATATGCTGAAATTGTTTTCTTGCTCTGTGAATCAGAAGGTAACTGCATGTTTGGGACAACCTTTTACTGGAGACGGGTTTCCAGGAATACAGGCAGCCAAATATTTGCGACTTGATTTGGTTGCCACAAGCCACATCCATCCATCCATGGAAACACACAGCACTGTGAACAGGTGAACTTGGGAGTGCTGTGTCAGATTACCTGGAATTACTTCTATCCCTGTCCAGGCACATTTTTGTGGTTAACGTGTGCTAATTAAAAGTCAGCACAGCTGAGACCCAAAAGCCGTCGGACTCGGAGCAGCATTGACTGCCAAGAGGAATCTCCTGGAAATGGTACAGGACTGCTCTGGGTTTGTGGGGAGTGCTGGGGTGTCCCTGCCTTGCTGGGTAGCCCCCTGTCTGTGTTTAACATCACATCCACCAAAAAAAAGAAAGAGGAAAGAAAGATTGTGGTGCAGAAGTCATGGATCACTGTCCCTGGAAGGATTCAAGTGTTGGATGGGGCTGGGAGCAACCTGGGCTAATGGAAGGTGTCCCTGCCCATGGCAGGGGGTGGAATGAGATGACCTTTAAGGTCCCTTCCAATCCAAACCATTCTATGATTGTAGGTTATAATAGAAATAGGGAATTGGATTTTTTTAATACTTGCTTAACATCATGGTTCAGTTCGTAGCTCCTTGGAAGGTATTAAAACCTTCTTACCATTCCCAAAATAGTCTCCCTGATAGGAAGTTTTTCTCCAGGGATTCCTTGTTCCAACTTGTCACTCTTGCTGTAACTGCTGTGAATCCCATAGATGACAACCTCCCTGTTTCCCAGGTTGCAGTTGACTGTTAATGCTTCTTTAAATATTAAGGCTTTGACAGTGAAAGATCCATTTCCTACTCAGCCCTAAGTGTGCTCCTGGTCTGGCTGCATGTATTTAGTGGCACCTATATACAGCTTTTAAAATTGATCAGGAAAAGAGGTGACTGACTGAAGCGATCATCAGGTCAGGTTGGAGAAACTAAATCCTATGTGGGTGGCTCCCAGGATAGGTGTTAGCCCCTACTCTTTATTTTCCATGCCTTGTGTTCATGTCAACTGTTGTTGTTACACAACCCTCTCACTTTATATCAGAGTGACTTTTATAACTCTTAAGGGCACTAGATATTCTCCCTGGTAATGCTTGAAATTCCTTTCTTGTGGGGCTCATCACATAATGTTGAGGAGGAATGGAAAGTGTAGCACAACCTTCTGTGGTGGGCAAATGATTAGTGGGGAATTTTTAATGAGACAAAACAATGGTGAAAAAAAATTTCCAAAAAGTTGCTGAATTTTAGTGTAGGGATTATGTTGGGGCAGACAAATGAGTTTCAGTCCCTGAAAGGTCACATAGCCATGCTAGGTGTGTGCATGAAGAAGAAACTCCCAGGAATTGAGGCACTATTACCCTTGCTTTTGACTGTATGTTATTTTCAATGTAACTTGGAATTTTGACCACATGTTTGGTTCTTTCCCTAAATGAAACTTTTTGGGTAACGCTCATCCTTTGTTCTGCACCTTCAGTTGTTGCATTAGAGTGAGATTTAATAATGGGGACAGGAGGAAGAGAGTGCTAAGAAGGTATTAAAAGGATTTGTCCTTAAATCAAGGTGTAAAAACCTGTGTGAATCTTAATCTGAAAGAAATGGGAAGACATTCAGGTAGCTCTTGATTGCTAATTCAAAAACAGGGGGGAAAAGGGACAGTTATTTACTGGTAGCCCCCACTAATTTTTACTGCAGCAAAGAAGGTGAGTTCTAAACTTAACTAAAACCTGCAAACCCACCCCCTGCCTCAGATTCCCGTTTTAGCATTCCCTCTCCGTGGATGTTGGAGGAGAAGTGCCTTGTTTTGCTGCAGCAGCTGTACTAGGAGGGGTTGCTATGCTACATGTGCACTTGAGTTTATGTGGGGCTATTTTTAACCTGTCACAAGGTGAGCTGTGCTTTAGCTGAAGTTGTCTTGCAGCAGTGCACACCAGGAATTATTTATGTTCCTGGAAGAAAGGAGTTCTAGCTTTATTTTGAGACCTCGAGCAAATTGCTAAAAGTGGTGGGGAGGAAAAGTGCAGTTCTTCTCAAAATCTGGGACTTGAGGAGTTTGCTGTAGCTGAGCAAAATAGTATCAGGTTTTTGGTGGGTTTTTGGGGTTATTTTCCTTTATTGAGGCTAGATATGAATAATTGATGTGGGCTAATTTAGTCTGTGAATACTCTGTGTGAGCAGTCCCATTCTCTCTGGGATGGGTTACGTTGGTACTAAATAACATTTAGTGCAGTAAGTTCTCTTAATAATAACTTTGTGAGCAGATGGTGGAGTTTTTGATCTGGTAAAAATAGACATCTGACTGTAGATTTTATTTCTGTGATCCAGAATCTGGTTGTTGTTTTTTTTTTTTCCTCCTTCACGTGTTTTTTTTTTTTTTTTTAATTTATTTTAAGAAGAGTTACCAAACATAAGACTGCTTTTTTTTTAATCTTGGTTTTGTTCATCACTGCACTACAGACTGTAGATTTTAGGGGTAGGGTAGTGTGGTATTGGTTGTGATTGTAATGGGTTTTAGAGTTGCAAAGATACCTGACTTATGTTAATTAATAATAATTAGTTGTACTGAAAACTGTGACCTCTGTCAGTGTAGACCAAACCATATGTTTTAAACACTTGTGATGTGCTTGTGTTACTGTTTAGCCAAAGCCAAAAGCTTTGTACGAAAATCCTTCCTTGTGGAACGCTAATTCCCAGTTTCAATTTCCCCCCAGGTGTGTATTTGCCTTTGTTATGGGAACAGAGTTTTTGTTGGAAAAGTCCTATAGCTCTGGGCTACACGAGGGGCCATTTCTCCGCCCTGGTTGCCATGGAGAACGATGGCTATGGCAATCGAGGGGCTGGTGCTAACTTGAACACTGACGATGATGTTACTGTTACTTTTCTACCCTTGGTGGACAGCGAGAGGAAACTATTGCACATTCACTTCCTTTCTGCTCAAGAGGTAAGAGAACCTGTGTGTGGCTGGTCCCCTTCGTCACAGCTCCTTGTTGAATCTGTTCTGCTCCCTTCCGTGTCACTTGAGGTGATTCTGAAAGGTGTTTTCCCACAGATTTCATGCTGATTTGTAGCTCTGTAATTTCATTTGTCCGTTGTGAATCATAGGCCATCAGAATAGGATCACAGAATATCCTGAGTTGGAAGGGACCCACAAGGATCCTTGAGTCCAACTCCTGCCTCTGCCACGTGACACCCCAAAATCCCACCATCTGCCTGAGAGTGTCAAATACAAGCACATGTAGAATGGGACCCAGAAATAAGGATTCTGTCACTAATGCAAGACTGAAATCTGCCTTTTGTTTGTTTTCCCCCCCCCCAAAGAATGCAGCACAAATATTGCCCCATAGTTACAGCACATTCTGCCTTTTATTCTAATGAAATTTTAATGATTTTTCTTTAACTGATGAAGACACAGAACCACTTAAGGGTGTTCGTGGGGGGAAAGGAGGGTGGGAAAACCTGAACTGCAAAAAGTGGGCATCCTGTAGATACAGGATAAAAAATTGGGTGTTAAGTCTAGAGAGCAAGCCACAAAAGAGGAAATGTTTCATATCAAGAACTCTTAAGACTCCTAAAAATGTCTTTGTAAAGCCAGAAGGCTCTTTTAGGAAAGGAGGCTGTAACCAGTGGGGGTTGGACATCAGGAAGAAGCTCTTCACAGAGAGTGAGTGGGCATTGGAATGGGTGGAATCATTGTGCCTGGAGGTGTTTAAGGACAGACTGGCTGTGTCCCTCAGTGCCATGGCCTGGGTGACAAGGTGGTGTTGGGTCATGGGTTGGACTCGATGATCTCAGAGGTCTTTTCCAGCCTAGGTGATTCTGTGATTCACTCATATTTACGGTGCCTACAGTAACCAACCTTCCCGGAGGTGCCGGTGGTGTGGGAAGACTCATCCCAGGTGTTTCCTCTCGCCCTTCCAGATCGGCAACGAGGAGCAGCAGGAGAAGCTGCTCCGGGAGTGGCTGGACTGCTGCGTGACGGAAGGGGGGGTCCTGGTGGCCATGCAGAAAAGCTCCCGCCGGCGCAACCACCCGCTGGTCACGCAGATGGTGGAGAAGTGGCTCGACCGCTACCGGCAGATCCGGCCCTGCACGTCCCTGTCGGACGGCGAGGAGGACGAGGATGACGACGACGAATGATGGTGATGAATAAAGTGAAAATGAGCCGCGCAGAGTGTCTGACCCGCAGTCGTGCTGTGGCAGTGTGGGGTGCGGAACCACCCGGGGCTGGGGGATGCGTGCTGGGGAAGGATTCTCTGACAGCACGGAGAGAGGATGGCAGCTCATCCCGCTGCCTGGAGAGAGCTGAATGGGCTGGACTCCAGTTTGTATAAAAACAAGAAAAAGAAACAAAAAACAGCTAATTTTATTATCAAGATGGAAAAAAAAAAACCCCAACAAAACCAACCCCGTTTTTCTTTCTGACTGACTGTAAATCTGTCTATAAATGTACCGCATGTGGTTGTGTAAGAGGTTGTGTAATAGGAAACGTATACCAGCATCTTAATTATTGCAGAGAAATTTTTCAACTAAGGGCACTTCTGAAAGCACATGTTAGCTGGATGTCTCCTCCCTCCGAGATTCTTTTACAGTAGGACTTGGTCTTCTCCATCACCTTTTAGATACTCTGACACATTTCCCTGAAAGGCCCTTTTTCTGTGAAATCTCACTAGTGCCCAGGTCAGATTGTGAGAGGGTTTTTTTTTTTTGTTTGTTTGCACAAAATACCCACAGCAAGTCATAAACAAAAGTACATTCATTATTTTACTAATATTTTAGTTATTGCTGTGCCCATATAATAAAGTCTAAACTCTACGGAACAAAATGGAAGAGAAGCTAAATTTTTCATTGAGTGAAATGATTTGTTTCCTGAAAAAACTTTTTGGTTTTGGGTTTATTTTTTTTCTTTTTGCATTTTTTTTTCTTCTAAATAGTTAATAGATTCCTTTCAGTGTAGGTAAGAATATTTATTCAGAGAAGTGACCTAAAAGGTAGGGATTTATTCCAGTGAGCATACACTAAACAAAACTGTGTGAAATCTGAGAACTCAAAACACAGTTGAGAATTTCCTTGTCAGAACCCCCGTCTTGCTGTGATACAAGTTATATATATCATTTATTCTTTGATCACTCAAACATTGCTGCAAATGAAAAAACACCTTTTTTTAAAGGGTTTCTCCTTGGTCACTAAATCCAGTGAGAATCCACTTGGCAGTTCTAATTAAAAAGAATCATCTATGCTCAAATTGTTTAAAAGTACTGTTATATATTTCTCAGTATGTAAACCTGGGAATTTCTTGCATGTTGATTGATGTGGCCATACTTAAACTTATGTAAGTTCCTAAGATTGTAAGTTCAGAGTATATTCTCCAGTAGAAATTTTATTATATTTGATAACTTTAGCCATGTAACCTGTAATGGATAAAGTTTATCTAAAAATCTCACTGAAACACTAAAGGTTAATGCCAGTTTCTACATACACAGTGCAATTCAGGTTGTCTTGAAAAGCACTTTTGATGGTGTGGTGGTTGAATAAGAAATTTTGCAGTAGATGAAATTGTTTTAATTAGAATTTGGAAAGAAGCCCCATAGCACATATTTTTATGTATTTCAGAGCTATGGAAACCCTGAGGAACTTGCTGCTTTTTCTTCCAAATGCTGCTTAGATGGTGTTGAAACGTGCACAACTCCTACAGAAACTTGGTGACGACACCGAAAGTGTAGAAATAATGAAGTACTGTATTAACTAAGCAATTATCCCGTCCCAGATTCCACTGAGGTTTATTATGTCTTCACCTTTTTTTGGCCATTAGATCTCTGGTTGGTGCATGCCCAAATTTCCAGGTGAGGGGATGCTTCTCTGCCATGTCCCTGTGGGTGACCTGAACTCACCTGGCAAACTGATGATACTGCAGAGGTTTTTCACGAGCATATGGTTCAAGTTTCCTTTCTAAATTGGGATTTTTTTGGTCCTTTTTCTTACCTTGCAGTGAAATCCTTTTATACCTTGTCTAGCTGAGGACATAAAGCTTTTGTGTCAGGGGAGCTGAATGCAGGGCAAGCTGGGATGAGGATTTCCGTGCCCTGAGCTGCTCTGCACCCTGTGGTGACATGGTTTGTGTCGTGGTGTGGCCATGGATGTCCTAATTGAGGACTGAGCGTGCCAGCTTTACAGGACCAGCTCCTGTACATTCAGCTCCCAGCCTGCCCAGGGCCAGCTGCAGCCCCCCATGTAATGGACAAAAGGATAAGCTCCTGACTCTGTAGGCTGCTCTGAGGATGCTGTGCTGTTTTCACCTCCCCACCCCCCTGCTTTTGGCAGTGCTGTTCTGTTTAGGGAGGTGGAACTTCCTTGTCACAGGGGGAGAATAACCAGTGTGAAAATCTACCTTCAGCCAAAGTGGCCGAGCACTCCTGCCCTCCTCTCCTGTTGCTGTCCATGAGCTGTGGCCTGATGATCCCTGTCCCCCAGCACTTCCCCACATCCCGTGGAATTCCCTGTTCAGTCAGTTCAGCTGTCCCTCAAGCGCATGCACCGATATTTATCAAGTCCCGGCCCGAGAGGACGGTCCTGGTACTTTGAAGCCCTGGGGCTTCCTTGATCATTATTGCTTGTTCTGATGTGCTGTACAATGGTGTGTTCAGGTTCACGTGCTTCACAGGCCGTTTGGGAACTGGTGAAGTGTCTTTTTTTTTTTTTTCCTTTCCAGAATCAAAGTAATCCAAACCTCATGTACCTGTAGATTAAAGAGCTGCAACCCCCTGCTTGTGCTCGCACCGCAGTCAGTGTGTCAGTGGCTCCTCCAATCGCACACTTCAAAGTTTACAGACACTGAGGTTAATCTGCAAACGCTCCCCTGCAGCTTGTTGGCAAGTCCTGCTCTCTCAGCCAAGTACATACCTAAAATATTGGGTTTCTCAATATTACTTTCCTCATATTAAGGCTCACAGCAGCACACGCTTTCCTTAGCACAGAACTTGGCTTCTCCTTGCTACCTCCTTTACAGCTGGTGTTTTTTTTTCTTTCTTTTCTGGTTTTATTTATGAATTCCTCAGTGAAAATCCCTCTATTTCTTTTGTTTTTAATATATTAAAATTTAGTAATTCTGGATTCTTCCAAAGTTCTGCTGCATGGCTTATGGCAAATACCCCCAGTTGTGTTTCCTCCATTAACCATGTCAGTTTGTGCGCGTTTGGAGACCCTTGTTTAATTTCTGCCTTTTCTCCCCCTCCTTTTATGCAGTAACTTCCCTTATTCCTTCCCCCTTTTTTTTTTTTTAGGTTTTATTTAGCGTTTGACACCTTCAAGCTGCTTGTTTTACACTGCTCTGACATCTGTGGAGTTCTCCCTGGAGAAGGAGGGGATTCTCCCAGGAGAGCCTCCCTTCCCACCTTCCCTGTGAGCGGGTTAACAGCAAAGCAACAGCACAAATCTTCAACAGTAACTGTTTTATCTCCCTTTTCTCTGCCCAATAATTTTCCTTGTGAGAGTTGCAGTTTCCTGGTGCTTTGGCATATCCCAGTTGTGACGATACTCTTCCCTTTCCACTTCCATGGATCCGATCTCTGTGCATTTTCCTGGTGTTCTCGCTGCAGGCACTTGTAACGCTTGGGATCGCTTAATCTGTGCTCCTGTTGAGCTTGTAGCACTTCCATTCTGGGTTTTGGTTGAGAGGGAGGTCTGGGTGTTGGATGAAAACTCCAGCCTTTTCTGAGCTCAGCCTCTTGCTGTCCCTCTGCAGAGTCCACTCCTGGCACACGAATTCCTGTGGTGATGGGAAGTACGGGCACCATCCGGGATGTGGCTCTTACTGAAAATAGAGTACCACAGCTCGTTTATTTTTAAAACAACTCTAAACCTTAAAAACAATTCAGTGTTTTCCTCTTGGTTTTGATGGTCATTTCAGTGCTTCCCAAATACCTCTCCTGTACCTGACCTGTTTTATCCTGGTTTCTCATGGAGGTCATGGATAATTCGTTGCTGGGCCATGTTGAGCACTGACAGAGAACAGTCACTCCTCTGTAACAGGTGACCTCTTTTTTGGACTGTTTGAAGCTGGTAACTAGTTCTCAGTTTAATTTAAAGCAAACACAATACAGAGTTTTTTAACTTAGATGCTTTTGATTTCAGCTTTTTTAGTCCCTTTCCAGACCAAACTCTGCCCCATTTAACTCCATGTGTGCAGAACTCGGACACAAAGGGAAAGAACGGGTGAAAACAAGAACAGGCCTTTTGCCCAGTGAGGCTCAAAGCCACCAGCACCTCTTGAGCACGTTTTTGGCTTTATTCTCTAGTGGTTTGTTAATGCTTCAGTTCTTGAATATGTACAGAAAATGTTTGAGGTGTAGCTGCCTTCGTAGCTGAGTGGAAACCACAATGATACTTTTCTATGGAGGCTGCCCATTATCATAAGAGCCTGAGATGGAAAGGACCTTCCCTTCCCATTGGTCTTAAATACTCAAAAAGTGTGACCAGACTTACATTTTCTGTACCTTTGGGCACTCTCAGTGTCTTCAAGCCCCAGGTTGCAGCGAGAGCTCTTGCCTTCCAGAAATTATAGAAATTTTATCACTTTTTATTGAAAACTGCACTGAACGCTAAATGTCCACCTTTACAATAAACAAATACAGTAACGGTAACACACTAAAACAAAACATACTGATAGCCATTGGTTTCTTTTTTGTCTGTTTGGGACAGCTCAAGATTTCTTTTTTTTTTCTTTTTTTTTCTTTTTTTTTTTGTCACAGAAACAGGAATGTACCCATACAAAGGCTCAAAACAGGCCATCTTTAAAAACAAAAAGGCGATGATTCACAAAAGACTATGAATATAACATGTAACTAGTTGATACAAATCTAATAGGATTTGTTAAAATCAGTCACATCTAATAACACATCTTGAAGTGTTCTTGTATAAAATATCACGTGAAGAAAAGAAGACTTTTATCAATGTCTAAAAAAGTGGATTTTGTTCATAGACAGTCTGACAAGTTACCATAAAAAGTGTTTCCTGAGACATAAGGAAATGCAACATTATTCTTGAACCCTTTCCAGCTCAAGACTTTTTCCACTTGATAAAATAGCTGCAGATTTAAAACTGAGAAAATATATTTGAGTACAAATAGTGTGTGAAACTTAATACTTTCTTCTTTTTTTTTTCTTTATTTTTTCTTTTTTTTTTCTCTTTTATTTTTCTTGCATCATTGCAGGGCGTAGGTGGATGCACAGCTACTTTATTCAGTGTATTGGGCAGAGAAGAGACTGGCAGTTTGGTTTTTTTCCTTATCCTGGGAGGGCAGTGGCTGTTGCCAGGAGCCCTTTCTGCCCTCCCCATCCCACGGATCCCGGCTGGAATGGCTAGAACTTAAACCTGGCAGGAGAACTTCTGTTACACGGCACTGGCCCTGTGAGACTGCAAAAAAGAGGAATAGTAGTAGTATTATTTTTCTTTTTTTTGTGTTTTCTTCCATTTCTAAGCCAGGACTGCTGCCTCCCGTTAGGAGAGGTACCAGACACAAGAGTAAGGAAAGGGCTGAAGCCACATAATGGTTTCCTCTTACGTTAACTCTGTAAAGATGGCTTAATTCAGTGGTCTGAGCACCGTGCAGGAGCCCTGTCCTTCCCAAGGAATTCAGGGGGGGGAAAAAGGTATCTATTTTTATTCATGTGATTGATGCACAGATGAAGGAAACTCAACACACAATAACAGAAGTTGCTCATTAATGTATCACATCCTAGTTTTCAGCGCTGCAGTAAGAGGTGACTTCTCCAGGGCTTCTCCCCAGTCTTGGCTGCTGTCGCTTTGTCGGGAACACTGGAACACCAATGATGCCTCTGTCCAAAAATCAACATTACAAATTTCGTATCAAATTCTTCTTTTTTTTTTTTTAGTTCATGTATAACTTCTTTTCCAATGTCTCTTGGTCCTAAGTTTATTGAATGGTTTTTAAATTATCTGCTATTGCTCGTTGGGATGTTCCCTGTTGTCCCCGTGTTTTGTGGGCTGGTTGGGAGATGGAGCTTGGGACGGATGTGCCACTGTGGGAAGGTTGTGAGTGACGGGGATGCCTCCGGGGATGATGCCCTCCATAGCTGCCGGTATTCCTCCCGGTGCGACACTGACCATCCCGGGGGGGTACCTGGGATGGGACAGAGAGAGAGGCAGGTCTGTCACGGCAGAGCTCGGCACGCGCGGATCACCCGACGCCCAGCGCAGAGACAACACGCGGCAAAGAGATCCCACTTCCCTTCTAGAGCCACCTGGAGGGGTTTTCCTTAGCTCAGAGTCACACATTAACCAGGGGTGCTGTGCCTTGGGTGAGTGTCCTCTGCTACCATAGCGGGGCTGCAGCTTGTTCTGTCCCTGCGGAACCACAGGGAGACCTTTCTCCCGTGAGAAATCGGGTAAGGAACCGTCTGCAGAGCTCTTTGCTGACTCGGTTATCCCTGTGCGGGAATACCCTTGAACACCTACACCTCTTTTGTGTGGAAGGTGAGCTGCATCTTCCTCAGGTAACAGAAAGCACAGCTGAAAGCTGGGTGGGGTCAGATCTAGTCCATCTTCCTTTCCAGGAGCAGGAGGAGTTACGCGTATTCCAAGAAATGATACTGAGTTGGAGAATGGAGAAGAACAACCATTTCTTGAGCTGCCCAAGATAAGACATGATATGCGGGCAGGGAGGCCAGAACCCTCTGGAGCTCTGTGGGGCCTCAGAGGCCCCCACCACAGCACTTCCCTGCTACTCCTGCTGCCTTAGGGAAAGGTGGAAGAGGAAGCCAGGAGAGGAAAGGAGGTTTTACCTGCCTGTGAAGGTAAAGGTTACAGGGGAGCTGTGGGTCCTGAGCAGCTTAGCCAGGATGAAGCTCCCTGCAGAGACTGAGGTTAAGCTGGGAAGCCAAGGCTTGTGCTCAGGTAATGGTGCCACCCACGTGTTTTGGAGCAGGCAGGAGCAGGACCAGGGGGATGCTTTCTCCAGGGTTGGATGTTCTGCTGGTCAGAGTGAGCACTCACAGCCTGTGGCCTGAATGGCACAGGAGTTGCTTGGGGCCTTGGGACTCTGCTGCGGGATTAACTCCTGACCTGATGTGCCCCACAGGGTTTTTTTTGTATCTCAGGGTATTTTTGGCAATGGCTGCCTATGCTCCAGCTCAGTCCTTATGCCTAATGTCTCCTCTCGCCATCTGAAACAGCAGTAAGTAACCCTTAATCTCGGATTTAGGTGGAAATTAGGTCACCTGACTAGGGCCCTATATTTGGAGCTTTTTCCCTGGCTCATTAACCCATAAGCTGGGCCAGGCTCACAGCAGCTGGTGCATGGACAGGGGCACAGAGCACATCTGCAGTTGCCTCTGCAGCTCAGAAGCCACATCCACCTCATGGAGGGGTCTGGAGGGTCTTCCAGGGAACTGTACAATGACTCCTGGCCCACCGGGATGCAGGCTCTGGAAGGGGGAGGCTGCATCAGGCAGCATCCCCAGTGGTGTGAGAGCTGATCCTCAAGCAGGAGGTCACAGCAGGAGGTGTCACCCGGGGTTCCACCCTCGCTGTAGCGCTGGGATCACCGCTGGGATCACCGCTGGGATCCCAGGCTGGCTGCTGCCAGCGGCGCCGGGCGCTCCCGTTCTCCCGCTTACCTGTACGTGGCACCATTGAGCTCGGGATGAATCGCCTGCTGGTCTATTACTGACCACGGAGCCGTTGTGACAAAGAATTCCTTATTCACGCAGTTCCTTAGGCTTTCTGGGATGCGCCCTGGAGTTGGGGATAAGGGTAAGTCTGTGTCAGGCGGGTCCCAGCCTTGTCACCTTCTAATAAACTATAATTTTTATAATTCCTCTGTTAGCACAAAGGATGGATGGGGAAAAAAAAATCTCGTATCCCTTTTTTTAGGAGGATGTTTTGGCTGTCCTGAGGTGCAGGGTTGGAGACCAATTCCCCATCCTCAATCCCAACTCTGTGCTTTCAGGAAAGCTGTTCCCTTGAGCCCACTGCCTGGAAGCAGACAGGAAGCTGTGCCTTCCACCTTGACAAGGAGGAAAACTTGAACCACCCACTTGCTGGAGTATTGTGCCCACCACCTTGGAGCAAGCTCAGTTACAACAAGAGTTGGGCACAGGTGCTTTCACTGCCTTGGGATGTGGTTTTGGAATGCAGTGGCTGTGGTCTGCACCATGCTGGGTTAGCACCAGGACTGAGCAGACTCCCTGCTTCCCTGTCCCTTTCTCTCCAGTCACAGATACCAGTCCTTGTCCCATTCATTAAAAATAAAGAAACCTCAAAACCCCACAAAACCCCTCACCCAACCACCAACATCCCAAATGACAGGAAAGTCAAGTTTGCTTTCCCAGCTGGTTTGCAGGAAGTAAATCAGGGTTAGATCCCTTTCCCAGTCCCCTGCTGGGACACAGGCAGCCTGAAGCCCTGTCTCTGCCCCTCCTGGCTCCCATTCCAGGCACACACAGGAGCCAAGCCCAGCATCCCTCCCTGGGGGGTACCTGTGATCGCGCGTCGGATTTCGGTAGCAGCAGCTTCTCTCATCTCTAGTGACGCCTGCTCGCTGTACCAGGCTGTGTGGGGGGTACAGATGAGATTGGGAGCATCTTTCAACGGGCCTTGAGCAAAACTGGGAGCAGGGGAAAAGACAGAAAAGATTAATCAGTGTTTAAAGAGAGAGTAAAAGATGTTATGAACAGCAAACAGCTCGTGGCCTGCCCCCTGCATATGCAACACTCCTTCCAGGGCCAGGCTGGATGGAGCTTGGAGCAACCTGGTCTATTGGAAGGTGAAAAGGGTTGGAACGGGATGATCTTTTAGGTCCCTTCCATCCCAAATCATTCCATGATTCCCCAGCCCCTCACCTGCAGCACACAGGCTGGAGGACCCCGATAGGGTTGTGCCAGACATGTGCCAAATGGCCATGGAAGCACCAGGGAAGGACAGCTCCTGTTAAGGGCTCAAACTGAAAATGCACCAAGAAAAGAGCCAACATGGATCAAAAATCAACCCATGGGGAGGTTGGTCTTCATGCTCAGAATAAATGCCTGGGGGTGTCTGCAGCAGTGTGGGGACACAGGGACAGGCTGTGGGCCACCCAGCCCAGGGAGGGAGGGGGTGGACAAGGGATTCCCCCTGTGTGGGAGCACTTTCTGTACTTCAAATCTTTCTGTGGTGGGAGGAGCTGCACTCCCAGTTACACCCAGCCCCTGGGGCTGTGACACACAGTGGGTGCTGGGTGTCCCGTCCATGCCCTGACAGTGACCCCAACCCAAGGGCAGGCCCAGTAAAGCCAGAGCTTTACCTGAAGGGTTCGGACTCGTGCACGTCGAGCGCAGCCCCTCGTATCCGTCCCTCCTTCAGCGCTTGAGTTAAGGCCTTCTCGTCCACCAGCCCCCCGCGCGCCGTGTTCACCAGGAACGCTCCCTGCCTCATCTGCCGGGAGAGACGGAGTGAGCTGGGAGCAGTGACCCCGTCCTGACCCCCAGGGTGCTGCCTCCAGCTGGGAAAGCATCCTGCTTTCCGTGCCAAGTGACTGTGCTCCAGCCCCAGAGCACGTGGGTCCATGTTGTATTGGCAAAAAAGCCCACTGTAGCCATCACCTCTGTACCACGGGCTCAGGGCTCACAGCTGGCAGGACACTACCCCTGCTAAGCACCGTGTGGGAACAGAGCTGGGTGCCAACAGCTATTTTGGAGGTGCCCACAGGCACTGAGGCGCTGGCTCGCTCTGGGAGCAGAGGGATCCATGGCCAGCACCGGCACTCAGGGCTCGCCCACCACAGAGCTCCCCGTGGCCGTGCACGCAGGGTGAGTTACCTGCTTGATCGTGAAGTCGTTGATAAGGTGGTGGTTGTGTTCGTTAAGGTTA